>SMSQ01018665.1:882-26601 GCA_019453375.1 Ctenoplectra terminalis | reverse complement strand
GCTCATCAATATATCAATAAAATTGCCATAAAATAAAAATGAAAAATAAAAAAGTTTCATCGCTGCATTTGCGTTATCTCACCGATACGAATACGATAGAGATTTTCAAAGGGAAACCTTGCGGTGTCATATTTCTCCCATGCTTGCTTCAAGAGAGAACCCCCTTAATGGTGGGGATAATCCGCGAACACTTAGCGTGTAGATCCTTTCGAACGTTTAGCGAGTCTTNTGCATCGAACAAACTTTTTTATTTTTCATTTCGTTTTAATAAAAATTTCACTAACATACTGGTGAAATCTTGCCGATTAAAGTAAGACCAAACACGATATTGTTACGACAATTGGTTATTATGATTAGGCTTGTAAATGTTCCTGTTTCCTCGCTGTTTCTTTCTATGCATTTGCAGAAAGTAAATTATTTCAAGATTATTCAGGTTAATTAAAAATATCGTAACAATTTCGTGTTTGGTCTCATTTTAATCGGGAAAAGCTCATCAATATATCAATAAAATTGCCATAAAATAAAAATGAAAAATAAAAAAGTTTCATCGCTGCATTTGCGTTATCTCACCGATACGAATACGATAGAGATTTTCAAAGGGAAACCTTGCGGTGTCATATTTCTCCCATGCTTGCTTCAAGAGAGAACCCCCTTAATGGTGGGGATAATCCGCGAACACTTAGCGTGTAGATCCTTTCGAACGTTTAGCGAGTCTTTACTGCACCACACTTTTCCGACTCCTCTCCTAATAAATTCCTTTGCCCATTCGCATACCAGGGCATCCACCCCTTCAACGGGGATACAAATAATTACCGGGCCCAAAACCGGGGATCCACACTCTGTACGAAAACGCCGCCCTAGACACGACTCAACGTCTTCTTAGCAGTATTAAATAAAAAAAATGATCCAAGAAATCCTCGTTCGGAGTTACCTCGACGACACTTGGCCTTCTGCCACGCGGCAATATCTGCAAATTGTAATTTTTGTGCATCTAATCGTAAATATATGTTAGAACGTAGAAAATGAGTGAGAGGACGGATGGGTGTTGGAGAGAGAGATAGGATGTGTGAGAGCTGGAAAAAAACAAAAAAGTCAGTCGGCATGCGTGCATTCGTTGAGTTAGTTGCTATCGTTTTGCTACATACAGTGACTTGTATTAATATTCGGACACCACAGTGTTCGATCAATTATTACCCTCTGTATTCGACCATAATTGAACTAACAAATTTTTTTATTTTTGCCATAATAAATTATATACTCTTTTTTACAGGGACGCCAATTTTATTTATTTAAACCAATTTCTTTATTGTGTAACAAATAGTATGTTGGGAAATGTTCAATTTGTACGTCGCAAAAATATTCGGACATTTAATTTTCTGCAATGATTTTACATAAAAAGTACATATATATTATATGAATTTTTTATATGTCAATATTTTGTTGGGTAGCCGTTCATACGTACATGCGCTTATTATCAAGTAGCGATGAATACTTACTAAATATTATTTCTAGTATTCTTAATTTAAGGCTTTTCGTTCTTTCTCTTTTGCAATATGTACGCGTAACTAATTTTATTTTAGTTGATAATTAAAATATCTCTGAATTTGATTCTATTGTTAACACTAGAACTGCCGGCGATTAAAGTAGACTTATTTGTATCAAAGAAATTAAAGTGATAGCTATTTGAAAAAGTATCTATAATAGCGGTAACAATTCTTTGTGTATATTTTTTACAAAAAGTCGTAGAAAATCCCCCAAAAATATATCATTGTGAATTTACAAAATTTATATAAGAAATTACGAACCAGTCATTTTGACTGATTCGGTAGTTCTGGTGTTAAATGTATAAATGCATTGTATACAGATACGTTGTATATGGAATATGGAATATGGATTCTTATAAATGAAATAAAATAGTTTTATTATGTACATCTTTGTTATACGGCTTGGAATAAAACGTGTGTACTCGAGGAAATCTTACTACGAACTTACTTGGACTCGCAAAAGAAAAACTGTCGTCCACTTATACCTAGGAACGGTTGTATTTCAAGTGCTCAGACTTTCTGACTTTCTCAGGACGCATCTAGCAGTCCTATTATCTTTGCTTATACAAAGACATTCCTTACAACAGTGAAGCTCATTTTTGTTCTCAAGCGATATTGTACTTTTACTATTCTTACAATTAGTGGTATTAACACGAAACGTATCTCGCAGTTTACTATAGGAAACGTATCTTTTTTGCACGTTTTTTTTGTTTTTATAAGGTTTTTTGAAGAACGTATTTACCGTGTAAAAACAGAGTTGGATGTATCACGAAATATCATTTTTCTCCATCTGAACTAAAGACCATAGGTGCAACTCCATTGAATATATATCTACAATATATGTAAATAATCTATAATATATTAATATATTATATATTATATATTATAGATATATAAAATATATTTAATATTAAATATATATTGTGGGATTAGGCATAAAATATATAGTTTATTAAAAATAAAAAAACAAACAAATGAACAATAATATCTATAACCACTAATCTGGACTTATATCGCTCTGACTACACTTCTCCGTTCCAATTAACATGCTGTCGTTCATCCCTTGCTCGTCCGAATATGCATTCGTCTCTTAAAACTACAATTCTTAAAAAGACAACATCAACTACAATATAAACGATAATATATATAATATCTATGTAAAAACATTGAATTTTTACCTTATATGATTTATTTTTCTACACTGTATTCTTATTATATAATTGTACGGAGGACATGTTAGCTTTAAACTGAGACTGGTTTTAACTGAATTGAATGCCATGCTATGTTCTTGTACGTATTTATATGCGTATGTAAACATTATTACATTATTATATAGAGCTAGTGTTAGGTGGCGAAATTGGTATGCTATATCATCTACATAAGCCATAATATGTATATATAATATACATAAGAAATATGTATATTTTTTTTATTTGTTTCTTCAGTTATTCAATTACCGTTGCAAAACGGTTACGCAGTTAATCAATGCAATTCATTCATGTACATTTTATCTTTTGTATCTTTTTTTCTTATTAAATATATCCACTAAAATTTTTAATTCGTAGTTTCAATCTGTTCACGAAGTTAGAAGTAAGTACAAGTTTCGCTTGAAGTTAACCATAAAATTGTATAGAAAATGTTTTTTAACGAGTAGCTTGCGTTACTTTTTGAACCGAGGTTAAATTCAAATTTTTTCGGCCTTTTGTCAACAGATTGTACTCTTAGGTTAAAAAGAATTGTTATTTTTATCCTCTCTTTAAAATTTTTTGGTTTTTGTTCGGTTTTAGGTACAGAAATATTTCAGAGAAATCTTTGTACGTATAACAGAAGTTAGTTTTTAATTTCTTCAGCCTTAATTTTAGTTGAAAATTACGTTTCTTTACTACTATATTTTGTATTTAATTTATTCTCCGAGCTGAGGGAACATATTTTGAATAGTTCTCATTTACGGAGCATGTTTTGTCCGAGTTTTAGTTCTGCTGTGAATAGTACCACATACGAATAACGAAATAAAGTACAATTATGCGAAATATGTTTTTTAGGTTATTTTATGAATGAGGACGTAATTTTGAAGTGCCACGTACAGGAATGACATTAATTTGCGTATTTTATTCTGAGCTACATTTGTTTGTGGTTCCTCTATTTTTACTTATTGGCAGTGATTTTACTTTGTCGTTTGTTATATATTATATCGGTTAATATTTATAAATAATCGTTTATGAATAATAATCTTATATTTTCTATAGTTAAAAAAATTTCAAGTTTCAAATTTCAGATTTCAGATTTCAGATTTCAGATTTTAGTATTTAAGATTTCAAATTTAAAGTTTCACATCTTAAATTTTTAATTTCAGCATTTGAGAGTTCAGATCAAAAATTTCAGATTTTTAATTTTCCCTCAAATGTCAGATTTCAGATTTTAGATCTTACAATAGCATTTGAGATTTCAAATTTCAAGTTCCAAATTTCAGATTTCTAATCTGACCTCAGATATCAAATTTCAGATCTCAGAATTTAGATTTTAGATGTAAGATTTAAAAAGTGTGGCAAACACTCCATGTATCTCATATAATAATACAATAACCTTTTTCTGCGTACTTCTATACATTTATCAGAGGAAATTGCATTTTATCAAAAAGCACAGGCGCAGCTTAAATAAAAACGCTGAAAGTTTTTACTCGCAGAAAAGTTGGTGGGAAACGCTGATTCGTATCGAAACAACTATTACTTTTTCAGTAGCTCTACTCCACGGAATGACAATAGTTTTCTAACTTATCGTCTCGCGTTACAGACGTTTTGATTGTCAGTGGCGGAGGAATGACTTTTATCTTAAATCTTTTATTACACTTCAAGCCACAACGCAAGGTGAAGTAAACTACAAGAATAACTCCGGTTAAAACTGTCTTTCATTTATCAAATTCTAGTTCCGTCGTAAATCCCAGGAGCAAACCTGTGTCAACTTCAATTCAAGATGTACAACTTTCAGGCACACCAACGCAATTGTGCTAGAATATTGAACTGTCGGTACAAGGAATAGACATCTTTGCGGTTAATATTATAAGAATATAAGTAAAAACTGTATGATAAATTTTTTTTATACATTCAACTTCAGTGACGGTTCTTCCACGAGGACTGTTAGGCTGCAGCCCATTCAGTATAAAATGAAAATTCCTATTTCATTATTGCCGTTATAATTAATCTAACCCGAATCTAATCCGGCCGCCTTTCTTGCTCTGTTTGGTCAGTGTTTTTTGTCAATAAGTCGTTATCCCTCTATGGGACTGTGTCTTAAAAGTTACAAACTAATGTATCTATATTTTAAAAAATTAATTTTATTTAGTTACCACTGTACTATTAACCCTTTGCGATCGGTAGATTTCGCTTTTGGGAATACCAGTAGGTCGGAGCAAATCTATCGTTTCGCAATTACTTTTTCCTTACAGGATTTAAAGTCAATATATGGATATTAAAACACAAAATCAACCGAAACATTTAAATCACGAGGCATAGGGTACGATAGTGTTTTGTCATTTTTGCGATTTTCGAAGGTTCCCGCTGCGGAGTCATTGACTTCTACGACTATTTAAAAATGTCCCCGCTACGGGGACACCGACTTCTACGACGATTTAGAAATGTCCCCGCTACGAGGACACCGACCGCAAATTATTAATAAATTTCACTACTGCATTACTGTAGCGATACTACGATCCTTCCATACGAATTATTAGTTTAAAAATTTTCAAATAAAACTGAAAAACTGTAATCAATCGTAGTTTTTTCTCTAATAAACAGACAAAATTCAGGTTACAGAGGGTTAACAAAATCGAATTTGATATTTTCGCAAAGGAAAAAGTTGCTTAGAGTCATCTCGGGAATCACCCCTTAAAGAGATTTACAGACATTTTGGGACACTGTATATTTTACATCATGATTAAAAATCATTGATATTGGTGATGCCATCCGTTTTTTAAATAATTAACTTTATCTTTATGAATGATATAATTTTTTCAATCCATATTGATTTCTTTTACTTTTATTGCTACAACCTTTCCACTATAAATTCTGACGAGCCACTGGTGTTGCAAGTTCAGCTAAGAGTTCTCGATGGACACGTGTGAAAATGTTTAATCGAAATCTACTCATTGAATTGGAATCACTCATAAATATATAAATTTTTATAGAATTTCTCGTAGAATAGGATTAGTTCAATGGTACTTAATATTTTTATTTAGTAGTTTTCTGCGTATATGGTATCTACTGGTTGAATTGGGACCATTCACAAGAACATGAATTTTTATAGGAAAAAATTTCTCGTAGAATAAGATCAGTACAATACTACTTAACATTTTTATTTATTAGTTTTCTGTGTGTACATATATTTTTATAAAAATATAAAAATACAATTATCGAACATTATAATGATTCCCATTCAATTAGTAAATACTGCAATTGCTTTCAGATATTTTTAATATTATAAATTCCTTTTCTGTTTTGTGAAAATTCATTGGAAGCCACGAGTGCTTGATATTGGAAAATTATTAACACGAATGATGATTTCATGCGTATTAGGAAATCTAGTTTGATTGAGTTCTAATGAAGCTCTGAGAATTGAACGACACGAAATAATCAGAACGTAAACATTTTGAAAGTAATAACCTACATTAGGGTTATTTATTGAGAAGGTAACTGTAAATTCAGTTAACCCATTCGCTGCCAAGCCTACATTATACGAAGTCATTCCCATTGCCATTTAAATTTGTAAAAGATCATTCTCTTCAGATCTTCCAGAAATAAAGTATAATTTTTGTAAAACATTTTATTTGTAGTATTTTTTCAAGTTTTTTACATTTCTATATTTATGTTTGTGGCCACAAAAAATTTGCTAATTCAAAAGCCTGCATGTTATAACATATTTAAAATAGGACGAGTATACTCGTCCTTGGCAGCGAATGGGTTAACAATGACAGTCTAGTTTAATTGTCGAGAATTAATATTTTTCCGAACCTTCTCAATATTTCGCCTTATCTAGTTACTAGTATACAGAACGTTGTTCGAAAAGGTCGATCCTGTTGTATTGTAAGAACCACGCGTAACGAACTGAGCGTTAATGTAACAATTTGCTTTGAATTTTGTCTGACAAATGAATTAAAAAACGTACTACGCCTGATTAACTTCAACAGTATTGATAATAGCAACATAACAAGTCAGTTATTCGTTAATCATTTTTTATTATCCTTAACCCTTCATCGACCGTGCCCGGGTCTTTTTTTGATCCGCATTTTTAACAGTTTCGTTTGACTCTTCGTCCTACAATTATTGATCTGAGCTAACAACTATTTATGTTGAAATTCACGCGCTTCGAAATGCATTCTTCGATCAGTTTCTAGTGTTATATCACGAAGATGCAACGAATACCAAAGGTATGTCGCAATGTACATTTTTTATCTCAAAATCGTTCGTTATGTACGTATGCACAAAGTAATTATTATTTTTCATACTTCGTTTATAATTTATTCATATTTCGTTTATATTTTTGTTATACTTTATTTACATTTTTTTTGTATTTTATTATCTATTTATATTATTAGAAAAATAATATATTTTTAAATACAGGTAACCCTCCTATAACACGGTCGATTGATTCCTAGAAAATGCCGTGTTGTATGAAACCGTGTTGTATGAGACCCAAAGCCAGTACAAAAAGGGGGGTTACGTTCCGAAAACTTATCAAAAACAAATTTTTTTTTTAATTCTACATAAATAACTTAATTTTTATTAAAAATATAAATGTATGTACAAGCGTGAGACACTTTTATTTTCAGGCCACGGAGATAAAAAGAAATACTTTCCGCAAAACTGTATCTTTAAGACGGCAAGCCTCGCCGCGGCTATAGAAGTACACTGTTGTACAAAGGTTTTTCCAATTTTCTTATCGTGTTATAGCGAAACCGTGTTATAAGATGCCGTGTTCTAGGAGGACTACCTGTATAATATATTATAATATATTATTTAATATTTAATTTTATATTATTAAAACAGTAAGATAAATTCCATCTTTCAATTTTAAAATATAATTTTCTGCAAAACAATAATTACGAACATATGTGATCAAAATTAAAAAAAAAAAAACGAAAATGGGGGTTTATACTGACCCAGGCACGGTCGTTGGCGGTCGCTAAAACCGTCGGGCAACAAAGGTTTAAAATATTCTCTAATATTCTAAAAAATATTCACTTTTTACACAATCGTGCAAAATATTTAACAATATTGCCTTTACACTTATAATAGCACCGTGTCTCGCAAAAACGTGTAACAACAAATGATATTTAATGCGAATTACTCTTTTTACGTGTACAAAGATGTTCTTATAACGTGCATTAATTTAATTATGGCTACGGCACACCATAACGCCATCGGCTTTAATAAGAGGCGCAAAAAATGCATTAACTCATTTCCAAGCAAGCCACCGTCTTTGCGTCGTGTTAACATTGTAAGTATCGTTGCTTCCATCATTCCTCGCGCTGTACTACGCCTCCGTTTAACGAACGTGGATGAACGAGGTTATCTTGAGCTATCAATTACACTGATAATCTAGTTATTATTACCTATAGAAACCGATAGCCGTATATGCGCAATAATCCGCACTCGAGAGGAAAAATTGAATCGCAGTTTGGCGTCGAACAAGCGAACAGATTTTATTTCCTTGCTGTTGAAATTTTTATTACCGAAGTTTTCTTGGTCATTCTGAGAAGCTTCTGCTTCGAAGTTTTGTTCGAGATTGTTACAAATATTGTAACTGTTATTATAATCGTAATAAGTTTTTGATTTCGCAATGCAAATTATCTTATGGCATAACAGAATAGAATTTTGTTGATTTATAATAAATAGATTGCAGATTGTTGTGCATTTATGAAAAATTTGAAGGCACGAAAGTACACAGAATACGCATAATAAGCAAAAATATATAAATAAACCCAAAATATATTGTTCATTTAACGAATAAAACAATTATTGTCTATTTAGCTTCTATTTTTTTAATTATATTCATAAAAATATGAAACTTAATAATAAGTAAGAAATTTAAGGGATATTACTCCTTTAAACGTGGGCTGAGCTATGATCGATTTTACTACTTTGTACGGAGTATTTTTGCGTGTATTGCAATATCGTGCTTGGTTAATACAAAATTAGTCAAATTTTTTTTTTCATTTGATATCTTGTATACTAATTTTAATCATTTTTGTTAGAAAAATTAATTTTTAAACCATTATACACTGTTCGCCAAAAAAATTGTAAAAGAAATGGGAGTTGGACAAATCTGGAAATCACATGTTTTTCGGGCTACTTTATATTATTAATTGTATCTTCGTGAATATAAGACCTGCTTTAACTAATATTTTGTTTGATTTTTATAAACACCGTATTAAACAATAGTTATTTTGACCATATATCATAATTGTTCATTTTTCGAAGCGACATCCTCCATAATTCTTTGAACATGTACCATATTTTTTCACTATGCGTAGAGTCCTTTTTTTCAATTCAGAAATGACAAGCTGGTTTTTCTGCTTAAAAAAAAAACACTATACGCGCTCTAGATAAAAAAAGAGGACGCAAAAGGCTATCACGGTGTACCTTTTTCCTTTTAGAACACTATTTTTTATTGGATAACCGTTTTTTATATGCGATACAGTTTACGAGTGATTTCAAACTGTCAAGACACGTGATCCATTTTGCGTTTTATCAAGTATCACTGACACGGTTTAACACAAATATAAAAATAAATACAAAATTTTATCAACCCATAAAATTTACGTTTCTTCGGTGTTGCGTGTATGTTAGTAAATAATAAATAAAAAATAAATAAATATAAAGTTAAGCTATTATTTAATATCTTAGACAGAATCATTATTATGGTATTTGACAAATATTTATGCATTTCATTTATTGTACATTCCTTAGTTTTTTTTATATTTATGTAAAAGTGATCTACGATCATTCTTTTTTTATCCGTTCTTAAATTAAAAAAGTGTTTCAAAATAAAATCTACAGGCTGTCCGCGGTAACAGCGGTCAGTCCTTTATTTCCTAACGTAATGCAGAATGAAAAAGATTTTGTTAATAAAATCTTTTCATGAAAACGAACTCTTTTTTACTTTTTCATTCCATAAGGTATTAAGGTTAAGTTCGTTTTTTTTAATGGAACTCTGTGGTTTTCTTCAAATCATTTAATAATGCTTTTATAGATACTGAGTAAGGTAAGATACTGAAAAGTACTTCGTTGGAATAGGAAGCTCGACTGGCGGTCTCTAATTCTATTGACCGTTTAAGTCATTAGGTCTACCGTTCCTGACACAGATCCTTAGTATCTATTTTAAGTGACGATTTTTAACACGTAGGTGTTCAGCCGCGAACAAAACCGCCAGCCGTGCTTTCTATTCCATCGAAGTATTTTTCCAAAAAATCAGTAAACTTTTAAATCCAGTATTTCAAGAACTAATTAAAATCGGTCATACAGACGGAGGGTTGATGAATTCGTTGTTAAAAGCACTATCAAATAATCTGAAAAAGCACAGTTCCATTTTTAAAAAACGAACTTTTTACTTGAAAATAAAAAAAAATCGGTTTCATCAAAAGATGTCTCTTTGTACCATGCAATTTTAACCCTCTATGGGACAGTGTGACTTAAAAGTTACAAACTGATGTATCTATATTTGAAAAAATTAATTTTCTCTAGTTATCGCTGCACTATTAAATTTGATTACTGTATTACTGTAGCAACACCACGATCCATCTACAGTAATTATTAGTTAAAAAATTTTCAAATCAAAGTGAAAAACTGTAATCCATGGTAATTTTTTCTTCAATAAATAGACAAAATTCGGGCTATAGAGGGTTAATAAAACAATTTTTTTCTGTTTGCAATACATTAGAAAATAAAGAACTGTTCAGTGTTATCGCTGACACCTTATATATGAAAAAAAAAGATTAATGATCAAAATGAGGGAAATTAATGAAAAATTGTACTATTTCATAAAGTGTGATTTCAAGAAAAAATGAAATAATTACACAAATTTTATTCTCGCGTTTGTATCAACAATTTATCGCACCAATGATAATTTTAATAAAAAAAGCAATTCCTACAAGCACTTTCACATAAACTACATAAACTACATAAAAAAAACAATATCCTTCAATTTCCTGCGAAACTAAATCTCTCTAAACAATTTTCACATGCGTTCACCATAGCAAGCTGTATCAATTCTCCAGTGAAACTAGTAACATGTTTCGGTCAGTCTAAAACCGCACAAGATCCTCTTTTGAACAATTAAATACATTTCGTTTTCAAAGCCAGAAGCAGAAACGTGCGTCGATCGGAATCAATATCGCGGGCGTGCACGATGGACAAAAAAAGAGTGCAGCAAAAGGGAAAACGAAACTAAAATAGAAAAAAAAAGTGAACAAAAACGAGAAAAAAAGAGAAAGGAGGGAAAAAACGAACTAAATACATGAAACCACGTTCCGTTCTACGATTCCTCGGGTTCGTTTCAAAGTGCATTGAGTACCGTTCACCGCGTCCATTTAAAACGATGATCACTGCGGCCGATATATCGAATCTCTCGTTGATATTTTTATTTTTGCCGAATACGCTTTGCCGTGGTGTGCCAGGAATCCCGTATCGGCAGGAGCGACCTATCACAAATGCCTCAGCGAAACAACAATACCATGGCCAGTTAACGTTTGTCGCTCATTGCGCCCATTGTTGCAGCTGACGTGTGCTGCCTTTATGAATCGACAACTACGAACAAAAAAATAGACGAACAAGCTTGATTTCGATTCCCAACAATTCTTTATGCGGTTATTTTCGTGTTTTCGAAAAGAACGGAGGTGTTTGGTTGGTCTTGTGAATTGGTTTTAATGGAGGGTTCGTGTTCTAGTCGAAAGTATTGGAGGCGGTATTTCATTATGTTAACTAAAGAAATTCTAGGATTCAGAGATTTGAGTGAGTTGTGGTAGATATAGTCTACGAATTAAATTTGTAATTGTCAGTACCGTGTTATTAAATTTTTATGTAAAAATCATTGTATCTATTGTGGAATAGCGTAGTCTTATTTTTTTCTTATTAAGCGTCAAATTTTTTTCGAACCTCAGTTATGCGAATTAATATTTTTGAGAATGTAGCAGAAAAAGTGGAACTTGGGTAAAAAATTATTTTTATATTTAGTACTATAATTAGGATTTTTTTGATATTTTTTATGCAATTTTGCACCTTTAAATTTCCTATAAATGCATAAAAATCCGCAGTTTAAATGTCACGCTAATTAATAATATAATTGCAAAGATGAATTTTGAAAATAACATTTTGTTACGAATTTCGCTAGAGAGTCTTTCGATTGAGAAAATCTTTCCGGACTTTTAAATTTCATTTGCGTTCGTAAAGTTATAGGCATATTCTTTCATGTATCCCAATGTTAAAAACAAAAAAAAAGGAAAGAAATGAAAAGATTTTTTATCCAACCCAATAATATTATATTCATTTCTGTTAGCGATACATAAAACAATAGAAAACCATGTAACAAATATACTTTGACCACACATAACCACTCGAAACCTCTCAACCGAGACATATAATCTTCCACAGGAGGAAATATTTTTCTAGCGTATTTATCCCGTGGCGCCGGGCTAGCTTGAACAGTCACTCTTGTTTAGAGTTTGCGTCTCTCATGATTGTAACCATCGCCTTTCGACTTCTACGAATTGTAGGGGAAGTCGCGGGAAGACGGAGGACGATGCGACACGAAGTTGCAAAAATGTTTCGAAAAGGCATAGACTGTTGCTATCCGGTAAACCGGAAAGGAGTAGCAAAGCTTTCGCTTATACCTCGTATCCCGTAGGGTCAACACTACTCCAGCGGGACACGGTCCAACCAGCGTTGAGAGGTCCAACTTACCTATCGCCTACGATACGTATGAAGAGAATCGTTCCAAATTAAAAAAAAATTTTAACAGCTTGCTTACTCACCGGGGAGGTCATTTGCTACATCATTCATGATAAATAATGCTTCGTTTCGGTACTTTTGCGTTGATCATTCGCGTATAATTAATGTATTATAAAATACATTAATATCGATCCGTGTTTAACGCAAACTTCCCGGGCTTCTTGTACCGCAGGTTGGGTCGGTGTTGGAAATATCGCACGTACACTACCGCTTGTAAGTATCCGGACACTGATAAATTAGTCAAGTTGATCAATTTCTAGCGATGGTACATAAATTTTACTAAAATATGTCAATTAATAACAATTTAATGACTGAAAGTAATATTTACTATCTTCTTAACGAATCGTCATGTTGTAAATTGAAATTATCTGTTAACAAAAATTCGCCAATAATGCATTAAAATTAAATATACGATTAAGGGGTAAGAGGACAATGCTTGAATTAACCATGATAGAAGAACGTCATTATTTGATCCATAGCTTAGCAATTAAATAATCCAAGTATAAAGAACTTTTCAAATAACAATACAGTTTCATAAGGTTTGACACTTATCAACTTTAATGCCATTTATATTGCATATTAGCTGAATAATTTATTCACAACATTCAATTTTATCCTATCATAATATTCTGCTACACGTAGCTGTTACAATAACAATTAAATAACAAAATAATAAATTACGTTCTGTCAAAAATAAGCAAGTGTCCGGATACTTTTCAGCGGTAGTGCATCAGTCAACTCAGAATGATATGGCAGACCGCGCTGCGCTTCTTACAAGTCAAATGTTTTCTATGTTTGTATATCTCAAATCTCCCTTTTTCCACAAAGTCTCTGGTCTTCTTGATAAGGCGCGATCAGTAAATCAATGGCGGCTTTTCCTCCTTGCGCCTTCCTTGGGCACTCTATCAGTCCGCCCATCAAAGAGCCTTGAAGTGGGGTGGCGTTCGATGGGGACGCTAGACCCAAAGAAAAAGACACCCGGTACCAACTGATTGCCGATGCACTGAGTTCCAAATTTACGATACGTCTGTTGCTATTGAGAGTGCAGAGTGAAAAGATGATGAGCGGAAGGAATGCAGGCCTGATTGGTTATAACACAACAGGATCCACCTTCTTTATCACAGTTATAAGGCACACGTATTTTTGTTTTCTCTGTATTCTCGAATCACAGATGAGAAACAGACGCGATTAGGCAGAGCGACTGAAGTGCTCCCTTTGTCTCTGTGCCGTCCCGTTAATCATCTTTCCAGATCTGCACAGTACCTGGCAACCATATGGCCCGCAGAAGTGCAAATCCTCTGCGTCCATAAATCAATTTCCAGGCCTTGCCTTCTGGCTTAAACAATCGAAATAATTAGAAAAAAAGGGAAGGCGCCCGCATCGCAAACCTGGTCGGATTAACAGTCCTAATATTTTTTTAAAATACAGTATTTGATCTCAATTGGATCATATTTAATAAAATATTTTCAGAAGCTTACCGAAGTTGACTTAACCCTCTATGGGACCGTGTGAATTGAAAGTTACAAACTGATGTATCTATATTTTAAAAAATTAATTTTCTTTAGTTATCGCTGCACTATTAAATTTGATTACTGTGTTACTGTAGCGACATCACGATCCATCTACAGTAATTATTAGTTTAAACATTTTCAAATCAAAGTGTAAAACTGTAATCCATGGTAATTTTTTCTTCAATAAATAGACAAAATTCGGGCTATAGGGGGTTAATTATCATATTTTTGTAATCAGTAACATATCTACATTGATAAATTGCTATAAAATTTAATTTCAATATAAAAGAATATGTTTCGTACGTTAAAACTGAAACAACTGTAGCAAATCTGAATTTCGAGTCCAGCTCGATATGGGAATACAAAGGGTTAACATCGAAACGTTATCTATTTATTTAAACCGAAAGGGTTCCCACTACTAAAACTGTCTATTCGTTTACCAGTACATTTGATTTACATGTAATTTCTATTAAAGCGCTCGAGAGAATTGAAAAGATATATTCTAGGCATCTGTAACATAAGACTATTGTTAGGAAATTCCTAAACAAAAGTGGGGCAGAACGTGGTCGCCGATAAACGCAGCAACGCGGTTTTATTCACACCAGTCAGCTCTCGATTCACGTTTCTCGATGTATCGAGCCATCGTGGTAGGAGTGACGTGGCTGCTCGGCATCCGTTGCCTATATCCGGTTTGGTGAAGAGGGTGAGGCCATGATATCGCTGCTACGTGTTCAGCATCGCGGACAGGGAAATCGGTGATCGCGGAGCTTTTGCGGTTTCGCATTCGATGCGAGCCGAAGACGAAGTTGCTACATCGTCGATGTTCAAAATGAAACGTATATTCTCTTATTTAAAAATGTTTTCTTTAACACTTTCGTTTTGAAAGTTACGTTGACTTATAAAATGATCATTTCTTAGCTTATAGTTGGTTGTGGTGCTAGGTCAAACCCACCACTCCTTACTTTCAAGGGACATCGCTTAAATTTAGCACGTCGATTTTAATGAAATTTACATACGAGATAGTGTAGGAGTGATGGGTTGGTACAAGTAAAGTGTACTTAATTATAAAATATAACAAAGTTTTTAATACTAATATTATACTCTTTAACTCTACAGGGTGTCCCAAAAGGTCTGTGAGTGCCTTCAAGGGGTGATTCCTAAGGTGATTCTAAGCAAGTTTTTCCTTTGCGAAAATGTCAAATTCGGCTTTATTAACAAGTTATTATCGAAAAACACCGACCAATCATTAGAGCAAGAAAGACAGCCGGCGACCAGCGACCAGCTAGAGCGTTATCTCCGCACCACGCTCGACTTCAACAAGTAACTCTGAATGAATCGAAAAATTAAATTCCATTTACCCAATCAATACAAAATTTGCCTGGTGTTTGAAAATGTGGGTCATTCTGTTACTGTACCGATCTTGACCCTTGACGATCGTTAGGTACGTTAACCACTTATATACCACGCATTCCTTAACTTTCGATGATGTTGTATATTTGCGATTCAGATGTTCGCTCGAAATCATTTCGTTCGTCAAGAGTCAAAATCGGTACAGTGACACAGTGACCATTTTCAAACAGTGGGCGAATTTTTTGCTGATTGGGAATGTTTAACTTAATTTTGCAATTTATTCTGAGTTACTCGCACAAGCGCGGCACAGAGACAACACTCTCGTAGACGACCATCCGTGTTTCTCACTCTGTGATTGTCCATAACTTGTTAACAAAGCTGAATGTGACATTTTCGCAAAAGAAAAAATTGCTTGGAATCATCTCAGGAATCACCCCTTAACCCCTTGCACTACTTTGACGAGTCTGACTCGTGATGAAAATTTTGTGCCAAACTTGAATATCACGAGTCAGACTCTAAAGTATTTTTAAAAAATTTTTGATCCAAATTCATTTGAATTTCCAAAGAGCTCCATCGCGTGAAGTAAATACGAGCCTTCCGCGACCATTCCTGCGGCCAAGTTTGGCACGGCCTTTTCAGAGTTTCGGCGTAGTGCAAGGTGTTAAAGGGACTTACAGACTTTTTGGGACACTCTGTATAAAGAAAAATTGAGGGTGCTACAGTTCGTCAGTGTCTACGCACGGGCCGCCTCTGATTCTGAGTATCGCGTGTCATAACAGTCCTCTTTCGGAAAAACTGTGTTCAGTCCTTTTCGTTGAAACGAATCCATCCAATTAACTATATACCAGCTTCTGACATCGGGTTTAAGTGTGTAGTGCTAAACGCAAGTTTTGTTACCACTTGCAACCCTTAAACTTTGGAGCTTCTGCGACCCTCGAATTACCTTAATTCGCCGCTGTCCAAGGACGATAGCATGGCTAAAGCGTCTCGACGTAGGGTGGTCGCTAACCAACAGACCGATGACCCACGGTATGCGGAGGTTATCGTAAGGCATTCTTGGCTAGTTTGATTTAGTGGCTTCCCTTTAGTTGCTGTGGTAACTTACCCCTTATCTGCTCCGCTGCCTATATTCGGCTCCTGCTACGCTTGGACTCGTTCTCCGTATACAGAACTGTTTGGTACACACGTACATGCGACCTGTATGCCTGGTAACCCTATTTTAGTTCCGTGTAATAAATTACCCCTGTCGCTGCTACATCTATCCTCTTTTCATACCGTCCCGTCATTTATTCCTGGCATTTGATTTTGTTTCTTATTTGCTTTTGTAGGTTTATCTTCTAAGCTTTTTATGTTCAGACATTTATAAAATAATTCGATGCAATAATTTGGCTCAGAAACAGTTTTAACAGTTTCATTTAATAATTTTAATGCGCTCGTAACCGCTGACATAGTATGATTTTTTGAAATCTGTTTTTAATTGCCGTTCATTTAACATGTCTCTCTGTTTTAAATTTAGATTAATTGAAACAAGTTTGTTTCTGCATTTAGATTTGTAACAGGGTTTACTTCAGTTTTAAACAGTAAGTAGTTACGAACAAATTTCGAAGCAAATTGTTTTTATTTTAACGACAGAATTGTGTAACAGCCAGTGGTCGCTTAAAATTTTTTGTGTGCAATTTCTAGTATTTGAAGCGCGAAAAAAATAATCAACTGCGAAAATATTAATTATACTCGCTAGAATTACTCGCGACCCTAAACTTTAAAATAATGCTGTGTAAATTTCCAAAAGTAAAACAATTCAAAAACCTATCAGAACAATCGCCTCTCTAAGATTCCATCCTTTTTTCTGTTTCCTTTCTTCCATCTTATCTAGTTCCAGTGCTTCACAGCGCATTTTCCTTTCGGGATTACCCGATTGTTGAATCGTAGGCGGTCACAGGGTCGACGCAGGTTGCCGCTGAGAAGCCACAGGCAGGATCTAGAGATTCGACGAGAGCCCGACACCGAAGCGCCTTAAATCAGGGCGCAGACCAGCGAGAAAACAATATCGGCGTTTCTCAAAGCCGCTTCTCTGCTCGCTCGTGAAATGGATTTCCGTGCACGTTGGGAGATCAAGGCAACAACAACTTGCGCGTCGGTTCCATGCAAGCCGTGCGATTGGCTCTCTGCGTTTTTATTCTCGTCCAGCCACGAATCGATTGAATTTTGCTGGCCACGCGAGAAACTGTAACGACTTCGCTCCGAAACCAGCCGAGAATTTCTCAGACTCTATCGAAACGTCTACGAGCCGGTCTGATTGAGCTGCGCGAAACCATCGAAAAGAGGGACACGTCACATTTTGTTAGATAAGGAACGAACAGGTCGCGAACCATTCGGAGATCCTTTGATAGATGTCAATACTGTCATATTTCTTTCGTAATTTCCGACAGGCTGACAGTTCTGCTTTTTCGATTGCCAGTTATCTCCGGAAACAGCGTTTCTATGTATTTTACAAGAAGGGTAAGAAAAATTGCGGGTCATCCCCGGAAACAAGGTTCCTACGTATTCTGTTCGGAAGGAAAGGAGAAACTGTTGTATAAAAAGGGGAAAAGTTAAGATTTTTGAGAAACCTTTTTTGCGTAACGTGAGAAATTTTGTCTTTTGGAGACTACAAAACACGATTCTGTAGGCAAGGCCCAGCTCACCCTCGCCTGGTGACTCGACCTGGGTTTTTCTCGGACCGTGTTGTTAAAAGTGTACTCCGAATCGGCAGAGCAACGCAAGCAACGCTCTTGACTGAACCGTCGTACAGTGCGTGTAGAAAACAGCATTGTTGTAACCAGCCGTGTAGAAGCGAGATAAATACATTTGTAGAAATAAATATTTCTTACATTAGTGCGTTTAATAATTTCGGGGTATGTCTGTAGAGTTTTATTAGATGTGAAATACAAAAAGGTTAATTAATTAATTATGATTGAGGTTTAGGTGAGTTATACTGATCTGGATAAACATATAATCAACTAAGCATTCCAGCTCTCTCGACTGTAATCTTTGCTTAGCGACACGCTCGATTCTCATTTCCACACTACCTTTTTCACACAAGACAACCCTCGCTAGTCCCTTTTACTCCCTCCCTCAACGCACCAACCCATCGTCCGTTGGGTCTGGTTTTCGTCGTTATTGCTTTCTCTTTTACTTTCTTCCTGTCCTAATACCTTCTTCACTATTCACTAATACATCAGTCACTCGCTAAACTTATGTTACTACATTGAAGACTGTAATACTTTATATACTATGTGAAATAATTGTGGGTTTCTGTCATCGTTTCGCTGGCTTCAAAGTTACTAACAAATTATAACATGATTAAAATTGCAAAAAAGAGGACATTTAGCCAATTGCAGTATCTCATTATCATTGCAATATCTGACTAGCGTGTATGAGACCGAGCGTGGCGGTGAACTGCTGCCCGCGCGACGCATTGGATCGGTACATGGATGCCTTTAAAGCTTCGTCCTGGCCGTAATTATGAAATGAAATGATACTATTAAAATTTGGTATGCCCATCGAAAAATATTCCAAAAACAAGATATTTTTTTCAGATTTTTGAAAGCATGGATTACCGTTTGTTTTTGGAAAATAAAAATTTATTTATAATTTTCATATTAAAAAAAGATTCGTACAACAAAATTAGAAATATGTTTAGAAAGTTACATCTTTTGATGCGAATTAAAAAGAAATTTGTCTATCTAGGTGTAATAATTTTTGAAATAAAAATTCATTTATACAACCATGTTTGGCTAAATTTTCTCTTTTTTTGCGATTTTCAACATGTTGTAATTCGTTAATAACTTGGAAACCAGCGAAGCGATGACATAAACCCACCGTTATTTCACATAGATTACAACATAGAGTTCCATCAAAATCGAAAAACATGCTGCTAGAAAGATCGACTTGGCACGGAATGGACAGCGGTGTATTTAATGCAACTGTAGTCGTTAGTAATTCTTTGAAGTGGCCGCGACTTTAAATAAATAAATAAAATAAGTAAAAGTATACAGAAAATATGTGTCATTTTACGCGAACGATGGCTAAGAGTTAATATAAAAAATCTCCGTAAACGAGGATTGCGTTATATGTGTAAGATATGGCGTTCTTTCGTGATGGATGCTCTTAGCATTGGAACATCTGTGATTTATGCGGATAATTGAAGAAAAAGCAACATATCAACTATTTTTCTCTTGTATTATATTTTGTATAAGCTACACTTTTTGATATTTTTCAAAGTCGGTGTCACCAGGCATGTGGGTATTTCTTAATTAAAAAAAGAAATAAATATTTAAATATATTGCAAAGTATGATTTATTATTTACAGGGTGTCTCAAAAGGTCTGTAAGACCCTTTAAGGGATGCTTCCTGAGATGATTTCAAGCAACTTTTTACTTTGCGAAAATGTCAAAACCAGCTTTGTTAACGACCAATTAACAAAAAATACTGATCAATCACAAAACTAGTAAAGTGGCTGGCCGCTAGTGGGACCGTTGACTCTGTGCCGCGCTTATGCTTTGACGATCAAGTCAAGGCAACCGTTGACGAGTATTGAATAAAAGTTATGTCAAATAAATAAATAAACCATTATTCGTCTAGAACAAATAAACTGAGTTTCAACGCTCGTTCACAGTTGCTTCGATACAACTTGACTTGTTCATCGAGGCTCAAGCACGGCGCGGAATCAACGCTCCTGCTGACGGCCAGCCGTCTTACTCGCTTTGCGATTGGTCGGTGTTTTTCGTTAATAACTTGTTACGGAGCTAAATTTGACATTTTCGCAAAAGAAAAAGTTGTTTAGAATCGTCTCAGAAATCACCCCTTAAAGGGACTTACAGACCTTTTGGGATACCCTGTGTATTATAAATTACTTATGCATTGCTTTAATGTGCCCAAAACAAAAAAGAAATAGAGAAAACTAACAATGCAATGGCTCATTTCCAAAAAATGGTAGAACTATTCCAGACGTAACCTAATATTGAAAGCATATGTTAGAATAGTATTCTGAAATCTGGTATTCAGTAGTATAAGTCAATAATTTGATAGACTAGTTTGCAGGAATTACAGTTTTAAATAATACTAGCAATTATAGGACTCGATACTTTATAAAATTTGTTATTTGTTTGAAGAAATAACATTTTGTATAACTTGTGACGATGGAATAAATTTTTCAAAATTGTATTTTATAAACAAAATTTTCTATAAAAAGATTAATAGTGTTATTTTAATCTACTTCAGGTTTGAGACGCGGAATCATTTTCTGTCGCATTCTATTTCTATTTTGAAACTTCTAAATGAAAAGGTACGTTTTTGATATTAATATTAATGAACATCGTAATAATATTCTTCTCGTACAAGAATAATTTGCGCAGCACTTTTATAAAACATAATACAAATGTATCGTGGTTAAAATATAAATTTTAATTCGTTCATGCGATTTCTCTGTTGAACTTGAAGCATTGAAACATTTCTCGCGTAAACGGAGCTATTCTCCTTTTAAATTCACGTTCATTTTACGATTCTACTTTCGAAAGTGCACTGTAACATATGCAAACAAGCATGAAGACTTTTATTCCCAACTTTGCGTACGTTTTCTGAAAGAGTTCTGTGTCTTTTCTGTTTCACAAATAAAATGGTCATAATCCTATAAAAATCCAATTATTAAAAAATACACAATATTAATTTAAATTAAAAAATCTAAAGATCAGCAATAACATTAACATGATCAAAAAATTTTCAATGCTACGGTCTTTTTATCTCTAAAAAGAAAATTTCTTGGTGCTGAAAAAATTAAAATTATATCAATACGTGAGCATATACACAAATATTTTTGCAACCTAAAGATAAAAAAAAATCACAGAATAAAATGAACAGACTGTACTGAATCTCGACAGAATATTGATGGATAACTTACAGAAGTGTATCGATGTGCAGCAGCACGCGTCACCATTTTTAGAGAAACTTGGTAAGCGTCTGGATTTACCCGGAATTTTTTCACATAAATTCATAACGCATCAACTACTACTAGGAATAAAAAAAGGAGGCTCAAAATGTAAAATACTTCAATGAAATATCTCTGGAGCGCGTATTTTGAGGAGAGGGAAGAATTTTTTTGTGCCGAGCAAAGAATTTTTAAATTAAATGAATACGAAGAAATATAGTTAAGCGATGTTTAAACACTGCAACAATTCCATATTCACAAAATCACACGAATGTTTGCATAAAATAACGTTCTGAGTCAACGAAACGCAATTTAATTGTTCTCTGTATCGTTTCCAATTACTTCTGTCTGTCAGAAGAGTAAAATACGAATGAGACTGCGTGAAAATTTATTAGATCGCAATATAAATTCGTTCAATCACTGTAAGTACCACGCTTTTTCTGTTTTTTGTAAGAATATATTTTTTATCTCACTGTAACGGGATCTAACTGTAATAATGACGAAGTCACAAGTTATTAATCCATACTGCCCTCTGTACTCGCACGAGTACATGTATAAAATGCACGATTTAAATTTATCTATGGTTTTTACGAAAGTAATTATATCATAACTAAACGGCATTAGTTGTGTATGAAAAAATAAATTTGGCTGTGACGCGGAAACTAATGTCAAATTTTTTAGTAACAAATACGCATTGAGAACCAAAGTTTTCAGATAAGATGTAAAAATGTATTTTTTTTATAAACTATGAGATATTTTGATATTTTTTTTATTACAAACTATTCTTGTTTTATTTTGCAACGTATGATACCATTTTAGTAACAATTTCTTTCAATGAACTCATAACAGGGTTCATTTATTCTTTAATGATGCATATAACCGAATTTGACATTTTCGCAAAGGAAAAAGTTGCTTGGAATTATCTCAGCAATTACCCCTTAACCTTTTTGCGACGATGCCCCGTCCGGCGAAGTAACGTCACTGAACGGAAGCTCACACCGTAAATATGTACAGTGTGCGTGGTTTCTGTATATATGTTGTTCTAAGTCTTAAATAATAACTTTGCTGAATAAAACAATCATTGCTCTGATGTAACAAGTATATTCACATTTTTAATATGAAAAGACTTACAAAATTATTAAAATACAAAACACAAAATACAAAATTATAGGTAACGTAGGTATTTATATAATTACAAAGCTTAACGATTAAATGTATAATATAATAAACAACGAGACGAAAATTATTAAAATATAATAATATGTAAAAACTAATAGTATAATTCTGTGTGATATATTCGAAAGCAAGGATCTATACAAAGGCTAACATTGCAATCTCTGCACTCATACCGCGAATCCGTTTTTTTATCATTTTTGCTACAAATTACACATCTCCGTCTTCTATTTTTCGGCTTACAGAATGTGGGAAAATGCACTTGTATACAAATCCTTTCGCTGCCGCATATATGCAGCGCTAGACGCGAAAGGGTTAAAGGGACTTACAGACCTTCATCTGTATAATCGGGTAGAAAGATAGATCCTTAACACGTTGACTGCCGCGCGCATTTTACGTGGTTTGCCCGTGGCGCCAACATGAATTTCTTATTATGGGATGTATGTTATGTTGAACAGAATAATATCTATATTTTCCTTGTATTGATAAAATTATTTTTGCATGTTCTGCATGGCATTAATTTCTTCAAACCATTATAGTAACAGTGATGTTATATTAAAATTTATCAGCATCGATATTTACTATAATTGTGTATTTTATTATTGGTCGCGTCGCCGGTCACCGGTGGCTCCCATGGCGCTGTAGCCAAGTCGAGTGCCGGCCACCGGTGGCCCCCATAGCAGTCAACGTGTTAACCGTTTGAGTCCCAAGCAGCGCGATCGCGCTCTTCAGATTTTGTATCGAAAAATCGCAGTAGATTTCGAGCGCTGTGGACAACTGACTGTCGAAGTAGCGCGCTCAGATTTACTGACGCACGTACATCGCACAGCTCTCTTTTTAAATGTAAATAATACAAATAAAACATTTTGTATTTCATTGTTATCTTGTCAATAATATTTATCGAGCAAAACTTGAAATATTTATAAACTTACAGTACGCGTATATAATAATACAGATGTATTTCATAAACTAACAAATTACAAATTAAAAATATTTTTTGTGTTACGAACAATTTAAATGGAGAGTAACGCTTATAATTTTTTTCTTCGCAATGGATTATGTTCGGTCCTAAACGGCTTCGAAGAAATTAGCAAGGAGCCTAAAGTAAACCATCACGGTTTATGACACGGTAGGCTAGAGACAGCTAATTCTTGGGTGCCATCTGGCTTGCAGACTATCGATGGCACGTGCAAGTTTTGGGCCCGAGTAGCGGTGCCATGTCATAATCCGGGAAATACCAAGGGGGTAGGTTGGCGCGACCGAAACTGTTTCGCCAATCTGGAGGACCACGTGGCGACCAGAAGACGGTCTTGTTGCCAACTCGCGGCCTACCTACCCCGTAAGATGGACACAGTTCCCCTTTCAGAAAATAGCACGTCAAAAGGGCGTATTGGAAGGGAGGAACTGTGGCTATATAGCGAGGTGCAAAACGCGCCCCGAGAGACATTGATAGACATTTTAGACATACATTGATAGTACACATTTCGTTGGTAAGACATTTCGGTCTTACATATTCTTAGACATACTTAGACATTTCGATACATTTTGGTTATAGACTACAGGGTAAGACATTTTGGTCTTACCCCCTGTACATTCGTCACAAGACAACGCGAAACACCGTTGCACATATAGATACTTGTATATCGACAAGGAAACAAAACCTGAGATACAGTCCACTTAAAAATCATACGAAGGGGATTCAACAATTCGGTTGGATTACACCGCGTCGTTTACTCATCGCCAATCACGGTCGACGCTGCGACGCACAAACAGATTAAGACAAGCGCTATCGCGCCGCCTGGGTCTTTTCGTACTCGTTTAGAGAAAGCGCGGTTGCGCTGTTCGGGATTTTTCGAGAGTGTTTTTTCAATACCCCTTGGGACTCAAACGGTTAAGCACACCATTATTACCCCATATAAGGTAAAACGTAACAGTTTTCATTATTAACCCTCGCGTTCCTATGCCTGGGTCACTTGAGACCCACTAGCTTTATCGATAGAGCAATAACGAACACGGTGGCAGAATTGTTTACCTAGCCCTGAAATGACGATCGTCTTCGTAGCAGATATTCGGCAAACAAAACAGACCGCTTTATGCTTTTGAGGAAGAAACACGTATCAGACGAGAAAAGAAAATTGCATATGTATTATACGTTTTATATTAGAAATCATATTTGCAGCGATCATACGACAAAAACAGATACAGCTTTATGTATTGGACGTCAGTAACTGTTATTTATTTACAATTTGCAAATTTCACACCTTCTAAAAGTTCCTATAGCAATGGTATTTGTAAGAAAAAATTAAATTGTAAAATGACAAACACGTAGAGAATTCGACACCTCTCTTAATATTTATTAGTGACTTGTTAGCATGGCTCTCGAGAGACCCGGCCGCCGGATTCCACGGTCCGTACTTCGAGTGTTAACCCTGTATAACCGGAATTTTGTTCGCTCGTCAGAGATAAAATTAAAATTAATTGCAATTTTTCGCTTCGATTTGAAAATTTTTGAACCAATAATTCTAATAAGTACACTTTTTGTTGTCAACACAGTGGTATAGTAATAAAATTTACTGGTACAGTGACACGTAACTAAAATTAAATTTTTGAAACAGATATACATCAGTATGTAACTTCAAAGTCACATGGAACTATAAAGGGTTAATTATATTTTACTTATTATTTGTAGTTGGTCTAAAAGTGTAAGGGAGAGGAAAAGAGAGAGAGAGAGAGACGGAAGTAAAGTGGAAGGAAAACGGAAAAACACTGAAGATCGGAAGATCGGAAGAACAGAAGTCACTGACACTCGGAAGACACTGACAGAATGAGCAAGCTCTGTGGCGCGTGGGGATTATTTGGTTTTATTTAATAAATAACAATAATAATAATATAACTTAAGTTTGAACACTACTAAATAATACTCTTTACATTTTCTCTCCTCGCTGCTCTCTTTCCTCTCTGCTCTCTTGCCACACAATCTCTCGCGCCCCGAACATTCACTCGCTTAAACGTACATCCCTCAATCGCTCTATCTTTTTTCCACATATATTCCTTTTTCACTCGCACTCAAAATCTTCGCATTCATCCCTTCCAATCACGCAGTCACGTAGACTTCATTCTCACGGCCCAGTTTCTCGGTTTCAAACATACACTTGACATAACTCAGCCACTCTTCGCTA
>SMSQ01018664.1:0-23547 GCA_019453375.1 Ctenoplectra terminalis | reverse complement strand
TGGTAGAAGCACTGTGACGTTTATTAAGCTGTGCGACAAAAATTGTACGGAGAACGATTCGATGGAGGCAACGTATGGGTTGAGTGATTTTTTTTTAAATAATGGAGATGTATTGTTATTAATTAATGTAGTAGTGTTATCGTTAAGTATTTGTATAGTGTTGGTGAGGTTTGAAATGACGAAAATTGGAATGAAATAATCGTGGTCGGCACTAGAAGTACCGAAGTGACCAAAATGACCGGTTTGTAATCTCTCACGTAAATTTATTAATTTTTAGTAGAGCATTTACGAGAATATTTTGCGATTTTTTTTCAGTTTTATTTTCCGTATGTCGTACATTTTTTTTTTTTCTTCATATTCGCAATTCTTTTTATTGAGAATGGAAATACATTTTTGTCCATTCTGGCATTAAAGTATTCCCGTCTTTCATAAATAACTAAACGGTGTGTAAACCGTACTGCTAGTTTACATTGATCGTAACGCCCGCTTTCTGCATGAAACATTTATGAAATGAGTATAGGGGAAAGTAGAGGGTTACCGTGGGTTGAAACTGTAATTAATAGGGTGATTCGAAAGTACGAGTGGATCTGAGATATCGTCAAACATGGTATATTCGAAAATGAAAACACCTTGTATACATGTGCAGTATAAAAAGACATTAGAAATTACGTATCTGTTTCATCAANAATCGACTTGAGGTAGTATGTCCTTTGATCTGCAACCGATCCTCTATTGGACGTTCACTGACTTTATATTTATTCTCAGCGATATTCGCGTATCATTCTTTGTCAGCAAATTGCTGCTGCGGTATATAATGTTCGCAACCATGCAATTGCTACCATTTATGCTAGCTGCGGTGCATGTAATCAATGATTTATGCACGATTAAAGGAACAGTATTATGAAACGGTGTACGGGGATAAATGGAGGTAGGTAGTTGAACGTAGAAATGCAAAAGGGAATGATCAGTCTGGTAGAAGCACTGTGACGTTTATTAAGCTGTGCGACAAAAATTGTGTGGAGAACGGTTCGACGGAGGCAACGTATGTGTTGAGTGATTTGTTTTTAAATAATGGAGATGTATTGTTATTAATTAATGTAGTAGTGTTATTGTTAAATATTTGTATAGTGTTGGTGAGGTTTGAAATGACAAAAATTAAAATGAAATAATTGTGGTCGGCACTAGAAGTACCGAGGTGACTAAAATGACCGGTTTGTAAACTCTCACGTAAATTTATTAATTTTTAGAAGAGCATTTACGAGAATATTTTACGTTTTTTTTTCAGTTTTATTTTCCGTATGTCGTACATTTTTTTTTTTTCTTCATATTCGCAATTCTTTTTATTGAGAATGGAAATACATTTTTGTCCATTCTGGCATTAAAGTATTCCCGTCTTTCATAAATAACTAAACGGTGTGTAAACCGTACTGCTAGTTTACATTGATCGTAACGCCCGCTTTCTGCATGAAACATTTATGAAATGAGTATAGGGGAAAGTAGAGGGTTACCGTGGGTTGAAACTGTAATTAATAGGGTGATTCGAAAGTACGAGTGGATCTGAGATATCGTCAAACATGGTATATTCGAAAATGAAAACACCTTGTATACATGTGCAGTATAAAAAGACATTAGAAATTACGTATCTGTTTCATCAACGGTACGTTGTTTTAGTATCGTGAAGTATGACATCGCGGTACTCATGATCTGTAATGCAAAGATAACGAAACATTGGAACAACAAGAGATATAGTGTCACGATGTTATCAGGTGTCTAATTAATAAGGTAGAAAATAAATAGGTTTGCGACATTGTAGCGAAAGGCAAAGTGAAACAAAACTGTTAGGATTGGCCGTATGTCTGATATATTATGGACTTGTACTACTTACAGGGAATGTTACGGAGCTGACGCGCCGATTTAAGATACGTGCTGTTCATTATTATCTCGTTCTTTTTTTCTATCCCTAGATTAAGAACTGAACAGTTCACCGGTTATTTATATTATTTTCCTCTCGTACGGTTTGTCTATTTTTTAATACCAAGTCCAGCTGTGTAAAAAGTTAAAAAAAAATTAATTCAGAACCTTTTACACCTTACTTTAAGAGCTGGTATAGTCTCGTCAAAATGAACGATGGCCGATATAGAAAAACACGTGTCCAATAATTTTTCCAGATCTATATCGTAGATATAGGCGTGTGTCAACTCCGTAACATTGCTTGTTAGAATCTCGGGTTGTCGGAGTAAATTTTTTTGGTATTTTTATGCTATTTTTGTGCTATGCAGAACTGGAAAGGTTTCTCCGGAACGGTACACTGGCAATGGATCTCTTGCTCAGTTCGTCTATCGTGATTCGATTCGATTGTTTCGGCAAATAATAATAAAGAGTGAAAAATGTCTGATGAAGACGTCCACCTTCTATTCTAATCAATCGATCCCACGAATCGACGAAAAATTCTTTCCAGCTCTGCACGGTACACGTTCTTTATCGTGGCGATTTTTATACCCTAGGTTTAACATGTCGCGGCTAGAAATTTAGCGCGCGTGAACGGAAACAATTGTTTTGGAATAAAAGTCACGTTATTAGTGTACCGATTTTAAGGTACGAAAAATTCTACAAAATGTTATATTAAAATTCTACGCGACAAACATCAGACTTCGTTTGGTTACCTTAGTGAAAGTTTGAAGGGATACAGGAAAGAAGCCTGAGGCCGTCAGGTAACAAGGCCGTTCCGACCTTTTCATTACCAATTGTAAATCCTTTCGTATCATGCTTCCAAACTTGTCCATTGGTAAATGTATCCAGGATCCTGCGTACACAGCCGAAGCAACGTTTAGACTTTCATGCGTCACGCAATCGCAACTGTATGTGAATATCCATAGCTGCCACATAATCGTCAGTAAAAATGTTACGAACGAAAAGCGCCAATAAAAAGACAAATCCACCTGCGTGTCACAAAATATTCCGTTTTGTTAGTTGTATCGGAATAAAATTATGTAGCTTTTTTTTATGAGCGGGAGCACTTCTTTTTTTTTTATAGAATATTTCGTTAACATTATTGGAGGATAAAATGCAATACGAGAAATATTTTCTTTTTTCTGTAATAAAGTACTTTTTTCTATTAACACTAGAATTACTGATGATTCAAGTATACCTATTTGTACCGAAAAAATGGAAACTATAGAAATTCGTAGAAAATACATAAGGCGAGGGAAACGAACCTTTATTTGTATCGCTTGCGTAAAATTAAAGAAAGTTTAAACAGTTATTGAAAAAAAAAAATGCTTTATCGAACGTTTTTAGATGTTAAAAAAAAAAATAGTTTCTGAAACTTTAAATCAAACATCCTACACAAAGTGATCAAAAAATCGGATGGAATTTTTTAAATCGAACGATTGAATATAAATTTTGTGTATCGCATACTGTCTATTCTGTTAAAAAAATTTCGGAACAAAAATTTGATATAACACTAACCAAAATGACCTGATATCCGATGAAAGAAATTAAAATGCTAAACGATACCACTTGTCCGAGTAGTATTACGTTAAATATCTCTTCGAGCGTGGCACAAAATTCGATAAGAGCCTTATGCTGTTCGATACAATTTTTAAACGTCGCGTAACATTGGCTCGAAGACTCCACGGTTTGATTTTCATTATTATCGTCTTTGTCCTTTATTCCTGACGAATTGGCCATTCTGTATTGCAGTACGCGAAACTGGCCAGCCACGTGCAGACACATAATGCAAAACATGTTGTCGAAACTGAGATAACACACTCCGGTCTGGAACAAAGCCACAACCTGTACAAACATAGGAAAAAATAATTTCTTACTAGTTGACGGCACCTATAATTTACTTAATAAGTGATTACAAATATTATTTAAAAAAGTATTCTGAAAATTATTGAACTCGACACAATATTTTCACACGTTTTTCAGGTTTGCAAAGATGCAAGGAAATTTTGGTTAAAGCTACGGTTTTCGTTTTTTTTTTTTTTTTTTTTAATTCGCAACTTGTAAGTTTTACGATATCGTTGATTAGTAAAAATACTTTAGAGTTTAACTTTAATTGCGTTGTTATTTAATCAGATTTGTACAAGGTGAATTGTCCAGTGATACCATTTATCTAGGATGAAATTTTTTATTTATACTTCTTTATAGATACATAATTTCTGTAAAAAAAAAAAAAATGAGCAGTACCTGTATCAAGTACGTAATTTCAAAGTATGGTGTCATAGACAATGGCAGGTCGAGCCACATGTTAAATATAAGCGTCCGGTCTGATTCATTCTTCCCAATATTTACTAAAATAAAATTAACGAGAATTCATTTTTTTATCCTGAAGCAACTCATTGTCAGTTGAAACTGATTTTATTATTGGAATAACTTGTTTCCATTTTATACTGTGAATAATATTTTTTAACATTACATTTCATTATATATATTTCATTATTTAACATTATATATTCCGAAAAATTGTTTCTCAAAAGTATTCAATCAGCCCAACCAGCGGAGTACTCGTTAAATTGAATTAAGAATTATCTGTATTTTTAAGTATGATTTAATAAACTTACATATAAGCGGTCTTAACATATAGCAAGAAACCGTGGATTGTGAAAAAAATGAGAAGGCGCAGACGAAGTAAATGCACATACGTTTCGTGTCTGCTATGATCAAGTTTTCATACCGATCGTAATTAAAATGCCAGAAATTCTTCTGCATGTGCACGATTAAGCCAAGGAACTTCTTTTTATGTATGAATATGATTGATATTTTGAACAGATCCACGAACAGTCCCAAGCTGTTGCACATGATGTAAGCGCACAACTAGAACGTTAAAACTAAAAAAGTTACAGAAGCATTACGTAAAATCAAAACAATGAAAACGAAAATAATTAGTTTCCAATTCAATATTACATTCTTAGAAATTAGAAATTAATTATTTGTATAATCACTCGAATGTAACCAATTTAACCAACGACTTCGTAAATATTCGAAACTTCGCAAAGGTGTTTATTAACCGATCTGTTTATTTTCCAAATATAAATTCAGAGTTACAAAAATCACGATTAATTAAGACAAAAAAAAATCCATCCGCGACGTGGAGAAGCAAATTACGAAATAATATTAAAATAAACACGCGGAAACAATAAAATACACAGTCAAAAGATATTTAGTCCTTTTACTGCGCCCTTTGCAGCGAAAGTATTAAGATTTATCTAACGCGACGAAGCTCAAGGAACATTAACGAAAATAAAAATCTGAATTCACTTACGCTGAAGTCACCCCACAAGAAATAAAGGTTTCTCATTTGAACCCACATAGAAAAAATAAGCGCGACGACGGTGTACATCACTGTAACATTTCTGAACCATTCCTCTACTCGATTTCCCGACAACCAAAAACCGACGATCTTCAGAAAAAAAACTGTTAACGCAAAAGACACGTCCTTACGGTGCTCCATCCTCGTACTGGGTTTTCAACAATGTGGTGCACCAATTTGGAATTTATAGGAGCTCCAACGTATCAATTATCGAAGACCATCGAAAGCAATTGTTTCGACGTAGCATGTCTTTGATCTGCAAATAATACTCTACCGCTTCTTCCTACACGCGTTATTTGTGACATTCGTGCATCTTTCTTTGCTAGGAAAAAAAAAGCCATTACAATGTACGCAATTGCTACTGTGCAAGCTGGTTGCAATGTATGTGATCAATAAGTTTATGCATAATTTAGGGATTAGAGTTATGAGACTTGATGCGGGGTTGAATGGTTGTCGACAGTTGAGGATGGCAGTGAAAAAGTGGAAGATTTGTGTGGCGAAAAAATTGAAACACTTCTTGATTTGTGCGAAAGAACAATTGTAAAATTATATTACTATTCCCTGCAAGTAGGAGATTGATTATTATAATTATCTCCTATAAATTCAGTATAATTTAGATTATACTAAATCGGATCAGTAGTATAAGTCAATCACTAAATCAGACAAATAATCGAATCATACAAATTAGATTATACGATATATATATAAATTATCTGTAATATAAAAATAGAATTTCTAGAATATAGAAATTAGTTAATTATAATATACAAACTAATTAATATTAAATTTATTTTATTTTCTACCCTTCTAGTTAAAGCCGGAAATATTGATATGGAATAGAATAATTAATATCCTGTTTTGTAGTTTAACGTACGAAAAGACGTTTTCGATGCAACTTCACATGATTTTATAAAATTACGAGAAGGTTCTAAAACATTGAAGAATAATTAAAAGCATATAGATTCCTTTTGCACGAACAAAAAATTTTGTTCTACGTTTGAAATAGTTATCTCATAAAATTACTACTTACAGCACGCACATTTTTATAGTTCAAACATGTTACGAATATCAAACTTCTTTGTACTTTATTTTCACACTGTAAATCGTGAAACTATAGTACTTCAAGTTCAATAAAATTATAATCAATTTGTACCTTATCTTATTCTAATTCTAATATTCTTATTCTTATGCATTTTCAGGGACACTGTCGAGACTGTACTCATACCGTTTCGTTCGATGCCGTAGCAGCAACTGGTATAAGCATGCGGATAAATGAAACGTGAAAATCAGTCGCTTTCAAATGGGTACCTCCGGCTGCGAACAAAATTCATATGGTAAGTAATACTGATAATAAATCACGCGTTAAAATTAATAAGCGATACTATTTATTAGACTCACCATGAGTACTCGATACGCGTCGAGATAAATTAGCATGCTGTAGGTTAAAATTTGTCCCAGAACGATCACGTTGAATACTTTTTTAAGTTCGATTCAGTATACGATGGGCGTTCGATGCTGACGCTTTTCAAAAAAACATGACGCCTTTTATGCCATGCTTTTTCAACAGCAACAAACCAAAATTCCCGTCATGGCATTTTTTGACGCGCTGGGATCAGCCGCGATAATACGTGTGAGATCGTTGAGCAGTTTTAATGTCTACCAGTGTTTGAAGAACGCAACGATCTGTAATTTGATGGTGTTGGATATGGTTGGTGTTGGATAGATGAACTCGGTTTACGAAAAAGGGAACACCAGCGCCAACTTTTTCAAAAGGAATCCATTTTTTGTTTTATCGGCGTACACCTATGGCGAATGACAAAGGCAAATAATTAAAAATTTGTAACATGCGTGTTGTGACGGGAAGTTTAACTGAAAGGTGGAAAGAATTGTTTGAGGATGAAGAAACGGGACAGATGAGTTGCGTAACATAATTATTAGAATAAATTTTTGGATCACCATTCTGTTGGTACAATTTAATGAATATGCTGAGCGTTTAAAAATCATTTTATAAATTATGTGTATATAATGAGACGATCGTATTGTTAGTTATGGAGGTGAAACTGAGTCGCATGTTCTTTATATATGTTGCTGATGAAGCTTTATGCAAATGTTGATTGCTTTGTATCGAATACTGTCTTTAAAATATTTTGCGGAATAACATATCTTAATATGACGATAGTGTAAATTGAATCGATAGGGGTACTCCACTACGTTTGTAACAATTACAGTAAGATTTTTCGCCGTATTTTTCCAACATAGATAGATATGTAAAACCATGCCCAACGTAGATACTATTTTCATTTTTACTATTCATAATAAATGCATGACGTATGTATATATGCGATTTTCGTTATGCGTTTACCATGTCCTCCGATGATTGCTTCAACAGGGTAAAATAGGACATTGCTGTGCTGACAACCTGTAACAAATCAATCATTACTTATCAATCAGATATCCAAGTGAAACAAATGAGAACGCGGTATACAGTTTTAAAGATTTTGCATGCACTTCCAGAACTTCTTTAGTAGTTCGAATGTTAATTACCCCGGTATAAGTTTCGAGAGAGACTGGAAAGAATCCGCTGGCTGTTAAACAACAAGACCTATGTGTTCTCATGATTACAATTATCAGATCTTGTCGTATAGTTTTGCCAGTTTTGTCCATTAGTAGAGCTGTCCATGGTACCGAGAACATTGCTTTGCCAACGTTGACACTCTGATGAATCAAACCATCGCAACTGTACGTGAAGATGAACAGTTGGCACAAAGCACCGAGAAGATTGAGCACCAGACTGATGCCCCTCGAAGGTGGCGTATCTGTCTGTATAAATTCACGATTAGCAGTATTATCTCAACAAATATATCAAAATGGAAGCATAGTTTTTAAAACTGAAGAAGGTGAAAATTTTTATCTTCGACTTATGTGTATACTACAGTACATGGCAATTAAAATTAGAAATAAAATTTATTGTTTCAAACACATGGAATACTAACCAAGAACAGCTGATATCCCACAAGACACAATAGCAATGTAAGGAACATGACATGACCAAGTATGATTAACGTAAATATATCCTCCACTTTCTTGCAACATTCGGTAAGTACTTGATGGTGTTGCACACAACTTTTGAATTTTTTGTAAATGATACACGCATACAAGTTAGTATTTGATTGTGCATTGACTATCCGATTTTTAGTCTCTTTATTCAGCGATATCAGTCTGTATTGCAAAATGCGAAATTGACTAGCGATGTGAAGATTGACGATGCACAAAAAGTTATCGAAACAGATGCAAGATATGCCGACATGATACACACAGAGTATCTGTACAGTAAATGTTGATTGCTTTGTATCGAATACTGTCTTTAAAATATTTTGCGGAATAACATATCTTAATATGACGATAGTGTAAATTGAATCGATAGGGGTACTCCACTACGTTTGTAACAATTACAGTAAGATTTTTCGCCGTATTTTTCCAACATAGATAGATATGTAAAACCATGCCCAACGTAGATACTATTTTCATTTTTACTATTCATAATAAATGCATGACGTATGTATATATGCGATTTTCGTTATGCGTTTACCATGTCCTCCGATGATTGCTTCAACAGGGTAAAATAGGACATTGCTGTGCTGACAACCTGTAACAAATCAATCATTACTTATCAATCAGATATCCAAGTGAAACAAATGAGAACGCGGTATACAGTTTTAAAGATTTTGCATGCACTTCCAGAACTTCTTTAGTAGTTCGAATGTTAATTACCCCGGTATAAGTTTCGAGAGAGACTGGAAAGAATCCGCTGGCTGTTAAACAACAAGACCTATGTGTTCTCATGATTACAATTATCAGATCTTGTCGTATAGTTTTGCCAGTTTTGTCCATTAGTAGAGCTGTCCATGGTACCGAGAACATTGCTTTGCCAACGTTGACACTCTGATGAATCAAACCATCGCAACTGTACGTGAAGATGAACAGTTGGCACAAAGCACCGAGAAGATTGAGCACCAGACTGATGCCCCTCGAAGGTGGCGTATCTGTCTGTATAAATTCACGATTAGCAGTATTATCTCAACAAATATATCAAAATGGAAGCATAGTTTTTAAAACTGAAGAAGGTGAAAATTTTTATCTTCGACTTATGTGTATACTACAGTACATGGCAATTAAAATTAGAAATAAAATTTATTGTTTCAAACACATGGAATACTAACCAAGAACAGCTGATATCCCACAAGACACAATAGCAATGTAAGGAACATGACATGACCAAGTATGATTAACGTAAATATATCCTCCACTTTCTTGCAACATTCGGTAAGTACTTGATGGTGTTGCACACAACTTTTGAATTTTTTGTAAATGATACACGCATACAAGTTAGTATTTGATTGTGCATTGACTATCCGATTTTTAGTCTCTTTATTCAGCGATATCAGTCTGTATTGCAAAATGCGAAATTGACTAGCGATGTGAAGATTGACGATGCACAAAAAGTTATCGAAACAGATGCAAGATATGCCGACATGATACACACAGAGTATCTGTATACATAAAAATTATTCTTCGTCATTCTCGTCATAGTCGTATTAATAATAACATTATTAATTGTGTTGTTAGTTACGAGTCATATGCGCACCTGTATGCTAAAGAGCACCTCAAAATATGGCGACATTCCTGTAGGAAAATCAATCCACATGTTGAAGGGTAATGCTCTCTCGGATTGATTTCTTCCTATATTAGCTGAAAAGTGATAGATATTTTATATCATAAATAAATAAGTTATTAACGAATCGAAAGAACAATATTTGTTTTAAAATTTAGCACACCTAAAATTGGTGTCACCATGTAACCCGCACAAGTACCTTGAGCGCAAAAGCTGATGGCAATGATGAAAATAGCGCATAACCTTTTGCAATCAGCCAAAACTAACTTCTCTTCAGAATCGTAGTTCGAGTGCCAAAAGTTCTTCTGTGCGAACCTAATCAAATCATAGAACTCCGTTTTGTGCGAGTACAAAACGGCGACCTTAAGCGCAACGATCATCAAGTATGAAATGTTGCAAGAGATATATATGCAATCCTGAAATCATAAAATCGTTGGTCAGAAATGTACGAAATACGTCAATCAGTAATGTACATCAGATTTATATAACAGATTGCTATTTTCATTACAAAAATTCGCGTTTAACGGTATATCTTTAAAAATATAGACATAAATTTATTAATATATTATTAAAATTATGAATCAATTGGTGCTTGCAAGTTATTAATATAAATATATAATAAATTATTGTATCATGAAAAGAAATTTCATGTTCCTACCACGAAGATATAAAAGGATTTGATGATCAATGCCAAAGTTTTGAGCACTCACGCTGAAGTTTCCCCAGGAATAGTAAATGTCTCTTATTGCGATACACGTGGCTATGAAAACCGCGTTGATCGTGTAAATTAGCGCAAAATTTCTACGACGTTGCTCGACCTGATCCCCGGCCAGCCACAGACCAATGATTTTCATTAGAAAGCTCGTCCAAACTATAGAGATATCTCTACTCTGCGCGGAACGCATGATCAAATAGCCGAAGAAATGGCAGCGATCCGGCGGTTCGCGCCAACTTCTTCGGATCGATTTTCATGATACGTCGAATACAGTGTCTTTAATCGTGACAACACTTTAACCTGTCGATTCTCTTAGACGTCCATCAAGAATTGTACGTCTACTCTTTACATGACCTAGCTTCGTGTGAAATGCAAGTGTCGTATCGTAATTTGAAATTCAATATTCATGATTTAAGGGTGGTGAACATAGCACCCTAGGTGACAACAAAATGAATGGTACAGCAGCCATGAACGGTGAATCAGGTAGCACACAGTTGTTTTTATTGTTGCTAGAGATGAAGAAGTGTAGTGTCCGTTCGTTTGAATTCTCATTGTTGCTTGAAGACAAAAGGTTATCGTTCGGGTTGTTCAATATTGATGGGATTATAGTTGGACCACTAGTTTCTGGAATTTCATTATTAATCGTATTAATTATAATAGACAATAAATAGTTCTAATTATACTGTTATGCATTTCCAGGGACGCTGAGAAGGCTATACTCAGACTATTTTGTACGATGCAGTCGCAGGAACTGGAATAAGCGTGACGATAAGTGAAACGTGAAAATCAGTCGTCTTCGAATGCGTAACTCCGGCTGCGAACAAAATTCATATGGTGAGTAATAATGATAATAATAATTCTATCCTACATAAGAGGCGTGCGTTGTTAATTTAAAAAATGAAATCTTTTAATTCTCTTGTTCATTGAACAAGACACGCGTTAAAATTAATAAATGGTACTACTTGTTAAACTCACCATGAGTACTCGATACGCGTCGAGACAAATTAGCATGCTGTAGGTTAAAATTTGTCCCAGAACGATCACGTTGAATACTTTTTTAAGTTCGATTCAGTATACAATGGGCGTTGGATGCTAACGTTTTTCAAAAAAACATGACGCCTTTTGTGTCATGCTTTTTCAATACTCACAAACCAAATTTCGCGTCATGGAAATTTTTGACGCGCTGTAATCAGCTGCGACTTCTTAAAACGAGCCACGGCCCAAAATTATGCGACATTACTGTTTCTCCGAAGCCGCAATGCGATCGTGTATTTTTTTCTCATCCGGCGTAAGAGATGTATGGGATCGATGAGTTGTGCATGATTCGGTGATTATGAATCCGTCTGTGAAATGAAAAAGCTGCCAACAGGTGTGTTGCATTGTCAGATGAAAATTTAGGTTGCTACTGTAACATGCAAGCTAAGAATGTCATCCATAAATGAATTCGATTTCGAGACAAAAAGAAAAAGATACGCTGCACAAAAATAAATGAGGTGGCTCTTTTGATACCCTGAAATTTCAGTTCAATTTGTGTAGAACGGATAAGAAAGTTTTGCAGAGCTCTGTGCGAGACACGACAGTTGCGATACAGAACATTACTGATTATACATATACTTGGCTTTTTTTGTAACGAAGCAACAGTTTTTATTTGTTTCTGTTTCAACAGACATAAATAGGTAACTCTGACCCTAAGTTGAATTCTTTCGGACAATTTCAGTTCATTGGTTGGTTAGGAATTTTCGTTATTAGTTATGTTTCAACCGCATCTTCTGCGTGATTTCTTAATAACGTGAAGTACGATACTGCTGTACTCAGAATCTATAAGAAGCAAATTATCAATTTAAACTTGCATGATGATTTTATATTCTAATATTCTTAATCAAAATCTGATCTGGTAACAATAATTGTTATGTCTCTGTATGGGTTTATCATAAGAATATGCGGTAGATGTGTCAATAAAAATACCAGATTTATACCGAATGTATCGGTTTAGTAACGTAAACGGCGATTCTGTTACATTTCGGTTAGAAGGACTAGGAGGGAAAGAGCAGTCGATCGGCTGACTCTTTTTCTCCTACGGTAACAATACTTTAATTCGACATTAAATTAACAATTATAGAAAAGAGTATCAGTTACGCTAGTATATGTTTCCAGCGAGACAACGAAGAATCCACAAGCAGTCAGGCAACAGGGTGAATTAGATCTCATGATAACTAATAGCAAGTCTTTCCTCAAAAATTTCCCATGCTTGTCCATTGATAAAATTGTCCATAAACTCTCGTACCCAGCACTGGCCACGTTCATGCTTTCATGAATCAAGGAATCGCAGCTGTAGGTAAACATCAGTAGCTGACACATGCAGCCAGTTATATGAAACATGAAAGGAAGGCGTTTCGAATAAGGGGCGTCTGGCTGTGGAAATTGCATTATAGATATATCACCACGTGCTTGATACAATAAATTTACCCGAAAGCATTTTTAAACAGTTTTCGTGATTCTTTGGTAAAAAAAGTGAGAAAGATTTTTTTTTTTTTATTAATTTATTTTAAAGCGAGTTAACAATAGAGTCATTAGCGATCGCTAATTTGTCCGTCTTGAATTATATATTTTTCTCACTTATCTTTAGCTTTTTATTTCTTCGGTAGAAATAAATGTATTTTATTCATCGATAGCTCTGATGTTAAAACAACTTTGTCGTTGTGTGAAACGTCCCGCGTAATACGTGAAAAATGTAAACAAGGGTGCTTACCATCAACACCAAATATCCATCGAGGCAAATTAATAAGCTGAAGAGCGACACTTGCCAAAGTATAATTGTACTGAACGTTTTCTCAAGTTCTTTACAATATGCGATGAGTGTCTGATGCTGATGAACGAAATTTTTGAACGTCGCATATGCATCTGTTGTAGATGTTGATTTTTCCGGAATTATATTACACTTTTCCTGGTCGTCCGTGCCAAACATGTTTGAAAATCTGTATTGCAATATACGAAACTGGCTAGCAGTGTGCATATTTATAATGCATAAAAAATTGTCGAAGCAAAAATAGAGTATACCGACTTGATACGCAGAGAAAATCTGTGGAAATAAAAAATATAATCACGTTTATTATCCAGAACATCGCATACCGTGTTACAAAATATAATTATGCAATGTCGAGAACAGTTTATTCACATAATTAGCATCAATGTGTTGACGGTACGAAATTGTTATTCGTGTTTAAAGTTTGTGAAGAGAAACCTTGGTGAAATTTACGACGCGGCCGCTAAAGGTTGCTTTCTTTCAGTTGCAGGACTTTTGTTTCTTTCGTTGTTTTCAAAGCGCTCAAAGAATATCCTAATACGAGAAGGTCAAGGTTGGTTTTTCCAAGATTCGACTTTCACTTTCTCAGACTCGGTAGCACTAGACGCGTTGTAAATTTCCAAGGCCTCGAGACCAACACGGCGACGTTTCAAGGTTTCTCGGAAGTTTCGCGAGGCGGTACCGATGCTCCCCCACTCCTACCGAAACGCGCTGAGATCGCAATGGAAGAGATTGCGCAGTGCAACCCCGCTATGGAGCGGAACGCAGTTTCGATAGACTTTAGTTTAGATTATTTTAAATCATCAAAACTCGGAATTTTTAACTATTATTTTAGTCAACTATAGATACATTATTTGATAGATAAAAAAATTGCAGCACCTGTACCACGTACAATACTTCGAAGTATGGCGTCATAGACAATGGCAAGTTGATATACATATTAAACGGGAGCACTCTCTCCGATTCATTTTTTCCAATATTTACTGAAAAAAATATCAACGAATATTCTTCTACGTTTCTTATTTAAATGTAATTATTAGTCTTGAATCTATGCGATTGTTTAATAACGTGCATTATATTGGCCAAAAATGACTTACACCCTTCGATAAATTTTTTTAACATAAAATTGAAAGATGTGTTACGTTATAATTGTATTTTTAATTAATTTCAATATTATATACGTCGCTTAAGTGTTCCATTTAATTTAATAAAAAAAAAAACAAAACGATTCCATAAATGACTCACCAATGAGTGGTCTTATTAAGAACGAGGCAACCGTTCCCTGAGCAAAGAAGCTGAAGATGCAAACGAGAATGGTACACGTACGCTGGCAAGACTTCATAATCCCTTTCTCGTATAGATCATAACCGGAATGCCAGAAGTTCGTTTCCGCGTACTGAACTAAATAAAGAAGCTCCTTTTTATGTAGAATCAAGATGAAGGTCTTCATCAAAACCAGCAGAATGGTTATAACATTGCACCCCGTATAAACGGATCTCTGTAACCAAACAATCACATGAAAATCACCAAACAACATGAAAACATTTTTTTCATTCATTGTTAATATTTTAAGTATTATTCACAATCATGGTGCATTAACAAAGAACGCGCAATCGTGTTGATTAAATGTAAATTAAAATTAACTTAAATTTAAAGTTATATTTAATTAAACTGCGAATTTCGATGCAGACTCATATTTTTCGGAATATGATAAAAAAAAATTGTTTCACCTACAAGGTATCACGAGAAGTACTGTAACTTAGATATTTTTCATATTTTCTCGTGTTACTCAATTACATGCATTTTGTGCAATTTCGCAGCTTTAAATTTCCCATAAATGCATACGAATTCGCAAACTGCTAATATCTCTCGTGGTAAGACGTGGTAAAACGATGCATAAACAAGTATTCTTGAAATGTTACGTCGTAATTTAAAATTATTATTAAGTTGAGTTAAAAAGAATGCACGATGCAAAAGAAAATAATCTTTGGTTATATAAATTTAACAAAACGGCACGATAAACTTCCAAAAGTACATCATTCAAAGATCCATCGAATTTCTGCGACAAACTATGAATTGCTCGCTTCGATCGCTCGCGCAGTCCTAATTTAAAGCGTTATCAAAGTTGCTAGAAAAGAATAAAAAAGAAAAAGAGAAAGCGGAAGAGAAAGCGATTTTTCACTCACGCTGAAATCTGTCCAGTTTAAACGCAAATCTATTATCTCGGTTACCATGGACAATATCAGAGTGAAGACTGTGTAGCCCACGGCGAACTTCCTCTTACATTCCTCGACATAGTTACTCGCCAGCCAAAATCCGCCGATTTTCATAAAGAACGATGTACTGCTGATCGAGAAGTCTTTGTACTTGTTCGAAGTCATTTCTGAGCATCTAGCGATCGACTGGTTCGACTTCTAGTTCTCGCGACAGTCTCTGACATCGGTGGCATTGATACCAGAAGCGACAAATTCCACGTATCGTCATTTTAATCCGCCCCACAACCCGTGATCCTTTCGTTTCGCGCATCATGCACCCCGGACAACTGGTTATTTTGTGCTTGGCTGCAATTGCTGTTCTTCGTGATGAATAAAAAAAAAAAAAAAACAGACAAAGTGTGATGGATCGATGAATTATGCACGATTCTAGAGGGGTGGCGAGTCTACAGCTGCGACAATACGTGTGAGATCGTTGAGCAGTTTTAATGTCTTCCAGTGTTTGAAGAACGCAACGATCTCTAGTTCGACGATGGTGTTTGATAGATGAACTCAGTTTACGAAAAAAGGAACACCAGCGCTAACTTTTTCAAAAGGAATCCATTTTTTGCTTTATCGGCGTACACCTATGGCGAATGACAAAGGTAAATAATTAAAAATTTGTAACATGCCTGTTCCTGGTGGTGAATTGAAAAAGTGACGAGAAGTTTAACTGAAAGGTGGAAAGAATTGTTTGAGGATGAAGAAACGGGACAGATGAGTTGCGTAACATAATTATTAGAATAAATTTTTGGATCACCATTCTGTTGGTACAATTTAATGAATATGCCGAGCGTTTAAAAATCATTTTATAAATTATGTGTATATAATGAGACGATCGTATTGTTAGTTATGGAGGTGAATGCTTTGTATTATTGTATTATTGTTAGTTATGTTGCTGATGAAGCTTTATGCAAATGTTGATTGCTTTGTATCGAATACTGTCTTTAAAATATTTTGCGAAGAAGCTTTCTTGGTACATTGAAATTTTACTGATTAGAGTTTTAATTTGGTGCTGTGATCTATTCAATTCAGTTGGGAAATGGTTGGTCTTTTCTTCTTTTTTTGTAATAATTATAGTTAGGTTATCTGTGGTATTTTTGCAAAGAACACGTAGAATGCGTTCGTGTAGGTTTTTTCTTTCTTTTTATTCGTAATAAAGTAAAAGTTGTAAACGCGAGGAAAATGTCTTATTTAAATACGAAGACGAAACCAAAACGCAGTTTTGATTAACATAATATATCCTAATCGAATGTATTATCTCATTTACGTTTTTATTATTCGTAACAAATGCGTAACGTATTTTTTTCGCTATGCGTTTACCAGATCCAGCGATGATTGCTTCAGCAAGGTAAAATAGGACATTGCTGTGCTGATAACCTGTAACAAATCAATCATTACTTACCAATCAAGTATCCAAGTGAAACAAATGAGAACGCGGTATTCAGATTGAAAGATTTTGCATGCACTTCCAGAACTTCTTTAGTCTTTCTAATGTTAATTACCCCGGTATAAGTTTCGAGAGACACTGGAAAGAATCCGCTAGCTGTTAAACAGGAAAACCTGTTTGTTCTCATGATAACAATTATCACATTTTGTCGTATAGTTTTGCCAGTTTTGTCCATCGATAGGGCTGCCCACGGTGCCGAGAACATTGCTTTGCCAACGTTGACACTCTGTTGTATCAAACCATCGCAGCTATACGTGAACATGAACAGTTGGCACAAAGTACCAGCCAAATTGAGTACCAAACTGACGTTTCTCGAAGGTGGCGTATCAATCTGTATAAATTTCAGAAAAATAGCATTACTTCAAAAAAAAAAAATATAAAAATGAAAGAATCGTTTTGAAAATTCAAACAAGCAATTTTCACACATCTTGTGTGTATCTATATACGTGTACGGACAAGGTAAAAATAATTTTTATTGCTTCGAATGCATCGCGTACTAACCAGAAACAGTTGATATCCCACCAAGCATATTATCATTGCAAGAAACAACACCTGACCAAGTATGATCAACGTAAATATATTCTCTAGCTTCTTGCAATATTCAGTAAGCACTTGATGGTGCTGTACGCATCTCTTGAATTTTTCGTGACTGATGCTGGTATAGTGTGACAATTTTGTATTTGATCGTCGATCCTTAATCTCTTCGTTCAGTTTCATTAGCCTGTATTGCAGAATACGAAATTGACTGGCCACGTGAAGATTGACGATGCACAAAAAATTGTCGAAACAGATGTAACATATACCGACATGATACACACAGAGTATCTGTATACATAAAAATTATTCTTCGTCATTCTCGACATAGTCGTATTAATAATAACATTATTAATTGTGTTGTTAGTTACGAGACATACGCGCACCTGTATGCTAAAGAGCACCTCAAAATAGGGCGACATTCCTGTAGGAAAATCAATCCACATATTGAAGGGTAATGCTCTCTCGGATTGATTTCTTCCTATATTAGCTGAAAAGTGATAGATATTTTATATCATAAATAAATAAGTTATTAACGAATCGAAAGAACAATATTTGTTTTAAAACTTAGCACACCTAAAATTGGTGTCACCATATAACCCGCACAAGTGCCTTGAGCGCAAAAGCTGAGGACAACGATAAAAATGGCGCATAACTTTCTGCAATCAGCCAAATCTAATTTCTCTTGAACATCGTAGTTCGAATGCCAAAAGTTGCTCTGTGTGAACCTAATCAAATCATAGAACTCCGTTTTGTGCGAGTACAAAACGGCGATCTTAAACAAAACGATCATCAAGTATAAAATGTTGCAAGAGATATATATGCAATCCTGAAATCATAGAATCGAGGGTCAGAAATGTTCGAAATGCGTCAATCAGTAATGTATATCAGATTTTTATAACAGATTGCTATTTTCATTACAAAAATTCGCGTTTAACGGTATATCTTTAAAAATATAGACATAAATTTATTAATATATTATTAAAATTATGAATCAATTGGTGCTTGCAAGTTATTAATATAAATATATAATAAATTATTGTATCATGAAAAGAAATTTCATGTTCCTACCACGAAGATATAAAAGGATTTGATGATCAATGCCAAAGTTTTGAGCACTCACGCTGAAGTTTCCCCAGGAATAGTAAATGTCTCTTATTGCGATACACGTGGCTATGAAAACCGCGTTGATCGTGTAAATTAGCGCAAAATTTCTACGACGTTGCTCGACCTGATCCCCGGCCAGCCACAGACCAATGATTTTCATTAGAAAGCTCGTCCAAACTATAGAGATATCTCTACTCTGCGCGGAACGCATGATCAAATAGCCGAAGAAATGGCAGCGATCCGGCGGTTCGCGCCAACTTCTTCGGATCGATTTTCATGATACGTCGAATACAGTGTCTTTAATCGTGACAACACTTTAACCTGTCGATTCTCTTAGACGTCCATCAAGAATTGTACGTCTACTTTTTACATGTCCTAGCTTCGTGTGAAATGCAAGTGTCGTATCGTAATTTGAAATTCAATATTCATGATTTAAGGGTGGTGAACATAGTACCCTAGGTGACAACAAAATGAATGGTACAGCAGCTGTGACCAATGCAGTGAGTTGTATATACTTGTAGGTAAAAAAAGTGTAGCGTTTGTTAGATTCGATTCTCATGGCTGGTTGACGATGAGGAACTGCTCTGGAAATTGTTAAATTTTGCTTGGAGTAATGATGCGTTACTAATTCTGGGAACAACTGTGCAAGTATGTGTTCATTTATAGTGTTTAGTGAATATTTGTCTTGGAATTACGTTATATTAGGTTGTTCCAAAAGTTTCTTTCGTTTTATTAATAAGTAATGGACGCATAGCATTTTATATTACAATCGGAATGTTGAATTAATAAGAGATCAAGGATACCATTTAAACTTAATAACGTTTAATATTACAACCGTTGGTGAGTGAAGTCTTAAATATTGTTTCTTTGGTCGAAAATTAAAAATAACCACCTCAACTGTGTATGTTTCTCCTGTGCGCTAATGTTAGATCGGATGTACTAAAAAATTTTAAGTTTTCAATCGGAAGATCTTTCGAAGGTATAATCTAACCAGATAGCAAAGAACGATCGGCTAGATCGTTATCAGAATTTTCTAAATTATTTTCTAATTATTTTCTAATTATAATCGCTTTTTCAATATCTATTTTAAAAACATTCGAATAATTCAGTGCTCCAAAGGGATGGTTATTCGTGTTCAACACCAAAGGAATATCTTACGTGAAATTGTTACTATAATGAAACATTTGCTATGATCATACCTATTAAGTTGGAGATTAGTAATATAAAATTCGCCCCCGATGAACCAGAGACACCTGCGAATGCTAATAGTAGAATAGATTTGTCGGCTCTCTTTAATTCGTTGTCGCCAAATTTGTCGTACTCCATACACCAAACATTAGCTTTCAAGTATTTGATCAAATCCATTATTCTGTCACGCTGAAAGAAGAAAACTGTCGCTTTAATCGTTTTTCACTATCACTATCATAGCGTTGCATAGGGTATCTGCTATCGACTAGTAACGTATTGAAAATATGATATTTATAGAGCCATTTTACGTGGTATTTATATCTTTTACATAAAATGCAATCAAGTAAATATTTAGTATTTCGTAAGTATTCTGTAAATATTCCATATTGATAACTCACATTCCTAACTATTATTCTATAATATGAATGATTTCGCGCGTGTGCCAAGTGACGCTCCTGGATCATTTCTACTCCCTGTTCGTTTGACATCATTAACTATGCAGAACATTCGTTTCATCAGATTTCAAAAGACATCGTATCGTTTATTCTTTAGGATTCGCAGAAACGAATGTGTTTCGAAAGGAATGTTCTTTTGCTCTGCTGTTTACAAATCTTGAAAATTCACTCTTTGAGGTAAAATGTAGGAAGTTTGATCAGTATTAAATAGAACTCAGTTGTATAAATCACACGTTGCAACATCAGGTTCATAGTTTTAGATTGTAAGAAAAGAAATTGCAGCGATACTGTGCAAATATATAGATGTATGTGTTAAGTTTATTTTATATCTATATGAATTAATTATATCTTATGTCTATATGAATTTTAAAAATAAACAATCGATGAAAATGTATCTAACATGAAAAAATATGAAAAATATCCAAATTATAGTAGTTTTTATAATATCGGATTGGTGAAATAAATTTTTACCGAATTTCTACGTTTTTCAATATATTCATAAAAAAGTGAACTTGCATAAAGCGGCTATGGCATGGATCGCTCATTGCGGCATTTTTCCATCTCGTATCGTATCTTTTTGAAACCAGATCGTGAATATCTTTAATATCCTGTCAATGCAAATATTCGTTAAATCAAACACCTCCTCTGTCACATATTATTTTTTATTTAATTGTATTTGCATAGGTAACCAATCACAATTAGTGAAGTACATCAACAAATATTCAGACATATTAACTTCATAAAGACTGATACGTGTAATCAATTATTTTTCGTCCACTGTCGCCGATGATTCCCTCATAAGAGTGAAGTACGACATTGTTGAACTCATTAGCTGCAACAAGACGTTTCAATTATACATTATGATATTACTTATATTCGAAATGTGTGGACAGTTTTCGATCAGCAAAAAACGACGAAGAAAAAAAAAATAGAACGCTTTGAATTAACACTGATCAAGAACGGAAGTGCTTAAATAGAATGGAGAGTTGCATCCAGTCACACGTTGTATTAATCATCATTTTCACGACAAACAGGTTTAACCGGAAATAAGTGGCATACCGCGGTAGCGGTTTCCAAGGAAACAGGAAAGAATCCACCAGCACTGAGACAGCATGGTCGCAACGACCTGATGATCATCATCCTCACATCTGTGCGTAGCATCTTGCCAACTTTGTTCAGTGGCAAGATACTCCACCAGCCTGAATACGAGGCTATGCCAATGTTTGTGCTTTCTTCGATCAATCCATGGCAACTGTACGTGAAAAAAATGATGTGGATGAAACTGCCGATCATGTGAAATGCGAAAATGATGCGCATCACGGAAGGTATGTCTGCCTGAAATCATAATATGGAGTCAGTGTGTTTAAATGTGAGAATAATACCTCACAGCGGAGTGAACATTTTGCATCGGACACGTGTAACATTTTTAACGAAGGAAAAGGGTAGTTTTTTAATCCGTGAATAGTTCGTTCAAATACTTATTTTTCGCGACTTGTTTTTTGGACGTCGAATTTTATAGACAGTTGATGACTTAAGTCGGCACAATTTCGAATTATTCAAAAAATCGAACTATACCCACCAGAAGTATCTCGTAGGTATCGAAACACATCATCAAGCTAAAGACCACGACGTGGCCGAGGATCGGTATCGAGTACACATTTTCGAGCTTGTCGCAAAATTGAATTAACGCTTGATGTTGCCGGATGCACTTCTTCAACGCAGCGTAATATATTTCTGTGTAGCTGGTCGTGTCCGTTTGTTTGTCGCCATTCGGCCACATATTCAACAGTCTGTGCTGCAGTATGCGAAACTGACAGATCACGTGCGTGTTGAGTATACACAGAAAGGTGTCGCTGCACGTATAGGCGAAGCCGATTTGATACACACACATTATCTGCGTACATAGAAATTCTTCACTAAGAGATTAATGGAGAATCGAAGCTCGTTGAATGCCACGATTGAATGTGGATAGGTGAAAACGAACGTTGCCGCGTTTCACGGACGCAAGTGGAGATTAATATTACCTGGAAGGTGAACGTTATTTCGTAATACGGTGTCTCGGATAGCGGCAAATCGAGCCACATGTTGAAGGGAAGTACTCTGTCTGACTTATTCTTCCCGATGTTCGCTGGAACACAGAAAAGCTTGGTCTTCGTAGCAACTTAACACCTATTAATTAATTTATGTTCCTTTTTTAAAAGTCACAATTAATTTACAAGCGCTTTCAACAATTTTAATTCTTTAACCTAGCCTGAGTTGGATAACTAACGGAAAACCTATTCGGGAAAATGCAATGATTTTATTAATCTCGTCGATCATTTGTATTTTTTTTTTTTTTCTGTTATCAATTTACTTATTTCTTTACTTCAAAAATTATTTTTTGTAGTACGGAAGAATCACAGCATTGGGTGATAATTTAATTGATTTTCTCACCACAGAGGGGTGTAATTACGTAGCCAGCCAAAGAAGCTTGCGTAAGGAAACATATGACTAAGATCCAGAGTTTGCAAAACGTTTGGCATTCGACGAAGAGCATTTTCTCGTGCTGATCGTAATTCAAGTGCCAAAAATTCTTCTGCGCGTATAGAACTATGTCAGCGAATTCCGCTCTGCGATTGTTCAGTAGGAACAGTTTGAATAATGCCAGCACGATGCATAATGTGTTATTAATTAGAAAGATGCAATGCTGAAACAAGTAAATTGCGGGAAATAATTCAATATCAGTAGGTTGAGTAATTTCGCGACAGATCATGGATATACTGAAATAGAAATAATTTAATTAGTACGATTTTAAAAGTCGAATTTAAATTGAATAATAATCTATTGTTAAAATAGTATCTAATGAACGTAAAAAAGAAAACAAGGGATCGATATGAAATTCTAGATATTTTATGGAAAACGATCGTTATTTCGAACAATGCTACGTCAGAAAAATCAACCTTCTGTCATGGTCACGTATGGTTTCCGCAATACAGTATTGGAATATTCGAAGTTTAACCTACTATTATAAATACTACTGTCGTTTTTTGTAACACCTGGAAATGATCGGTAAAA
>SMSQ01018663.1:20730-37457 GCA_019453375.1 Ctenoplectra terminalis | reverse complement strand
TTTTTTTTTTTTTCTTAATTTATTATTTATCGTCGCATCAAACACTTGTGGGTTATTAGCGACTCGTAGAGGGAGAGTTACAGTTTGTTGCATAATTTGGTTTCTTTGAGGTACTGTAGCAGGTTACAGAAATTTTATAAATTCACACTGGCGCATTTTATGGGATTTTCTACGATTCTTCATCAAAAATATGCACAAAGAATTGTTATCCTTATTAAAAGTATTTTTTCAAATACCTATCAGTTTTATTTCTTTAGTATAAATAAGTCTATTTTGGTCGTCGGTAGTTCTAGCTCAGTTATTCCCAAAGTAATCTATATCGAACCCAGGGGGTTGAATCCGATCTGCAAGTGGTTTATGTTAGCGAAAAAAAAAAATTAGACCTCCGTGAGATATAAATGGGGGCCCACGAGACGTTAACGAGTCAACGGTTGACATGAAAATGAAAATGATGGCACTTGGCAAAATTAAGCAATGTGAGTGTATATCAAGTAGCAATAAAGGGTGCTAAATTACTTTTCTAAAGGATAGGATTCTTTTTGTATATTTATTTTATATAAAAACGTTACTAGATTTGCATTTTCTGCCGTTTTAATTAATAAATGTAAAACTATAAACTTAACATATTTTTTTATTTTTTTATTTTCCACTCTACAGTAAACCCTATCAAAGTGAGTAGCTCTTCTGTATCAGCTTCAAAAACACATTTAAACCTGAAACCTTTTTACAAAAGGTTTTATGTGGACTGTATATTAACTGTTTTATTTCTTGAATGTTGCGTGATGTACAAAAGTGGTTGATTTCTTCACGAGTGTCTACGATTGTCTGAATGAATGTCTGTCTTTTTGAGTGTTCGTGTATGGTCTTTTATAAATGTTGTGTCTGCTGTGATTCGTTTTTCGGTGTGTACGGAGCGGATAGATTCTATTTATATTGCTTGATTTTCGCTACAGATGTGTCTAATGTAGCCTGAGTGGAAAGTGTCGATTTGGTGAAACTGGGAAAATGTTTATGAATTTTTTCCTATTGTTCGGAAAGGTAACAGCATCTTGGTCCCTTTCGCTTCGGTCAGGTGCGCTTAGTGTTCACGTGTGTAGGTTTTTCTAAAGATTGCTTGTAAAACAATTTCGCTTCTCTCGGATGCCTAATCTGGCGCATTTTATTACTTAACCCTTTCGCGACGGCAGCCCCGTCCGCCGAAGTACAGTCACTGAACGTGAAACTTGCGCCCAAAATATGCACAGTGCGCGTGATTTCTGTATATATGTTGTTCTAAGTCTTAAATCGACTATAGATGGCACTTGTACAGATCATTTCGATGCCGCATATATACGGCGCCCGTACCCACAGGTCGTCGAGTGGATGCCGCATATATGCGGCGCTCGGCGCGAAAGGGTTAACGTTACCAAATGTAAATTATGTATAATATTTCAATATTGTGCATTTGACAAAGTGTTAAACCAATGAATAGCTGTTACTAACGTATNCAGTACCTACACATTGTAATTTACAAGTTACTTTGCAGAGTTTAATTACAATAATTTTAGCACGATTAATCCTTTCACTGCTACATTCTTTTATATGGCAAACAAAAATATTGGATAGTTCTTTGGTAATTAAAATATTAAATATGNTTATTTTCTCTAGCATATTTCTATTCTTTCGTACAACTTTATGTCAAAACAAATTACAAGACGCTTCTACTGTTCTTTAAATATTTCTGTAGTCCTGTGTTCGATATTTACATTTTCCAAATTAGAAAAAAGAAGAAAATTAATAATTGTACCGTAGTTAGTAAAAATCAAGCGATCGTTATTTAAATTACCTAATAAATATTTCTATACCAGCTACGAGTTTCAATTAAGAAATATTTTTATCATCCCTAAAAAAGGTCTCTTAAATTTAAGAATTAAAATTCCGAAAAACGCCGCACGCATATTGCAAGATTCATAAGAAAATATTACCACCGTCAAGAAACTTTATTAAAACGCATCCCCAAAGCATTGCAGAATCTTATTAAAGCTTTACTATCTTTCCCAAATAAAAAGAACAGGCACGCCAAGAAGGTCAACAAATTGATGTAAGAATTACTCAGTTAGGACAAAGGTTGAAAATGCAAGAACTATGCTCGTTGTTATTACTTGGGAAGAAAATAATCTGTTTGAAAATGGGTCAAGTGGAACAGCATGTGATTTCGTATCTACGCCTGGGATATTAATTCGGTCATTACCACATGAGTGGTTTTTGTAAGTTGGAGAGAGAAAGAGGGAAGCACGTTTGCATGCAAAGCATTCGCGCGAAAGCACAGACAGAAGCACTTCCATGACGAACTTCAAGTCGAAGTTCGAAAGCAAACCTCGTCGCGTATATTATGAATTCTACCATTAACCCGAATATCTTTCGAATATATGTAAAACGATTTCTCGATTTGCTTGCACTTGGTACCTTTCGTATCTGAAATGGCGATAACTTGGATGTCATAAATTTCACTGCCAAAATTATCGCAATGTACCATTGATACAACGATAAATTATAAAATTTCCTTCATTTTCACTTCTCTGTTTCAACGAATGATCCATTCACTTTAATATTGATTTTCATGATTATGAAACAGTGAGATACAGTAGAATAAATTTTATTGGATATTTGGAGAAGATTGTTTAACATGAATTATTATTTATTACCAATATTTTGGACGTAATAATTTATTTTTCCAGAGATTCGTTGCTTTCGAGTGATTTATTATATTTTTACCAGAAACGTGTTACATTATACATACATTTGCGAGAATTAAAATTGATCCAATTAAAATTAATTCTCTTCTATTAATTTTTCATTCCGTGTACGAAAGTACTTTTAATTCAAAAGTGACCCGGTTAACAGATTAATTCAGTTTAAGGAATTATAATACAATCAATTTTCTTAATTTCAACAATCGCTTTGCGAAAGCTCGAATTCGATTTGAAAACGGGTGAATTTCGAATGCAAAACCTGTAAATGCAATTTTCAGGTTACGGGCTGAATATGAAATGAAAAATCACATTTGAAGTTTACTTTTTAGTTTGTTATATACTTTAAGAATTCTGAATAAAAATAATTGTAGTTCTAAGACAAAATTGTTAAATTCTTTAATAAATATGCTTAACTTCGAGAAGTTCTTGAAGGCTTGAAATGATACACGATACACGTATACATTAACGTAATATAGTCACCTGTATCATTAATAATTAATATGATCGTTAAGTATACGTACTGTATACTTGATATTCTCTAGAATTATGTACACGAAGTTGTTATTAATATGCACGTATACAATATAGCGAAGCGCAAGGATGGTTGAATTTGCTTGGCAAATACTCCTCCGGTACGATAGTTAAGTATTATATTATAGCTATGAAATGTTGTTTTAAATAATTTAGAAGTTTCGCTACTTTATTTTCTACCTACATTTTCGATTCTAATTTATATTCATAGCAGCTGGTTAATTCACGTTGAGCTCAAGGAATCACGTTACGAGATTAGTTGACATAAATTCCAATATAATAAGTCGACAAGAGAAGAACAAGAGAGGAGATAAGAGAAGGCAAGAAAATACTCGAGTCCTTCTGTTGTCATAAATTCATGTAGCATGCACGAAGTTCTCCAACGTACAAAGGTTCTAATGAAACATTATTGCAGACAACTGGAATAGCAATGTCTTGGAGAATAATCCAAGGGATTCTGGTACTTAATTAAATATATTCCATCAAAATTACTAGCCATATGCATTTGTTATAACGAAACGAATATGAGAACGTACTTCCTAGGAAAATTTGTACTAAAATATCTGCTAATAAAGAGGTCAAAAGATGAAATGATTTACAACTATGTTATAAATTATAGCCTTATAAATACAACCTGTTTTTATCAAAGTCACAATATGGTTCACAAAGAAACAAATCCTAGATATATCTGTACTAAAATTTCTGCTAAAAAGAAGCTCCAAAGACAAAATAATTTACAACTATGTTACAAATTATACCCTAATAAATACAATCTGTTTTTATCAAAGTCATAATGTGGTTCACAAAGAAATCAATTCTAGGAAAATTTGTACTAAAATTTCTGCTAAAAAGAAGCTTCAAAGATAAAATGATTTACACTCAATACGTTCGTATCCATCATGGCGAACCACGTTGCGACCGTAAAAAAACAGGATGGTTGATCGGAAGTTTAAGGATTTCTGTGGTCAGAAGCATATCCAACGATGCCAGAGGTCGTATCCCACAGGCGCAGAGATACTTATCGTTTACACGCGTTCTAATAGGTATTTTAGTTCGCGTTTTACGATATCGCAAACTGGTTGCTCGCCGTAGTTGCACGTAGCCGTAACCTCTTACATTAAATTTATTAAACGGCGATACGTGCCATGGGAATTTTATGGGAATCTAGCCGTATAACCCGGTCAGCTTTGAGCGGCACCTTTCACATCGCTAAATCAATTCCGAAAGAGTTCAGTCGCACTCTTCTTTAAATATTTAAATTCCTAATTATCATCTGTTCAACTGCTGTACGTTTCTGTTGCAAACATTTTACTACTTAACGCAATACTGTGCTTTGAAGGTGATTGGTCAACTACGACGGTCCACAAGAAGTATAACTTTCATCAAACAAATCAAAATATTCCTTACTGTGCTGTTTAAGTAAGGTAGTTGGAAGAGACGATCAAAGTGTGAAGAGTCAAGCGCAAATACTGTTCTTTTCTAACTAAATATTTTAACGAAGCATCTTTCGATCGAATTTAAAATTCTAGCAAAACTCGGTAACAAACGATAGCAACATTAAGGAATATCCATAGTAGCATTTAATAAAAAAAAATTATACATAATAGCATTTGAAACATTTATCGTATCTTCGTCGTGTATTTAAAAAATCTTTATTGGAGAAATTATTTACACGCGAAAACTGCCCATATAAAAGTCTACATACCTTATCCTCTATAGCCCTTTGTTTGTTTATCAGACAAAACATTACGATCGATTACAGTTTTTCACTTTGATTTGAAAATATTAAAAATAATAATTGCTATAGATTCTATAGATGCTGTAGATGATTGCTATAGCATAACTACAGTAATATAGGAATAAAATTTAATAGCACAGTGATAACAAAATAAAATAAATTTTTTAAAATATAGATACATTAGTTTGTAACTTTTAAGTCACAGAAAGCCATAGAGGGTTAACTATCAATGAACATTTTAGCGATGCTTCTGTGTATATCTTTTTACACGCTATTCCAGCTACACGGTTTAACGTCTTCGTGTCATTTTGTACGATAAATTCGTTAAACAGCGAAACGCGACAAGAACTTTTGAGTAGGATAATGTCAGAACATGACTTCGCAAGTACGGACGTGTCGCGATTGTGCTTGGTTACGTGTAGGTATCTACTTGACAATCCGACCAATCGAATCACTGATACCAAAAGTTTAGCTCCTACTTGTATGTATTATTGAATTATATATTAAAATTCTGTATTTATTCGTAAAAAATGTACAATAAAATAAATAATACTTTTTAACTCTTTGCACTCGTGAACTTTTTTAAGTTTCAAAGGACTACTGTGAAAATTTAGTGTTCTTTGGGAAAGAGAAACAGAAAATTATAAATGTTTACGATTTTTTTATTTATTTGGTTAATTTAGTTTATTTTAAAACAAAAGAAGTGTGTCGCCAGTCGAGTGCAAAGGGTTAACATTGTTAACAAACTAAAAGTTGATTTGACAAAGTTTTTATCGTAGAGTTTAAAAAAAAATTCAGTCTTACTACTTCATTTTTTAAGGTTTTATATTTTTTTATTTCTTTCATTTCAATAGAATTATCAAAATTTATCGTCGAACCGTAACTATAAGCTTACAATGTAGCTATTTGATACAGGAATCTTACATTAGCATAAAACTCTAGTAAATCTATCATTCTTTCGCGAAATAATTAATAGTATCGCGGAATGTTCGTAAATTTTGAAATTAATTAGCTTTAATGCTCCCTAGAGGTCTATCAAAGCTTCACCAGTTCTCCATACTACTACGCAGACTGAAATACGGTTATAGGGATCCAATCAATAGAATATGTCTGGGAATACGAAGAGAAATTTCTTGATTAATTCATACCAATTTCTTTCCCAATCACATTAAGCAGTACCTACACATTGTAATTTACAAGTTACTTTGCAGAGTTTAATTACAATAATTTTAGCACGATTAATCCTTTCACTGCTACATTCTTTTATATGGCAAACAAAAATATTGGATAGTTCTTTGGTAATTAAAATATTAAATATAAGTTAACTAGCTATTTTATTTTTCAAGATTTTATATTTCTTTATATTTTCATTTTAATAAAATTATCCTTCCACTGCTACATTCTTCTATATGCCAAACAAAAATGTTGGATAGCTCTTTAATTAAAATATTAAATATAAGTTAACTAGCTATTTTATTTTTCAAGATTTTATATTTCTTTATATTTTCATTTTAATAAAATTATCCTTTCACTGCTACATTCTTCTATACGGCAAACAAAAATGTTGGATAGCTCTTTAATTAAAATATTAAATATAAGTTAACTAGCTATTTTATTTTTCAAGATTTTATATTTCTTTATATTTTCATTTTAATAAAATTATCCTTTCACTGCTACATTCTTCTGTAAGCCAAACAAAAATGTTGGATAGTTCTTTAATTAGAATATTAAATATGGATTAAATAGCTATTTTATTTTTTAAGATTTTATATTTCTTTATATTTTCATTTTAATAGAATTATCAACATTTATCGTTGAACCGTACTTATAAGTTTATAGCGCAGCTATTTAATACACGAACCTTACATTAGCATAAAACTAGAACGATAACAAAGTAATATTTAGTATATAATACTGTATAAACTAACATATTAATTTACAGTTTTGACGTGAAAAATGTTAAGTTAAAAAACAGTGTTAAAAATTTTAAGTCACGAAGTGGATACATTCTTCACTATTTCGTAGCCATGAATATTTATGACGTAAAGAGGAACATTTACACCTGACAGCTTGATCTCTGTAAGCTCGAGAATATATTTGCTGAACGTGTTTAGTGAAGAAAGAGTTACGATAACTATTTTACTTACATATTTCGTCCTTATATACAACTCGTGTTAGCGAAAGGACATTTATAGGTTCATCTATTTACGTTTGATGAAAAAAAGAAAACTCTTCGAGCGACACTTTTCTATAAATTCAGATTGAGCACGTTTCGATGAGAATACGATTTGCAAATGAAAGCGCCAGGATCTGTCGAGAAAATCCCATTGAAAGAACTCTTGGAAATATTCAAAAAATGCTCCGTTTAAAAATAGATCAAGTGATCGTTTGATCAATTTTCCATGCAACAATTAGTTGCACAAATTCTCGATTATTTAATATATAAAGAATATCCTTGATTATTCAAAAGCTCCTAATAACATAGAATTAATTCAAATTACAATTATTAATTCAATTATAAATGATCAATTATTAATTCAAATCGAAATTTTCTAAGTATAATATTTAGAAGGATACACGTAGACCAAAGTTATTTGCTCCTGGCCATCGAATTAGGACGACGTACAAAAATTTCTTTTTTATGACTATGACGTTGTGTCATGTATGGAAAACTGTCTTTGGTCGTTCACATTATTACCAGATACTTTGATAACGATGTATACATAGCAATTGATTCGTTACTATCGTGATAATAATCAAACTGTGTGGGTGATGAGCGATTCCAAAACCAAAAACATCCCTTTGCTCCCATGGCCAGCCAATTCTGCCAACTCGAATGCCATAGAAAATGTCTGGAGCCTGCTCGAAAGACTAGTTTACAACTCTCCAAGCACCACATTATTTGTGTTGAAAACAAAAATTACAGATATTTGGGAAAATAATGAAGATACAAAGCATACGATCGAGCAATGTATACGGAGCATGCCGGAAAGGATACAAGCTGTCGTCAAACCAAAGGGTGGAAATACAAAATATTAACCTGTGTTAATAATTTTATGTGCAGTAGTAGTGTATTATGTTAGTACTTAATAAATTATATCATTACGATTTAAACAGGCCTTTTAATTTTACGGAAAACGTGAAAAATGCCGAGAATTTGTAACGGTCCTAATTCGATGGCCAGGGACTGTATTACAGTAGAATTCTATTTACTTGAACACATAGGGCGACAAAATAAGTCCTCAAAAATTAAAACAACCAAAATCGTGAGACTTACATGTGTTTATATAAAACTTTTGATACTAATTTTAGCTAAAATTTGTCAATTAATTAATTTCGCTAAAAGCAGGAAATAAATATTGATTTCGTGATGTTTGGGACTTATACCTGCATTGCTTGGTAAAAAACCTAACATTTTTCGGGATTCAGACTTTCACAATAACAGAAGCATAAAACAATCTTGTTTGTAAACATAAATAAATAAATTGGCTAAGTTATGTTTTCCACAATTTATAATTATAGAGAGAGAATGTGTGTCTGTGCGAGAGACAGGGACTCTTTTTGAACATCCCTCACAAAATCTACGTATAGCACGATTCAAAGTTTTCCGCCGCCCTAATACGACGAAACCTGGTTTCTAATTGGTTCGGCCTTGGTACAGAAAATAGGATAAAAGAACCGACCGAATATAGTTTTTCAGTTTTTTAGTCAACCGCTGTGAGAGAAATTTTAACCATCTATGGGACCGTGTGACTTAAAACTTACAAACTGATGTATCTATATTTTAAAAAATTAATTTTGTTTAGTTCTCACTGCGCTATTAAATTTAATTACTGTATTGCCGTAGCGACACCACGATCCATCTACAGTAATTATTAGTTAAAACATTTTCAAATCAAAGCGAAAAACTGTAATCAATCGTAATTTTTTCTCCAATAAGCAGACAAATGTTCGGGCTGTAGAGGGTTAATTCTAGCATTTTATGTTTACCAATCGTGCATTCAATTTTAATACACTATTGATAAGTTTTTGTTAACAAATAGCTTTGCTCTACAATCTATTGATTCCTTAAGAAAGTAATAAATATTACTTTCAGTTATTAATTTCACTTTTTATCCACTACCTTCTCCTGGTCTTAGATTTTAAAATATATTCATTACGATCGCAATCGCCTTGATCATCATCAATATCCACATTAACCCTTTATGGGACCGTATGACTTAAAAGTTACAAACTGATGTATCTATATTTTAAAAAATTAATTTTGTTCAGTTATCACTGCGCTATTAAATTTGATTACTGTATTACTGTAACGATACTATGATCCTTCCATAGCAATTATTAATTTAAAAATTTTCAAATGAACGTGAAAAACTGTAATCAATCGTAATTTTTTCTCCAATAAGCAGACAAAATTCGGGCTACAGAGGGCTAAATAAATCATTATTCCTACGTGATTAAATATTTTTGTGTTCATCGATTGAAATTTCAGGACCCACGTTTCCAAGAAAATCCTTCGAGGCAATTAAAATTCGTCGTAGTACTTGCAACTGAATGAACGCAGCGGAATTTCAAGGTGATTATAACCGAGAGAATCGATGCCCTTCGCCCTACATTATTCGGTCCAATCAAATGCCGCTTTAGGCATCCGGGTCACTTGCTGGGTACTCTACCAGGTACGAACCACCCACTTATGCTTATGTACATGTAGGGATTACAGTGGGGGAGTTCTGACAACTTATCGAAGATCGATCTTCAAATCCGCTATAGCACCGTCGATTGTCATAACTCGCATAACCGACGCGACCAATCACAACGTTCCTGCTGCGCGTTTTCCGCATTTCGGTAAATACGGCGGTTGCTGTCATGTACCAGACGATAATACCGAATTGAATTCTTCGATTCACGGAAATCGAACTGCGCGATTTAACTACCAAGCGATTGATAAAAAATGATCGACTGTATTCGGAAATTTTGTAACGGGCAATGTAACAATAATTTAAAACTCTAAAGGTTTAGAAATATTTAAATTATTAGATAATCTAGAATCTAATATAGATAATATCGATAATCTAGAAAAAATTGATTTCGATCGATTTTTATTTTTTAAAGAACATTGTAAAAAGCGGTTTTGAAAATTAGTTGCATGTAAATTTTATAATAAAAATTTGTGAAGATTCGATTTAGGAATGAATTCTACTTAGGTTAAAGATCATGATTTATAATAATAATGATTGCAATTTAATGATCGCAAAAAATATTGTAACAGATGATAGTAAATTCTTAGTTTATCACATTTATTAAAAAGATAGCTATATTAACTTTGGTCTACGTGTATTCTTCTAAACATCATACTTAGATAATTTTGATTTGAATTAATAATTGATCATTAATAATTGAATTAATAAATGTAATGTGAATTAATAATTTCGAATTGATAATTAAACACATTTTTTTAAAACCAGTGACACTCTATTTGCTCTTTTAAAAATTAAGCGCTCGGAACTATAGAGCTATTCAACAATGGCACTTTCTAAAAAAACAAAGTTTCAAAATTCACCACTGCACAATTATACATGTGCCTTAAATTTACCTAACAAAATTACATGGTAATATACGCTTCTTAATTATTTTCTCGGAAAATGGCTACCACAAAATTGCTCGGTTCGTCCTTTTTATTCTCAACGCTCGTATTGTTCCATCAGTTTCGATTCTAAAAAAAAAATATTCCGTTTGTCAAACCTGTACATTCGCACATCTTTTTATACATTGTGCGATATTCTAAGCGAAACGATGCGATATAATATTTACTAATATTTCAATACCAGTCCGCGATTTCTCTGCGAATGGCGGCACGAAAATCGCTCTAATCTGTCTTCAGCCTCGGCGGATATTCACAAAGTAAAATGAACCGTTCGATTCACTGGCAATTTTCACAGTGCGGACGAGATAGGATCGTGTTATAGGGTGCGTTTCATATGCATTGTTTCTGCGGCAGTTGCGTCCATTATCCATGACTGATTTAACGCATCAGAGGTAGTGCAGCGGCTGATTTCCAGGGCACAGAGAGCCTCGAGTTGACCGTAAACACTACGCGCGGCTTGCTCTGCACTTTATGACTTCAGGCACACACGATGTCCTGTGGCAAATCCGCTTAAGCTTTCCCGTTCCTTGCTCTCGCATGGAAAACTTCGTTTGCACGCGTCGTCTATCTTGAGGAAGGTTGACGAAGCCTGATACGCTCGAAATCGAAAGATAATTATGAAAGAAAAACCAAGTTTCTGTGCGTTCGAGGCTTCCATGGTTGCAGCCCGATCTCATTACGGAGAGTTGATAATTTTTACATTTTAATTATGACCCGACCAAATTACTAATTAATATTTTGCGACCGTAAAATGGAATTAGAAATTATGCTACCGTGTGTTTGTAATTATTAGTTAATTTGTGTAGAGTCTCGAAATTAAAAGATTCCATTGGAAATTGTAATTTTTGTGTATCTTGTCTTTAAAATTGATAACGTCCTTCGGAGAAGTAATTGAAATTATGTAAAGAAATGTGCTGAATTTAATATCGAAAGTTCCACGTTTGATGAATTAAAGTTGTTAAAGAAATATTGTTTTATTTATTTTCTTTTGCGACCGTAAAATGGAATTAGAAATTATGCTACCGTGTGTTTGTAATTATTAGTTAATTTGTGTAGAGTCTCGAAATTAAAAGATTCCATTGGAAATTGTAATTTTTGTGTATCTTGTCTTTAAAATTGATAACGTCCTTCGGAGAAGTAATTGAAATTATGTAAAGAAATGTGCTGAATTTAATATCGAAAGTTCCACGTTTGATGAATTAAAGTTGTTACAGAAATATTTCTTTATTTATTTTCTTTATGAAAATGGCAAGGTTGTGATAAATCGACGGTTAGATAAAAGTAAATATAAATTATTCGGTACGTTGATTGAATATTTATCGAACGAGAGATCTTAGAATGTCGGTCGATATAGCGATTTAAATTTTCTTAAAATATAAATATTTTTAATACAGGAATGATGCTAGGTTTTAGCAGGCTTTAGGTGTTTTTAACCTTGCAAAATTCTATGTATGTGGTGGATCAATTATGGAATATTTCATATTTTCATCTTTATTATTATTAATAAAGCAACCTATTATTATTATTATTAATGTCTGAATATTCACAAAAAAAAAACTTCTTTTACCGCGATCAATTCTATAAGAACGGCATTTAAGGAACAAAATGGTAAACCATACTTGGCTATTTTTCTCCACAACCAGCGCACACTACCTCTTTCGAAATATCATCGGAGCAATAGTTCACAGATTTCGGACCGAACGATCATACGTATGCACGTATGCTTTTTTTCTCGCAACACAAAACGCGCAACACCACGATGAATGCCGATATTTTGACGGATGACCTACTTTTTTTGCGAGCATGTTTAGGAATTTGAAATTGGGTCAATCTGAAAGAGAAAACGTTTGATTGAAAATCACGCAGAAAGAGAGAGAGAGAGAGAGAAAGCAAAAGAGAGAAAAAGAAACCTCTGCGAGGTAGAATTTTCTGGCCCAACGTACGGTCCATTAATTAGCATTATATGCGAGATCGCGCGTACAATATTTGTACTATATACAGTGGAGTCCGTTTACAGCGACATTTAAGGGATAGAGAAACTGCGTCGTTATAAACAAACGTTGTTATAAGCATTGCATCGTAAACCAAGCCTTCTTGTTGCTCTCGTAATCTACAGGTAAAGATTTTGCATCCTTGAAGCATCTCACACCTTAAGATTTTACGATTATCAACAACTTTTTGTTAATTATACCTCATATTCGCATACTCATGTTCGTAGCAATTTATAATCATGTAAATTTATAAAATTTATAAAATTTATAAATATATAATTTTATAAAAACGATAATTTGCTACCTTTGCACGTTATACTTTTGATTTTTAAAGTTTTATCCGATGGTGATTTATAAAACAACCTAGTTATTAGTAAACTGTCTTCGTAAATTAAGTCAAACAATCGTCAACCAATCAGTAATTGCGTTATAGCTAACGGATGGCGGTTCTCCAGTTATCTTACCAGTTACAATATCATGTCTCACTTTAAATCGGTTAATCTAACCTATCGTACACGTAAAATTTGAAATGTTGAATTGAGAAGCGAAAAATTGGCTTTCTGTTGCAGTATAGGACCATTGATAGGTATTCCAGTTCCTGGAGTTTTGAACCGTTGTATCAAAGTTTGTTCGACATCGTCTCGAGTACATTTTCGAATGCGTTTAGGTTTTAGAGCATTCGAATTAAACAAATATTTAATCTTGTTCTTATTTTTATTGATTGTTGAAACGGTGGAGACACGCCTGATTCCTTTGCAGGTGTAGCATTTGATTCTCCTCTTTCTAATCGACTAGTAATAGCACGTTTTTCTTCAATTGAAAAACTCTTTCGTTTTTTTAGCAGTGCCACGTTAACCCTTTGCGCTACCATTTAGGCCCGATTCAGACGATCGACTTTTGTCCGCGTGATCTCGCTACGATCATACATGTTTGTCTTCGACGTTTTTGAATTAGAAAACGAAGAAAAATATATGATCGCTGCGAGATCGCGCGGACAAAAGTCACTCGTCTGCATTGGGCCTTAGCCGGCCAAAATCTGGGACAAAGTGTAACGGCTGACGCTCGTTAAACGCTATTACCAAGATCGTTTAGGTTTTAGCTTTTGTTTTTGTTAACCATTTTCTAGAAATTTTATACTACTGCCAAGATTGCTTAGGTTTTAGTTTGTATCTTCGTTAACCATTTGCTAGAAATTTTATACTACAAGTCTCCAATTTTATACTGCTGTCAAGATTGTTTAGGTTTTAACTTTTATCTTCGTTAACCATTTTCTGGAAATTTTATACTAAAAGCCTCCAATTTTATATTACTGTCAAGATTGTTTAGGTTTTAACTTGTATCATTGTTAACCATTTTTTAGAAATTTTATACTGCAAGTCTGCAATTTTATACTACTGCCAAGATCGTTTAGGTTTTAGCTTTTATCTGCATTATCCATTTTCTAGAAATTTTGTACTACAAGCCTACAATTTTAAACTACTGTTAAGATCGTTTAGGTTTTAGCTTTTATTTATATTAACTATTTTCTAGAAATTTTATACTACAAGCCTCCAATTTTATATTACTATCAAAATTGTTTAGGTTTTAGCTTTTATCTTTGTTAACCATTTTCTAGAAATTGTATACTACAAGCCTCACTCGTGATATTCATGTTTGGCTGGAAACTGTAACCACGAGTCTCACTCGTTATATTCGTGCTTGGCCCAAAATTGTGATCACGAGTCAGACTCGACGAAGTATGGCAAGGATTTAAACACAAACCACAACGATCGACAAATAACTAAGCGTCATAAATGCTCGAGACGACTAACAATAAGCGGAGGACGGGGATTGTCGATAAACGAAACACCATTTCTGCAAGCTGTCGCTATAACTAGACAAAACTGTCGAAAATTACGTCGCTATGAACGGTAAATCGCAGTGAGCGAAGTTGTTATAACGAAGTGAAATTCGTAACAATTTAAACGGGAACCGAACTTAAGAGAGCGAGTAGGTTGCAACATGCGACAAGTTTATATAAACAGTGTCGCAATAACCGGACTTCATTGTACACAGTTTTTGTTTATTTTAATTAACACCGATTATAATCATAAGCGAAGCTTCGTTGAAACAAGACGGTTTTTCGGAACAAATATCGAAATGTATTTGATATGAAAATATTCGAACCGAGCCGATCGAATTGAAACGAATGTTCCATCAAAAAGCAATTGCAAATCCACCTGTGCGCAAAAATATTCGTGCGAGAAAAATCGTTGATTCTCGAGAGGAAAATGAATTTCAGATAGGAACAGAAGAAAATGGAAGCTGAAGTTCTGCAGCGGTACGAAGCATTACAATATATCAAGTACAGTATGGCCGCTGTTATGTCTTTTTTTCCCTTGAAAATGGAATTTAAAGTAATTGCTAATACTCTGAAAATGGTACCTAAAAAGTTGCTGTTTTTTTATTTCTCTATTCATTAAAATCAAACTGTAAAATACTATAAAACGGTTAAATAATAAAAAAAATACTAAAATACTATAATTGTTAGAGTTAACGCTAGAACTATCGAACTAGTAAAAATGACTGGCACGTAATTTCTCACAGAAATTTTTTTTTTTTTCTTAATTTATTATTTATCGTCGCATCAAACACTTGTGGGTTATTAGCGACTCGGAGAGGGAGAGTTACAGTTTGTTGCATAATTTGGTTTCTTTGAGGTACTGTAGCAGGTTACAGAAATTTTATAAATTCACACTGGCGCATTTTATGGGATTTTCTACGATTCTTCATCAAAAATATGCACAAAGAATTGTTATCCTTATTAAAAGTATTTTTTCAAATACCTATCAGTTTTATTTCTTTAGTATAAATAAGTCTATTTTGGTCGTCGGTAGTTCTAGCTCAGTTATTCCCAAAGTAATCTATATCGAACCCAGGGGGTTGAATCCGATCTGCAAGTGGTTTATGTTAGCGAAAAAAAAAAATTAGACCTCCGTGAGATATAAATGGGGGCCCACGAGACGTTAACGAGTCAACGGTTGACATGAAAATGAAAATGATGGCACTTGGCAAAATTAAGCAATGTGAGTGTATATCAAGTAGCAATAAAGGGTGCTAAATTACTTTTCTAAAGGATAGGATTCTTTTTGTATATTTATTTTATATAAAAACGTTACTAGATTTGCATTTTCTGCCGTTTTAATTAATAAATGTAAAACTATAAACTTAACATATTTTTTTATTTTTTTATTTTCCACTCTACAGTAAACCCTATCAAAGTGAGTAGCTCTTCTGTATCAGCTTCAAAAACACATTTAAACCTGAAACCTTTTTACAAAAGGTTTTATGTGGACTGTATATTAACTGTTTTATTTCTTGAATGTTGCGTGATGTACAAAAGTGGTTGATTTCTTCACGAGTGTCTACGATTGTCTGAATGAATGTCAGTCTTTTTGAGTTTTCGTGTATGGTCTTTTATAAATGTTGTGTCTGCTGTGATTCGTTTTTCGGTGTGTACGGAGCAGATAGATTCCATTTATATTGCTTGATTTTCGCTACAGGTGTGTCTAATGTAGCCTGAGTGGAAAGTGTCGATTTGGTGAAACTGGGAAAATGTTTATGAATTTTTTCCTATTGTTCGGAAAGGTAACAGCATCTTGGTCCCTTTCGCTTCGGTCAGGTGCGCTTAGTGTTCACGTGTGTAGGTTTTTCTAAAGATTGCTTGTAAAACAATTTCGCTTCTCTCGGATGCCTAATCTGGCGCATTTTATTACTTAACCGTATGGGCCACAAGCCGTTGGGCCCGTCTAACGGGCCCAGAGCATTCAGCCCCACCTCCTCGTGGTGTGGCCTGGACACCTCCGGGTGACAAACCGGGCTCTGAAGCTCGTGAAGGGCTTGTCGCGTGTCGGCGATGTGTCGGGAGGGCACGTTAGTAACTGGCGATCGCGCCGCACCTCTTGGAGGTGTGGAGTGCTATGAGAGCCGCGGCCCCCCTCGGGGGGCTCCTGCGTGAGCTCGTACGCCAAGCTGCGTTGCTAATTACCTCGCTGCGTTAGGCATTGCGGCCCTTTCATACGGCCGTTCCTCAGGGCTCGCGATACGTAGTT
>SMSQ01018663.1:8206-19846 GCA_019453375.1 Ctenoplectra terminalis | reverse complement strand
TCAGAACGTAGTGCTTGCGTGCACTTGCGAGTCCGCCTCCCCGAGGTGCCCCGTGGATGCGGCGGGGACTCCTGGAGGAGTCTCTCCTCCATGGGCCCTCACGTAACGAAAGGACTCGTCCGCAGGAAACGCTCTGCGGCGTTGCTGGATTTTTCCATCGCCCTTGTCGGGGCCGTGGTGTAGCTGGATTGTGGAGCCGCTGGCGCTTCGGGGCGGACTATATAGGCGAAAGCCTGAGGCGCGTCTTCCCGGATTGCCGGGCAACAACACTAGTTGTTACTAATGTATGTGAATATTAAAAGAATTCGTAAGGCAAAGGGTTAACGTGTTAACGCGCCATAGGAACCGTTTCGCGTTGAAATCCTACATTATTGTCCGATCGCGAACAACTATCTTGGCCTGGGACTTCAGAGCGTATTTCGTAGGCTCCCAAAGACGAAATTTCTTACAGTTTCGAACAGCTTTCGATATTTTTCTCAAACATAATATTTCGCGAATAAACTCAATTCCTAAAAAAAATTATGCTCATAAATAAAAAGTGTTTCCAAAGGCGCGTTGATGGAACGCTCGAAACAACGATTCTGCTGTGATAATAAATTTGCATCGAATGATGGAATAAAGTAGTGAGTTGTAACGAAAAATCGGTCAGAGTGGGATGTAGGAATGCCGTCGATCAGAAGGGTCCTCGAGATCAAGATCGTTTCCTTGACAATGCGTTTCACGAAGAAGCAGCTGCCGATATCGTTTGTCACTCTTGACGTTTCAAACGATAAATCGAGAAAACGAAATTCAACGAAGCGCCTTCGTACCTCTTGCGAAACGAATCGAGTATCTATCAGGTGGCTGAAACGACGAATGGGTGCTTGGTAAACGTAAATATCGATAAGGTTGTCGAGTCTTCGATGCGCATTTAGCCCCTCTTTCGCTGATCACTCGACCGAACTATCATTTCACCGAGGGAAATTGCTTCAGTCGAGCTCAGATTGTAACGTGCGAATACGAAAGTGATAAACAGTTCGTGTTTGGGTGCGAATTTAAGCTAAGTCTAAATTATGGATAGTTAGAATATTGTAACGTGAATTATATGTTGGGAGGCTGTGCATGTTTACGCGGTAATTAATGGCAGCAAATTAGAGAAGATTATTTGCAAATTATTATTATGTCTGTTGTTCGGTCTCGTCGCCGAACAGTAAACCGTCATCAACCAATTAAATCAGGCCCATCATAAAATCCTAGACCGAACTCCTCAGCCTCGACACTTTTGCTTTCATCCCGGGTTTTTCCTTCGTATATCGTTAACTCAAACTCCTTCCACCCTCACTTTCTTCCTCCATCACCTGTTTCCTCTCACCAATTAGCAACCTTTATTTCCAATTTCATGTTGCCCTTTCCTTTCCAACTTCCACCAATCATCAGTCAGTACCAAATGTTCTAGGATATAAATATCATCGTAACATCACATTGGAAGATTATTATTATTACTATTATTATCACATCAACACCGTATATTATTATTATCACAACAACACCGTATAACATTATAATCATCAACAGTATCAATCTTGTAACAAACGCCAAACACATCAGGAGAACACCGCATCACAAACACCAGCATCATCATAGCAACACAGAACACCAACAATCACCAAAAAACATCGAACATATACCGAAACAACGAAGACCTGTACCACTTGTACGATAATCCGTGTCGCGATCCAAAGCAACTGCTTCTCCGTTGCGACGATTATCGTTGCGCTCCCACTAACTTAATACTGGGAGGGCTAGTTCAATGAGATGGTGTTTCAAATTGATGTTTGAAGAAGTCAACTCAAATAAGTTGTATATTATTTAATGCGTAGTTGATGTTGAGTTGTACAGGTTTGCGATGTTTCGATGTATGTTGATGTTTTGGTGTTTCTTCGTGGTTTGTTTAACTATGCTGATGGTGTTCTACTATGTTGGTGTGATAGTAACAGTAATACCGATCATGATCATAATGTGATGTTATGCTGATATNAATACGAAAGTGATAAACAGTTCGTGTTTGGGTGCGAATTTAAGCTAAGTCTAAATTATGGATAGTTAGAATATTGTAACGTGAATTATATGTTGGGAGGCTGTGCATGTTTACGCGGTAATTAATGGCAGCAAATTAGAGAAGATTATTTGCAAATTATTATTATGTCTGTTGTTCGGTCTCGTCGCCGAACAGTAAACCATCATCAACCAATTAAATCAGGCCCATCATAAAATCCTAGACCGAACTCCTCAGCCTCGACACTTTTGCTTTCATCCCGGGTTTTTCCTTCGTATATCGTTAACTCAAACTCCTTCCACCCTCACTTTCTTCCTCCATCACCTGTTTCCTCTCACCAATTAGCAACCTTTATTTCCAATTTCATGTTGCCCTTTCCTTTCCAACTTCCACCAATCATCAGTCAGTACCAAATGTTCTAGGATATAAATATCATCGTAACATCACATTGGAAGATTATTATTATTACTATTATTATCACATCAACACCGTATATTATTATTATCACAACAACACCGTATAACATTATAATCATCAACAGTATCAATCTTGTAACAAACGCCAAACACATCAGGAGAACACCGCATCACAAACACCAGCATCATCATAGCAACACAGAACACCAACAATCACCAAAAAACATCGAACATATACCGAAACAACGAAGACCTGTACCACTTGTACGATAATCCGTGTCGCGATCCAAAGCAACTGCTTCTCCGTTGCGACGATTATCGTTGCGCTCCCACTAACTTAATACTGGGAGGGCTAGTTCAATGAGATGGTGTTTCAAATTGATGTTTGAAGAAGTCAACTCAAATAAGTTGTATATTATTTAATGCGTAGTTGATGTTGAGTTGTACAGGTTTGCGATGTTTCGATGTATGTTGATGTTTTGGTGTTTCTTCGTGGTTTGTTTAACTATGCTGATGGTGTTCTACTATGTTGGTGTGATAGTAACAGTAATACCGATCATGATCATAATGTGATGTTATGCTGATATTTATATTCTAAAACATGTGGTACTGACTGCTGATTGGTGGAAGTTGGAAGGGAAAGGGCAACAAGGAATTGGAAATAAAGGTTGCTGATTGGTTAGAGAAAGAAGGTGATGGAGGAAGAAAGTGAGGGTAGAAGGAGTTGGTGGTAACTGTACACGGAGGAAAAACCCGCTAAGGAAGGAAAAGGTGTGAAAGTGACGAGGCTGAGGAGTTCGGTCTAGGATTTTAGGGTAGGTCTGATTTAATGTGTTTATGATGGTTTATTATTCGGTAATGTGACCGAACACCACTCAAGCTCAATTACTCATTAAATAATATACAGATTATTTGAGTGAATTCTTGATATACCAATCTTAAACACCATCAACAAGAACTAGCCCTCCCAGTATTAAGTTAGTTGGAGCGCAAAGATATTCATCGCAACATCAAGCAGTTGCTTCGCACCGCGACTTAGAATATCGTACAGAATTATTGGTTACGTATGTGGTGTTATAGCAATTGATTATATGTTTATTTTAAAACACAAAAATAGGTGTAAATTAAAACAAAAATAGTTCGACACCAATCTAGCTCGCAGTGCACAGGCCCTTCGCTCTTCAAAGTCAACGCCCCAATCTCTTTCACTTTGACCGTTCTCTAAAAATCCACCCCAAAAAAGAGCGTTTGGGACAGTGCGATAGAGGTGCGAGAGAAGAGTGTTTGGAAAAGTGCGATAGAGGTGTAAAAGAAGAGTGTTTGGGACAGTACGATTGATGTGAGAATGAAGAGTGTTTGGGGACAGTGAGATAGAGCTGTGAAAGAAGAGTATTTGAACCGAGTGATCGAGATCACCGTGCGACTGAATATTTTCTGAAAATCCTTGGACAGAGTGAAAGAGATTGAGGAATGAAAAGAAAAAGAATGTCTGAATATATGGTCGAAGAAAATGCGTGAACCTGAGATTGAGCGTCGAGCATGGAAAGTCGAGAGAGTGAGAGTGCGTAGCTAGAGTTAAGAGTTTAGAGTCATAAAATATAGAGCACAGCTGACGTATCATTTTATATCATATTAAATAAGTTTTAAATTTCACATTGCTCCTTTAATTTAAATTCTTTACCCGATCCTAACCCAACATTCCTACATTAATTAGATCTTTTTCTAACTTCAGAATCAAATCATTCCTTAAGTGGTTCGATAAAGCACCCTGTATTTACATCAAGTTACAAAATGCACTGATTACACAGCGTGCACAAAGAAGTGAAGCGAAACGTCGAAAATCCTCTGCTGGAATTCCGTGGATTTCTGTAAGATTTAGAAGAAATGAAACCAATTTCTCGAGGAACCTCACGGAGCCGAAGAAAGTATAGGAAAGTCAAAGATTCGTCTTCGTTTCTCGATGGATTTAAGAAGATTGTGACAAACGTCGAGAATCACATCGAACCCTTTCACGGGTGTCGTTCGCTGGAATCTGATGGCTTCTCTGCCAACAGGACATAGGAAATTGGCAGGAATCGAAATCTCGTTATGAGAAAAGCTCTGGGGTACACGCTTAAGAGAAAGCTACGGAAGAAGGATTTTTAGGTTGTTCTCTGAAATCACCATGGTGGTTCATCTTAAATACACGCTGTAAAAAGGCAAGAGAAAAGAAGCGGAAGAAAAGATTGCACTGTATCGCGTTTGGTAATTCTTCCTGGCTCAATTTTCGATGTATTTCACGAAGCTTGTTTTCTCTAACGACGATAACCATCTGACATTGTTCAAAAACGAAGCTGTCAAGGAAAAGTTGTTCTACATTTTTTATCTGTTTTTTTGTTTTGTTTCAACATTCATAAATTTATAAACTCGAACCTATCATAAAACACCATACCGAACTCCTCAACCTGGTCACTTTCACCACCCTTCCTTCCCGAGGGGAGGATATACATTATTAAATATTTATAATTAATATTATTATTAAATATCGTATTGAAACAATAAAAATAAAATCAAACGACAGTATTAAACACTATTAAACAACTGTGTTTAAGATTTATCATCAATAATAGTGTTTGATGTTATTTGAATAAATTTTTATTAGAAAAAAGAATTGCATTATATTCGTTACTAAATTTCAATTACTTTTCATTGATTTGTTCGTTATCCATTTGGAATATCTGAAAAACTCAATTTATTTGTTCCACGCGAGTAACAATTAATTAGTTTATTCGATATAACTTTTGTTTAACATTCGTCAACAGTCGCTTCGATATATCCTGAGTTGCTCGTAGAAACACAAGCGCGGCGTGTAATCCAACGCTTCCGCTGACGCCCAACTTTTTCCTTTGCCAACATGTCAAATTCAGCTTTGTTAACGAGTTATTAACAAAAAACACTAATCAATCGCAAAGCGAGTAAGACGGCTGGCCGCCGGCAGGAGAGTTGACTCCGAACCGTGCTTGTGCCTCAACGAACAAATCAGGATGTATCGAAGCAACCGCGGACGAGTGTTGAAACTCAGTTTATGTGTTCTACACGAATAATTATTTATTTATCTATTTGATATAACTTTTATTCAATACTCGTCAACAGTTGCTTCGATAGATTCTGACTTACTCGTCAAAGCATAAGCGCGGTACAGAGCCAACACATTCCTGGTGGTNTCGCTTCGATATATCCTGAGTTGCTCGTCAAAGCATAAGCGCGGTACAGAGCCAACACATTCCTGGTGGTCAACCGCTTTTCTCGCTCTGTGATTGGTCAGTGTTTTTCGTTAATAACTCGTTAACAAAGCCGAATTTGACATTTTCGCAAAGGAAAAAGTTGTTTGGAATCACCCCAGGAACAACCCATTAAAGGAACTTACAGTCTTTCTGGGACACCCTGTATAAAGACGAGGAATAGGACGACCAGGATTATTATTTTTGTACCCTTTGGCGAGTTGAATCTATGCAAGACCGACCTTACGAATAAAAGTTAATTTACATTTAAATCTTACAAATGAAACGAACAAGTCACTATAACTCACATCAAAACAGAGCACTCCAAAATCTTCCATACACATTTATTATTGAAGGAACCCATACCATCATGCTTTGCTATTCATCGAATCGCTTCAATCGAGCTGTATTCTCACGTGGATACGTACTCGACAAGGATAACGTCCACGGGTCCAGAAATTAATATCCGCTGTGCATGTTTCCCTTTGAATTTTGCGAGAGAAATTCCGTCGAGTCGAGGAAAGTTTAAGCGGGTTCCACCTTTAAGTCGCAAGGGGGTGTCTTGAGAAAAGTCTGTCTCGATTTACGGTTGGTCCATGCTTCGATAATTATTCTCAGAGTTTCTAACAATGAGATCGTTATAACTGAAATAATACCAATGCTCGTTGCACCGCTGAAAACTGGAGAGAAGAGTGCTCGAGCTAGCAATGCTTTGGAATTTTCGTGCTCGACTTGTGAAATTCAAGCGCTTATTTCTATTAAACAGTGATTTATGGCTTATACGCAATGATTTATGAACTTGAATAGAAAAGAAAAGTCGATCGCGATAAGACTCGGACACCGGACACGCTAAAATTACTTAGGAATGTTTCTTGAAAACGACGAAACCTATAATTTACAAAATATGGAAGCCAAAGGTTTAAGTACAAATTGAAATAAAAACTTAAACTCTTAACTCGAAGAAATTAAACTGTGTGACCAAGTCTAATTTAACACTAGAACTGTCAAAGTGGTTCAAATGACCCATTCGTAATTTTTTACAGAATCTTCATAAATTAACCCTTTGGCTTACGATTTCTTCAAACTTCATACATATTAGCAATAGCTATTCACCGCTTTGACACTCTGTTAAACACAAAGTATTGAAATACTACGTGTATTTTGTATTTCCTAATTTTCAATTTAACCCTTATCGGACGCTAGCTTTTTATATATGATTTTTATTAGATTGTAGTTGTTTTCAAGTAAATATGCGAAAAATTTTCAGTATTGTAAGAGCAACATTCTTGTTAGAAATTATTTATTTTTTGAAGGAGTATTACAAATTTATGAGTTTCAAATAATTATTTGTAAGTTTTCGATATATGATATTTTTTTCAACAATTTCCAACATAAAGGAAGTAATTTTCGACATGATCGTCTTGTCACTTTATACGTGCCATACGACCGTAGCGACAAAGTACTGTTGTCACGTCAGAGATGACTTACGTCCGTTAAGGGTTAAGTTACAGTTAAAGTTAAAATTGAACTTTATCATAAATATCCTGTGTTTTTATTGTATTTTAACCAGAATCGGCGCCACGAGTGTGACTCGTGGTTATAGGGCAAAGGGTTAACTACTGAGTGACTTTGAGCAGATTTTCTTTGATTTTCTACTAAAAATATAGATAAACTTTTGTCTGAATTGCATTGCATATTATTTTATATACTTTCCACTTTGATTTCTTCGATAGAAATATTAGGTTGTCCCGAAAGTTCCTTCTGTTATCTTCACGCAATGCTTTCGTCTAGCAATGTTTAAATAAACATTCAACCATATTTGTTAAACGAGAGATGGAGGGAAAAATAGCGCAAAATGAATCCTGTATAAAATAATAATATATCGTAAAACATAAATAATTAAATATATGTAGTTCTAGTGTTAAGCGAAACGTGTCAAAATTGTCGCTAATAAAATAAAATAAAATAAAGAAATAATTTATAATAATTTATATGGAACGTGAATTTCGGGCGGCTGTTTTGTAAAATACGAGGTTAATTTTGAAGATGAATTTTATGTGGGAAAATAATAGAGGTCGATATCTGTTAATCTTGATAGGAAATTGTTGGAAACTTTGGTAATATATTATTATTATTGAGAGAGTGGATTGGAACAACATATTGAACACGTGTGTAATAAATTTGTGCATGCGTAACTACTCGATTAAATAATACGCGAGGTTCCAATTATTCAAACGGAATTTATAAAATGACTTTAATTGTTAACACTAAAAATACCGATAATTAAAATATATTCGTTTATTCCAAAGAAGTAAAATATTAAATGCATATGAAAAAATGCACGATGCAGCGGTGGCAAATCTTTGTAAATATTTTTAATAGTAAATCACGAAACATCCCTAAAAATTCGTTGTAATAAATTTATAAAATTTCAATAAGAAATCACGAATCGGTCATTTTGATAGTTCTAGTGTTAGATAAAGTAAAGATGGAAAAATATTTCGATAATTTTTCTTCGTTTACATTAAAAACATCGTTTTTACCATAGCAAGAAGTATACTTAACACAAACTGTTACTAATTGTAGAAATCGCTTTGCAAAATCAATTTCTACTCGAAAATTTGCGTACAAATTGTAAGTTTAAAATACTTTCTTTTTCCCTCTTTTTTTTAAAGCGATATTATTACGATTTCTCTTCAAAAGAAGAAAGAAAGGTAAACGCTAAAAAATTATTCCACGGATAACACTTTCACGAAGTTAAATACCGTTAAATATGAATCCAAAAACTGCATAAAAAGGCTAAATGTAGGTCAATTCTATCCACCGTACATAAATCTTGGAGCTACGAACGAGCCCTTTTCTCGCGCGAAAATTAAAACCCGGTGTTCCTTTTAATACCGGTGTCACCAGTTCGAATTAACTTTCCGTCCGATCTTACATTCACAAATCCGTAATCATTAAACCATCCAAACCATTCTCGTTACTTTACACTTGCTTCGAGATGTGCAACGCAACCGCTCCTCTCGTCCGTGAAATAGGAAGGAATTTGCAATTCGTGAACGGTGTCTCGAGCACAGAGACGTCTGAATCTCTTAATAAAGGTCTCGAATAATGTGAGACAAGCTCGTTGTCAAATTGAACGTGGCCCAAGTATTCAGGCACAATCGAATATACTCGGTTAAGTCAAATATTCCCGGAAACTCGTGCTGGTATTTGAGTTAGACTCGCGACTGGTTGCACTTAAAGGGTTGCGCACGTGTGTACACACGTGTCGGGGTATAGGTAGGAAAGCGTACGATGGATTCCACGCCAGATGGAATATCTGAATAACCTATAGACGCCTTTTCTCTTTGTAACTACACATCGTGGATGCTGGTAACCTGTACCGCGTGCATATACCGCGCGATGTTACATACCGTCGATGCTCTCTCGTCGTTTCTATTACCCTCGAATATTACGCAGTGGGAGGTATAATGCTTTTTGAAAAAGACGTGCTTAAGTTTAAATGGACCCTTCACGATCGCAAGTGCTCTTTGTACTCTCTCAAACCTATCTGATGCGTTTCGAGCGTTTGTTTTTCTACCATCCGTTCGTGTTAGAGTAATTAAAAGATTTTTTTCTAGGAAATGGAGATTGAAATTATTCCAAGTTCTTTTAATTCTTCGTGAGAAATAGATAGAGTCTCTGGCCATCGAATTAGGACCGCTACAAATTTTCAGCATTTTTCACGTTTTCCGTAGAATTAAAAGGCTCGTTCAAGTTGTAACGATATAATTTATTAATTGCCTCGTAAAAATTAAAAACGATTGCGAGATCGAAGCAATAGATGGTTCATTTTTTGCAATCAAAATTCGAGATTTTTATGGTAATAGAAACATTGAAGAAGAATGGTAGAAATTAATAATGATTGCTTTATTAAATAAAATTACGTTTCGTGAAAGTTCGGAATCCTTGAATTTTATACCATAAATCCGCTCCAACTTTTTCCGGGACATAATACACTGTCTGTGCCGCGAAATTTTCGTACGCGGTCCTAATTCGATGGCCAGGGACTGTACGATTAATTTAAACTCCTCCGAGTCACAGTGAAGTTTATAATGTAGATAGAATCACGTCCCGGAGAGCTATAAATTATACTCACTTTTAAAGATCGAAACTCTGTTTCAATAATCGATTTGTTCAAAACCTACAAGTGCCCAATGATATATAAGTGTACTTTCGTCGTAAAATCAAGGATTAAAATAGAATCTGCTTTTACTAGAAAATTATAGGAACGTTCGATTCAATTTGAGCGACGGTATTAATTAATTTTTCGAACATTCCAATCGAGAAACCGTATTTCTTTGCAACACCGTTAACAGCCAATTGAAACTGTAGTAAAAGGTAGCACGACTGGTGCGCGTAATTTTTACGATAACTTTACGCAAGTAAAACATCGTGGAACAAAACGTAATAGCTCCTCCAAATAAAGTTTGCTTTTACTTTTTCGTTGGAAAGTTAGTATTGCGTTTGTATATAAATGATACAAGGTATACGGGTCAATGACCTAGGGTGTTGCAACAGTTGTGCAACTGTATTTACGCTTTTACAACCCTGGAGCTGGTTACGTAAAGGAAATTGCGAAACCAGTAAGTGGTTGCTCTTGCAGAATCGCGAACGAACCGTACACAGAATTTCTATTTGATCTCGTAGTGTTCGGCACAAAGATTCCCAACTACATATCAAAAACAATCCTAAAATCTGTCATCGGCGAAGAAAAGACGCGAGTCGAGAGACTGTAGGAATTTTGATAACTAAACCGCGACTGTTGCGCAATTGTGTGCGACAATTTATATGTAAATTGTCTTGCTTTAATTAAAATTAGAAAAACAGTGATGCTTATCTTTGTAAATGTTCCTGTGAACTATATTTTGTAAAATAAACAAGATGCTTAGTATCGTAAAATAGCAATGGTTATGAGACGATTTAATAATTTGAGAATATAATAATTTACGCAGGAATTATTTTTATTTGAGCTGAAATTAAAATTTCGACTGTGGTATTATTTAAATTATTGTTTCGATATGTTAAATTTATTCATTAAATATATTCTGCAGGGAAATCGATGCTTGTGTTAATAAATGTTGGGGATTGAAATAACAAATGATACAGGTATGCTTGTTATTATTAATTAAATAACCACGAGAATTAAAATACTCGACGTATGAAACTAAATTTAATAATAATAAAATAAAGAAAATTAATAACGACTCCACGCATTCTTTTTGTAAAACTGATGTACACTATCACGGCCTCAACAATTTCTCGCCGACAAAAGTTTGAGGGACTGGGCAGAACAATTCTTCGATGGAGAAATAAATTTTATAAAATTTTTTACGCGAACAAATACTTGAAATTATTAATAGAATAATTCCAGTCTGAGGTATCGTTTCGACACTATTTCAAAATATATCGCGTAAGAAGGACAACGCTTGTGTTTTCGAATAAAAGCCTTTGTTAAGTATAATACAGTGTATTACAAATCTCGCCCTGAATAAGTTAAACATAAATTAATCGTGTAATCTTTTTATCAAATTTATAACATTATCTGACGCGATATATTCCACCAGATTTATGGATGCCATTTGTTTGCAGCCTACATTTTTCACTCTGAATATTACAGAGAGGGCATATCGCATCATAAATGTTTAACAGCTCTAATTTTCATTCAAATTGATGTGTCCAGCTCGTCTATAAAGCTATGCTCAATATAAAATAATATAGTTAAAGAGTTCGTCGATTATTCGACATTAGTATCCGTGCAAAATTTCTGCACGGTTATTAAAATTATTATCCTTCGAACGATTGTATATTATTTTTTGAGCTACTTATTTTTTGCTCAATATAAAATAATATAGTTAAAGAGTTCGTCGATTATTCGACATTAGTA
>SMSQ01018662.1:4078-15595 GCA_019453375.1 Ctenoplectra terminalis | reverse complement strand
CTTTTGAGAAAAAAAGCGGGAAAAAAATATATGAAGAGAGTTAAAAAAAAAAAATAAGTTGAAGAAGAGCTCCTCGTTCGAATATCGTAAATATTCCGTGGCACTGGTTTCTTTCGATTTATATGTCACGAAGGATCAAAGAGGGTACGCTGAGAATAATCATGAAAAGGCGTTCTACAGCCGCGCTCTATAAATTTCGGACTGGTCCGGCCATCTGTGCCCGGTGGATCGAAGAGAAAAATAGATACTTATTGTTTGAAACAATGTTTCCAATTGTAACTATTTTTTGTTATGTTGTCTCTTGTACTGTATTTCTTGGTTCAATTTAGTTCTTTTTCGTGTAGCTCTATTCCTGTGATATAGATTATAATTTTATAATAATAGTCAAGCTTGATATTTTTATTTTTTTATTATTTCAGATTTTAACGTTAGTTCTTAAATGTAGAGAATTTAAAATAATACTTACTTCAAGACTTAACTCCTTGGCTTACGATTTCTTCAATCTTTATACATATTAGCGATAGTTATTCACGTCTTTGATACTCTGTCAAACGCAAAGTATTGAAATATTCTACGTATTTTGTATTCGCTAATTTTTTAAATTATTAATTAAAAAATAAATTAAAAAGTAAATTGAAAAAACTATTATTAAATTTAAATTACAGTTAAAGCTAAAATTGAACTTTATCACAAATATGGTGCGTTTTTATTGTATTTTATCTAGAATCGGCGCCACGAGTCTGACTCGTGGTTATAGAGCAAAGGGTTAACTCTCTGTGGCATCGTGTGACTTCAGAGTTACATACTGGTATATTTATATTAAAAAAAATTTATTTCATTCAGTTATCACTGTGCTATTAAATTTTGTTACTCTGTTAGCGTAATGATACCACAGTCCATCTATAGCAATTATTATTTTAAAAATTTTCCGATCAAACAAAAATACTGTAATCAATCGTAGTTCTTTTCTCTGATAAACAAAATTCGGACTATAGAGCGTTAACCTTTTCCAAACGAGAGTACTCTCTAGCATATCTTCTATACGAAACGAGAACCTATTGAAGACATAAATATTATAAGTAAAGAATGTATCGTTTCATAAAAATTTCATTATTAGTAATCGAACATTCGGTAATTTTCATAGTTTAACAAAGCATGACTGACTTCTCGTTTATCGTACAGAACCAGTATTCCTCCATAGAAGGTTAAAATAATTTGCTAGTTCAGAAACCTTGTTACTAGTAACTTTCTCAAGCCGCGTTTCCAACCTCACTTTCCTAGATCTTCTTTTCCCGTGAATTCCACCTGAAATTCAATACAAACTTTCACTATTCTTTTACCCTTTCTTTTCTCTTCTACATCTTCTTTCTCCTTCAGTTCTTCCGGTATGCTAAACCGATTTTTAAAAAATGTTTCAACGTACAGCGGGTACAAGATGCATTTGCACGTTGTAATTTATTCCACAATTTATTCTCACGTTAAGTTTGATACCTGACCAACTTTTACGACCACGTTACATTTCTTCCACTCGCTGTCCACGAACGTCTCTTCCACTCTGATTCATTTTCATCGAACCAATGATCGACGATCGCATAATCGGGCGGAACGATACAACGGGACGTGTCCAGGAAACGAAAACCTAAAAGAAACGAGGAACAGGCCGGGCCATGGTGTTTATTCTCCGTCCCGTGAGAACGCTGTGCGTAGCCAAGCGCCTGTCGGTGTGTATTTGCTCGCGAAATACGTGCGCTCTCGTGCGGCCAAGAAGACAATTACCTCCGCGGGGCAAACGGGCCCGGTCTTGTCGGCACGCTTTGTGCCGCGGCCACTTCTTTCCAGCCGTTCCTCGAATTTACCAAACGTTTCTGCAAGCGGCGCGTGCATCGCTTTTTCTTTCCCCGCCCGGAAAACCGCTGGCTCACTTTGTTGCCGTGCAAAGAGATTCGTTACGGAGCGTTAGGTCGGGTTTTCACGGAAATTATAATTGGAGGTTGGAGAGTTGCTGAAAAGTTTGTACAAAGGTAGAGGATTAAGTTTCCGAGTACGGGACTGGATATTGTATCGTCGGTTTTCTTTACGTGTAGGTTTTTCCTTATTTGTTCGGGGATGTTAAGTCGCGTTTCTACGAGGTTAAGTAAGCGAACATATTACGCGACTTGTTTGGGTATAACGCTGAGATTTGGTAATTGCGTTGTTTGCTGTGTATTTTGGTGATATTTGCGAGGATTTGTTTGTTTGAGTAATATTCGGTTTCAAGTAAGCCGTGTTTCCATGAAACGGAAATGTGGGAATTGTTTGAAGGTAAACTTGACTTTTTGCGCGATTACTGTGATTTATTGACCCTCTGTAATCGTGATTCTGTTTGCTTACGGGAAGGAAATTAAAAGCGATCGCAGTTTCTCATCTTGATTTGAAAATTTTTTAACCAATGACTGCTCCAAATGATTACTAATACCAGAATAGTGGTATAATAATAAATAAATAGAATAAAATGTTCAAAACATACATACACAAACATACAACTTCTAAATCACACGACTCTGCAAATAATTAAATATTGTACCTACTTTCCAACCCTTAAACTACATTTTCAAACCACAAAATATAATAAAATAAATCGCCTTACTTATCTAAATTAAAAAAACAATTATGACAAAAACATCACAAACAATTCTATAAACGCTTCGCCTACATCGACGAAAAAAACAAAATAAATAAAAGAATCGCCTGCAACGAACCGTTTAAACAATTTCCTCGCGATACTTCTATCGTCCGAATAAACTTTGCCGTATCGTTCTTCCATTATTCCCGACAAAAGCCCCAACAACCATCCTCATAGAAACGCGCCTTAATACTCCACTTAACCACCAAACCGATACATCAACTCACCCCTCCCACTCAATCTACGTGTCGAAGAGGAACGCGACAAGAAGTCAGGACAAGCTAACCATCCTGTGCACGCTTCTCAGCGTGTACTCTCGGTGTCTTGGGGTCGGGTACTCGCGCATGTGCCAACAGAGAGTGTACACGCCGGTGGAGAGCGGCAAAGCTATCCACTCGACCGAGTCAAAGCCTCTCTCCTCTTCCCCTCTTCCATCATTCTTTTTCTTCGCCACGATGCGTGTTGCTCTTGCTTTTCTTTCCACCCTTCCTCTCCCTCTCCCTCTTCTTCTTCTTCTTCTTCTTCTTCTTCTTCCTCCTCTTCTTGGCCGCCGGTACTCGGCGATCTTCCGCGGGGGCGAGTGGGCGGCGGACGGCAATTAGCATACTCGCGTGATCAAAGCGGTGGGACACGTGCGACAAGAATTAACGACCACCAGCGGGACGACTCTTTCTTCGCGGTGCGCGCTCGCGATAAATCGCGTTTCCGATGCCTTCGTCGACACCCGCTACGCCGCCCACGCGCGCTTCCACCGCTCGTTTGTCCACCAGCCCGCGGTGCCCTCGGCGGACCGATTTCTGATCCGTTCCGCGAGCGGATCCTTGCGAGTATCCGCGGCGATTCTTGCCGCCCGAGCTTTCGGCGCTAGTTTCGCGCTGAGTTATATATAGGTTATGTTGAGGCGGCCGAGTTCTTTATCCGGCCATTGCCGGACGAATTTATACGGGGTGGTCCAGTGGCCGTTTCCGCCTGAACCACTCGGGAATTATATCTTCGGAGAAAATTGTGCACGTTTGGTTTTTTTCACTTTTTTTCTTTTTCTTCTTTTTCTTCTTTTTTTCTTTTTGTGGCGAGTGTGGTTGGTGGATTGAAAGGAGCGCGTGATGTGTTCGAGTTGTTAGATTTTGAGAGAGGTTAGGGTTGGGTGGTTGGATCTTTTAAAATCGAGCTTTAGGATTGGAAGTTTTTTTTTATTTAAATTATTGGTGTTATAGATGGAATTGTGTCTGGGATTTACGTGTTAATTGAAGATTATGGGAATTTATTTTTTAGAAAAATTGTACTTCTTTTCGTTCCATTTCTGATTGGTTTATTCAGTTTCCTAGGGATTTTTTAATTTGGGTTCACCTGTTTTTGCTATGTGGTTTGCAAGTTTTTTAATCGGTGAGAATTGTATTTCTTTGAAATAAAATATTATAGTTAATTTGATTAGAATATTATAGACAAATAAGAATCTGGATGTGTAATAATTTTTCAAGAAAACAATGCAGAATTAACATTATTGCTATTTTTGTTACGAGGTTTGTAAGGTTTTTAATCAGTGAGAATTGTAATTGTTTGAAATAGAATATTATAGTTAATTTGTTTAGAATAAATATTAGAATATTATAGGCAAATAAGAATTCTGGATGTGTAGTAATTTTTCAATAAAACGATGCAGAATTAACATTAAAATTCTAAGATTTATCTAGTGATAATAGTAACTTCGCGCGAAGATTCCAAGTAGCGTGAAAAATATCACCGTAATAATTCCTATGGCGGAAATTCGACTGTTGACCTCGAAACACTCGAGCAAGTTTAGCCGGCAGGAAGTCTAACGGAATCACGATCCCTAAAGCGAATCAGGCGGAAAGTACAAGCGCAGGATGGATTCGCAGCACGATTTTAATATTGCCACTTATCTCGAGTTCCCCGCTACACGAGAGTAACATTTTCTGGTATCTCGAATGCCCGTTTCCGTTGCCTGGTGGTTCGCTCTAATCCTTACGACCTCCTGTAACCACCTACTCGCGGAAAAGGATGCCATTGACAGCGCACAATATAGCCGGTCACAAGCGTGATTTGCCGAACAGACACGCGTGGTTGCCTGTAATCAGCCTCAACATTGTATGATGATCAGCCAGCGGGTGTTTGTATTTCAATAGTTTCCGGGTTCCCTCTTGTAAGTTTTATTTTTCCATCGGTGAGGGCGCGACTGTGCAGTTCACTTGTTTTGAACACTGGAATTTTGTTACTAGTGGGTGTAACTAGGAAACCGTGTCTATTTGATTGTCTAAAAAAGAAACTAGGAAATGAGTAAGTGTTACAGTTTGTTAATTGACTTGTGTATAAAAGAACTAGGATGTAATTGTATTCTACAAAAAGTAACAATTCTTGTTTGTAACTGGGAAATGAATGAATATAAAAATTGGTTAATAGATATGAATATGAAAGAACTAAGATGTAACCATATTTCACAAAATCTAACAATTCTTCTTCAGAACTAGGTAATAATGTCTGTGAAGTGATAGCTTTAAGATTTATCGATAAAAAATACTAGCAACCGAATAAATATAAAAATTGGTTAATAGATGTAAATATAAAAGAACCAAAATGTAACCATGTTTCACAAAAACCAACAATTCTTGTTCAGAACTAGGGAATAATGTCTGTGAAGTGATAGATTTAAGATTTATTTATAAAAAAAGAGCTAGAAAATGAATAAATGTTGAAATTTGGTTGATAGGTGTAAATATAAAGGAACCAGAATATAACTATGTTTCTCCAAAACCACCAGTTCTTGTTTCACCGTCAGTAACTCCTCAAACGGTTCCCCCATAATTCCCAAACTCTCCCTCGGCAATAAATTAGCCATAAACCGATCCAGCTGAACTCAATCGCGTTATGGATAGGCGAATCCACCGATGGAGTCGATCGATCGTCCGGTATCGTTCGCGTCGCGTGCCTCGTCTTATTTGCTTTAGGCAAAATACACGAAATCCAAGCAGCGATAGGAGGGAGCGGGGATAGACTGAAACAGATAGACACACAGTCTGAACAAAACAACAGTGGATGGTTAGGGGTCGATAATACAGGGAAATGCAAATCGCAATATGCTAATGCAAGCAGCGAGAACGTTTGTCTAACCGAGCGTTAAGATCCCAGGCCAGGACTCCTTGTTTCACGCGTGAACGAGCCTTAACCCGCCGCAAAACCAACGCCTGAACCAACACTGACTGTTTTCGCCCACCACCGTGTGCCGTCTCTACCGTCGAATGTATACTGATGGGAAGAGGGTGGACATGGTGGAACGCGGAGAAAGATGGAATCTTGAATTTATACGAGTTATGATATTTTTATTTAGCATTTTTTTTTTTTTTTTTTTTTTAGAGAGAGTATTTTTTAATTGTATTTATATGAGAATACTTGTTTTTAGAGAGTCTTTTTAGTTACATTTATATGAGTATTTTGTTTTTTAAGGAGAGAGTATTTTTAATTATATTTGTTTGAGAATATTTCTTTTTAGAGTATTTTTAATTACATTTATATGAGTATTTTTAATTACATTTATATGAGTATTTTTTTTTTTTAAGAAGAGAGTATTTTTAATTATATTTGTTTGGGAATATTTCTTTTTAGAGAGTAATTTTAATTACATTTATTCCGGAGTTGTTTCTTAGAAAGTATTTTTTATAATATTGAGAGTATTTTGTTTAAGGAGAGAGTATTTTTAATTACATTTATTTTAGAGTTGTTTCTTAGAAAATATTTTTAATAATATTGAGAGTATTTTTTTTAAGGAGAGAGTATTTTTAATTATATTTGTTTGAGAATATTTCCTTTTAGAGAGTAATTTTAATTACATTTATTCCGGAGTTGTTTCTTAGAAAGCATTTTTAATAATACTAAGAGTATTTATTCTTCTTTTCTTTATAATTCGTACAAACCGAATTTAAAAAATAAATTTAGCGAAACTTCATAAGTTAAGACTTTCTAAGAAGGAATTAAAAAATAATACTACGAACAGAGATGAGAAAAAAATCGTTCCATTCGTCACTGAATTCGTGGCACACAATCGGTATGATTTTCCATTGATTTCAATCGGGGTTCATTGGAGTCATCCGTCCGTTAAAATCGTTTGATAGAGATAGGATAAATGGTGAATCGAACGGTGGAAAAAAATGGTATTGATATGTAGTTATATTGGCAGGTTTTTGTGCCGTTGTCCCAGATAGTTTTAATTTAGATTGTGAGTCGCGGGGAGAAGATAGGCAGGCTTTTAAGAAATGAAAAATCCGGCCAGGGGCGGGACAGTAGGGGAGGGTAACGGTGAAGAAAATGAAGCGTGTGGTGAATGCTTTTGTTCTTTGGCCGGCTTTGGAATGAAATCACTGGTTAAAATGTTGCTGACTAGGAATTCTTTTTCTTTCAAGTATTCCTACATTCGAAACATTATTTCTACCGATACCACGTAACCTCTGATTTCTAAAATTTTATCAATAATATTATTTTAATTATCGAGAAAGTATCTTAATATACTTATTATTAATGGTATTAATATAAAATACTCGAAATTAATTGTTTGGACCAGTCGTCATCGCTCTCCGAGTCGAATATCATGTTACACGTGATGTTTGCCAATCGCGTCCGTGGATATATTTAATTTAGCCGAGTCTCGTGTTCGCGTAGCCACTCGATGATCGCCCTGAAATAATTAAATTAACCATGGCTGTTTATTTCCATTATTGGCATAGAAAATAAATACCGTTGCGATTATTGTCGGTGATAACAACAAACGTGTCGTCGGCGGTATTGTGGGCTCAATCTGTTGTAGTTCGACGAGCTATAGCTGACGGAGTATAGTAATCACGCGAAAACACGGCGAGGTTGTTGGTTCAGGCTCTCTCTCGGGGTGTTAAGCACCGTTCACGCGTGAAACAGGGAGTCGTCGAATTAACCTCGTAGAACGCCATGTCACTTGGAAGTTTCATTGTACAGGTGTTTTTTTTTTGTAGTTTATTTTTTTTGTTTATTCTTGTATTATTATATTTGATCGTTGTTGTGTTTGAGTAGTATATTATGAGGGTTAAAAGTTACTGGGGCTTAGATTAAAGGAAGAATTTATTATCCACTGTTATTTATTGCTTTTTTCTTTTGTATAAATGAAAGGAAAGTGTTCTAGTTTGGTATGGATTTTTTTGTGATTCCTGTTATCAGTCTTCATCAAAATTTGTAGAAAAATGAGTGATTAAGTATTGATAAAATTTTTTCATCCATTTTTTACTCTTTTTCATGGTTACTTTCATATTTAATTCTAAAATACTCTAACTATAGAAAAACCTAATAAAAATATATAAAATGTAAATCTAAGAATGTGTAAAACCTTATAAAATGTAAATTTAAGAAGTGAAATCTAAAATCTAAGAAATGAAATCTAAAATTTAAGAAATGAAATCTATAATGTGAGGGATGAAATCTAAAATGTAAGAAATGAAATCTATAATCTAAGAAACAAAATCTAAAATTTTAGAAATGAAATCTAAAATGTGAGAAATGAAATCTATAATGTGGGAAATGAAATCTATAATGTAAGAAATGAAATCTAAAATTTAAGAAATGAAATCTAAAATCTAAGAAACAAAATCTAAAATTTTAGAAATGAAATCTAAAATGTGAGAAATGAAATCTATAATGTAAGAAATGAAATCTAAAATTTAAGAAATGAAATCTAAAATCTAAGAAACAAAATCTAAAATCTAAGAAACAAAATCTAAAATTTTAGAAATGAAATCTAAAATCTAAGAAACAAAATCTAAAATTTAAAAAATGTAATCTAAAATCTAAGAAACAAAATCTAGAATCTAAGAAATGATATCTAAAATCTAAGAAACTCAGAGCATAAGATTGCGCACCAAATTTCACCCGTGCATATGCACGCATCCTGGGCATCCTGGTACTCGTCTTACCAAGGAATGGTATTCCATGGTAAACGCCGGAGGAGACCGGTAGTACTCTATTTGATATCCCAGGGGCTCGGAGGCGTGCACTTTTAGACTCACCACATCCACGTAGACGTTTCTTCTCTCTCCCTCTCTCGCGCTCTCTGGTGCACCACACCAGAGAACGGAGCAAAAAGGGAGAAACAATGAGGATCCCACGGGAGCATATCCGTCGGTGCATCCCCTAATTAAGATTGGCCTTGTTTTAAGCAGCCCGCTGAATGATTCGCCAATCCCTCGAGGAGAACCGATACATCGGTTACGTTCCGACTATAACCGATCGACGAAGAGTATAGAAGGCTCGTGATGTAATCTCCTCGGTTCTTTTTCTTCTTCCAGCTTCCTCGCTCCACGTGCCTCTTCTCCTTTTGTCGCGTAATCTTTCTGAAACGTTAAATTTCTGAAAGCACCGGTTGAAAAGTAGAGACCGTTCCTTTTTTCGCTTCATCTCTGTACGTGTCTCTCTTCGCTATCATTTCTTGGCTATTCTCTCTGTTTCGGTCATTATCTTCCTCTCCTCTCGCTGTTTTCTCTGTTCTTTTTGTCTGCTCTTCCACTTCATTCTCGTTGGTTTTTTTTACTATCTTGTCTGTTTTCTCTCTCTGCTGTAACTCTTCTTTTATTGTCTTCTCTGTTTTCTCTGTCTGCTGTAACTCTTCTTTTGCTGTCTTCTCTGTCTGCTGTGACTCTTCTTTTACTGTCTTCTCTCTTTTCTCTGTCTCCTATAACTGTTCTTTTACTGTCTTCTCTGTCTTCTCTGTCTGCTGTGACTCTTCTTTTACTGTCTTCTCTGTTTTCTCTGTCTGCTGTAACTCTTCATTTACCGTCTTCTCTATCTTCTCTGTCTGCTGAATTCTTTTTTGCTGTCTTCTCTGTCCGCTGTAACTCTTCTTTTACTGTCATCTCTGTCTGCTATAACTCTTTTTTTGTTATCTTCTCTGTCTGCTATAACTCTTTTTTTGTTATCTTCTCTGTCTGCTATAACTCTTTTTTTGTTATCTTCTCTGTCTGCTGTAATTCTTCTTTTACCGTCTCCTCTGTCTGCTTTCCTTTTCCTCCCTGTGTTCTCTCTCTCCACTCTGTCTTTTTCTCTCACCTCTCTCCAGTTCTCTTTCTCCTTACCTCTGTGTCTATTTATCTCTATTTATCGCCAGCTCTGTCTTCATCTCTCTTCTCTCTGACTTCGTTACGCAATAGTAGAAAATGTTTTTAATCGTTCGACTATGAACACTGCACGAGCACACGATCGTGTGTCGCAGTCGTTATGGTTTATGCCCTGCCAAAGGAGACGCTGAATGGGAAAAAAGCGCCGAGGAGGGGGAAACGAATAAACGTCCCTGGAACGAGGAAATAACGAGTGACGCCGGTGAGAGGTATCGATTATCGTGCGCAACTTACGATTCGTTAGGCTTGTGTATGCTTCCCTCAAAAGGAAATGGAAAGAAAAAAAAAAAAAAGACGCACGGCTGTGGAATGGGGTTGGGTAGGGTGATGGGGTGCGCGGGAGCGCGCGTGGGTGTAATGGGTGCGAGCAAATTGGTGGCTGATAGGGCACGTTGTACATGGGAAGGGGATATCTTGAGATTTTTCTTAATACGAACGTTATTTCGAATATTATACGTGTCTATTGTACTTTCATATACAAAACGATGTAACAAAAAGTTAATTTATTTCACATAAAAATAAAAGCCACCAAGTGCTTAATAAAAAATACAACAATCTATTTTCATATACAAAAGAATGTAACAGAAAATTACTTTATTTCGCATAGAAATAAAACCAAGAAGAATTTAATAAAAAATACAACAAACTATTTTCATATACAAAACAATGTAACAGAAAATTAGTTTATTTCACCTGAAACTAAAGTCCACGAAGAACCTAATAAATAAATACAACAAACTATTTTCACACACAACACTGTAACGAGTCACAATAATTAAATTATAATTTTTGTCAGCTCAATAGAAGGGTTAAAAACGATAGTACTCTCTCGGCCTACTATTTCGCGCTTAATCTTCTACGGGGCTGTTGCGCGCGTCTAAAATCTTTAATCTCGTTAGCGCTAATTCCTCCGCCTATATCTTGTTAGATTCTCCGCTCCCAGGCCATCAAGCCGGCTTTCTCCCCGTTGTAAACAAATTAGCGTGCCAAGAAACGACTGACGAGAATTTATTCTTAACCATTTTTCGCCAGCAGTATGACCAGCTATCGCGTCCCTCGAAATCTTCGCGACTCTCTCAACGCTTCGTCCCCTGCCGTCACCGTCGATCAGAATTAATTAGCCGGAAGAAGCGACATCGTGGTTCCTCTTCCGAACATCGCGTACCGTACTCGTGCACACCCATCGAGAGGAAATTTGTCGGTGATCCGCGCTCAATCTATGCCACCCTTAACGTGCATCGCGAGGGCGATGGCAGCCGTGGGCCATCCCCCTTTTCAGCGTCGAAGTCACTACGGGGGTGTGGTGGGGTATCTAGATAGAAGAGATACGAACGAGGAACGTTATACAAGTATAATACACGGAGAGAAAGGGGGATGTTCGGTAATCGATACTAATTAGGACGAGGCAAAGTTTCGGTTGTGCCAGCGAGAGGAACACAAGGGCTCTTGTGCATGGGGTGATTCTCGCGATTGGGACGGGTTGTATTCGGAGAATCGTGAACGGTGCAAAAGGATTGAATGGCGCGGTACGGTAATTGAAAATAATTGTGACGGAAAATAATTATAGCGCGGGGGGTTAAATATTATTTTTTGTTATCTATATTTCCTTAACGTGTTAAACGGTATCTAAGACTCTGCGGATTGACGCTGAACTGTTCGTTTAAAGGAGGTACGACAGTGAATGGCGTGGTATAATAATTGAAAATAATTATA
>SMSQ01018661.1:6292-22354 GCA_019453375.1 Ctenoplectra terminalis | reverse complement strand
ACTCGGCCACTAAATAGCAGGAAAACACAACCGTATCCGACGAACGCTATAGGTGCGAAGCAGTTTTTCACCGATCGAATATTTGTAGCCTCTCGTTCGGTGGCCAAGTTGTTTTAAATGTTTTCGAGTTTCTGGTGCGGCGGTACCTTATCGATTACGACCGACACGACATGCTTTTTTCGGCGTTACCTCTGGATATCGAAAAACCGTACCTTCGAGAGGCGTGCTCGCGCGGTCGCGCACCCTAGTGCGATAGGAGCACCCTCGACCCCGATCTATCGCCGGTGAAATCCAAAATATTCGACAACGCGGCGGGACAAAATATCACCGGCGCGATTCCGCGTACCATCCGGGACCCGGTCGACAACACAGCAGATGCATTCGTCAGACAATATCCCGTCGAGCGGATTCTACAGCGAGTTGAGATTTTTCACGTCGCGAACGTTGCCTGATTTCTTCCTTCGATCCCTCCCTGTCCTTCGATCCACCCATTTTTATCGGATTCTTATTTTGTTACAGCTGAATAAATTGCAGGAAGCACGGTATAGTTTTTGAGATAAGTTTTGAAAGGGTAAGGCAGAAATTAGATTTAGAAAAGTGTGGAAAGAATAAAGAAATTAAAATTCGAAGAGGATTTTATCGCGACGGTTCGTACGGGTTTTAACGTGAAAATAGAGAGGGATTTTTATATTTTGAAAGGAAATTTTATTCGATAATGTATCGTTATAGACGAAGCACGGTGTAGTTTTTGAGAAAGGTTTTATAAAATTAACGTAGAAATTAGATTTAGAGAAATATGGAAACAATAGAGAAATTAAAATTAGAAGAAGCTTTCGTTGCGAAGGAAAATACTATACTGTTATAAAAAACATTGTAATCAATTGTTAATATTGGATTGGTTAAAAATTTCGTAAGTTTTTTTACGGATTTTTTTTATTATAAATGGAAATTTTATTCAAGGATGTATCGTTATACACGAAGCACGGTATAGTTTTTGAGAAAAGTTTTTTAAAATTAACGTAGAAATTAGAATTTTAGAAATATGGAAATAATAGAGAAATTAATATTCGAAGAAGCTTTTATTGCGAAGGAAAATATTATATTGTTATAAAAAGGTTGTAGTCAATTCTTATTATTAGGTTGATTAAAAAGTTCCTAGGAGTATTAATGGATTTTTTTATGATAAACAAAAATTTTATTTTATAATGTATTGTTATAAATGAAGCACGGTATAGTTTTCAAGATAAGTTTTTAAAAAGTAACGTAGAAATTAGATTTATAGAAATATGAAATCAATAGAGAAATTAAAATTCAAAGAAGCTTCTATTGCAAAAGTTCATATGGGATTTAACGTGTAAATAAAAAGCGATTTTAATATTATAAAAAGAAATTTTATTCAATAATGTAACGTTATATACGAAGCATAGTATAGTTTTTGAGATAAGTTTTCAAAAATTAACGTAGAAATTAGATTTTTAGAAATATGAAATCAATAGAAAAATAAAAATTCGAAGAAGCTTTTATCGCGAAAGTTCGTACACGTTTTAACATGTAAATAAAAGGCGATTTTTTTATTATAAAAGGAAATATTTTAAATCAATAATGCATCTTTCATTTGAACCGCTAAGTCACCTTCTGTTTTCAAAGTTTGAACTGAATTTAGTTCCATTTCAAAGCGTCGGAAGACAATTATCGCTAAAAACCGCACAACTTTATTGTTCAACCTAATACCTACACATTTTATAATTAATAACTTCCGCGCTTCGTTAAATAATACAAACTGTAGCACTGCTAGAAATTTCCAGCACCGTGTACCCACAAGGGTCACGTTTCTCGCCGAGTGCTTAAACATTCGTTCCAACTTGACGTCGCGATAAAAATTAATCCTCACGGACGTTTTTTTACGATTTATCGCAGTTTATTATATTAGGTTGGATACTATGAAACGGGCGTTTTTTGTTTAGTCTGTGTTGAGCTGCGACTGAGAGAGATACATTGTAACGTGCGCTCGATATTTTTATTTATAAAGCTTAAAGGTATTCTTTTTATTCATTTTGCAAAATTTTTTCGCGCTTGTATCCCATTTTTATTTTATTTTTATCCTAAACCAGATGGAAACAAAACGCGATTTACATCTACTCTTCTTGTATGAGTTTAAATTAAATCATACCGCGGCTCAAGCTTCGAGAAATATTAATCAGGCATTCGGTGATGGATCCACCGATGAAAAAAATGCTCGATATTGGTTCGAAAAATTTCGTTCCGGCAATTCGAGTATCGTGAAGAAGCGTCGAGGAAGACCACCGGCCCATATTGATAACGAGGAATTAAGGACGACCGTGGAATCCGATCCACGCACAACTAGTCGAACACTTGGGTCTAAACTAGCAACTAGTCGTACAGCTGTGTTAAAACATTTGCGTGCAATAAATAAAGTAAAAAAATTGAACATAGCTGAACACAGACTAAACAAAAAACGCCCGTTTCATAGTTTCCAACCTAATATAATAAACTGCGATAAATCGTTTCATAGTTTCCAACCTAATATAATAAACTGCGATAAATCGTTTCATAGTTTCCAACCTAATATAATAAACTGCGATAAATCGTTTCATAGTTTCCAACCTAATATCTATCGCAGAAAATATTTTTATTCAATAACGTATCGTTCGTTTTAAGTCGTTTTTATTCAAACCGCTAAGTCACCTTCCGTTTCTAAGGTTTGAACCGAATTTAATTCCATTTCAACGCGCTGGAAGACAGTTGTCGCTAAAAACCCACACTTATTGATCAACCTAATATTCACGTATTCTCGAATCAATAACTTTCGCGCTTCGTTAAATAACACAAGCTGTAGCGCTACCAGAAACCTTGCGGTACACGGTGTTTCACGACGGGTCACGTTTCTCGGTGAACGCTTAAACATTCGTTCCAACTTCGCGTCGCGATAAAAATTAATTCTCATGGACTTTTTTACGATTTATCGCAGTTTCTTTTACTCCTCGGTGCCGGGCAACGAGTTCGACGTAATTCACGGAACGTATAAACTTAGCTCGTCGCAGTTTAATTCGCAACATCGTGTACCCGCGTAAGAATTCTCCCAAACACGTTACTGTTGAAGCAATTTAAAGAATTTTCTTTTGTCTGCCCCGCCGGCACGTTAAATATTTTCATTCTATTTTTCCCGACTGTAAAGTTCAGAACGCGAATTCATTCCTCGGTAACCAGGTCGTAGAAAAGAGAGAGAGAGAGAGAAAGAGAAACAAAGACGGAGAGAATGGAAGAAAGAGAAACAGAGAAAGGGGCGAGAGAAGGAAAAAAATGGGTAGAAGTACTGTACTGAAAAAAATTTCGCTTTATTTCGTTCACAACGATTTGAAAAGGGGCACGCGGAGGACGACTGAAAGGCGGGTAAAGCGCGCGAAACCGTAAAATCGCGTGAAAGAAGTTGTCGTAAAAGTTTAACAAACGAATCACACGTCGTATCTTTTAATTGCAACACGCTTCGCGTGAAATACGGCTCGATTCGAGGGAGAATGAAGGATCACTTTCGACCGAGCCACTGTCTGCGCTCTTATCGTTGTAGAGCGATGAGGGGTTCCTGAATGAATTGGAGTTGTGCTTTTGTTCCAATGTATCTAGTTTGATTAATTGACTTTTGAATGATTTCATTGGACGCTTAATTAAGTACCGGTGAGCGAATTATGAATAAGTAATGCATTGCGAACGAGATAATTGTGTTTTGTGTGTATTAATTGTGAATGATTGAATAATTTCAGAAATTGTGCATTTAAATTGAACATTTACTTGTGACAACTTTATTGTTTTTTTATTTGTATCGGGTATGTAATTTTTTACTTGAGATTGAATCTTTTTTTTTTTAACTTTCTCGGTTGAAGATGTGAAAATTTGGTTAGTGGGGAATATAACGCAGAAATTAATATTGATTGTAGATATTTAGAAAATTAAGTGTTTGAAGATATGATTCCTCAAAGAGTAGATAATGAAAATTATATAAATTTTGTTACCATATAAATTTAATTTATATTGCTTTTTATTTATAATTTATTTTATTATATTTTTATTTTTTATTTTATTTATAATTTATTTTATTTTATTTTTATTTTTTATTTCATTTATAATTTATTTTATTATATTTTTATTTTTTATTTTATTTATAATTTATTTTATTATATTTTTATTTTTTATTTTATTTATAATTTATTTTATATTGCTTTTAAAGATTATCATACGAATTGATATCTTCTTGAAAGTATTGGTAATTTAATTAAAAATACTTAATTAAAAATGTTTAATATAACGAAAGGTACTTAAAGGTATTTAATATCTAATTTATCGTATTAAAAGTAAACAAAAGCATGAACACATTTATGCGTAATTTATCATACTACCAATTGTCACAGAAATTCGCTCTATTAAGGCAAGATCTTGGCTGCTCATTAAGATCCTGGAAATTTCATTTACTTCTCTTGCATCTAAATTTCCATGAAAACGCGTTCCCGGCAAAACTGGTTGTAAAACAGAATTAATTTAACTGTGAATTTCATTAAAAATTATTTAGTAAGAATTATAGTTTACAAAGATTTATCGATAAAAGAAATAAAATTAATAAATATAATAACAGAGTTCGTCTAACTTTATTCGGTGAACCGGTAACGAAATAATTATTATTTATTTCGTAACGAAATGTAATGTGCTTAGCATTTTTTTATTTTCCAGTCTATGCATTAATATCGTTGAAAATATTCGACTTTCAATCGATATGTTCGTTTTCTTTATTGAAATTGTTTTTATTGCATAGCAACGTTTCAGTTTATCGATTCATTCCATATCGCATTGGACTTTTATATTGAGTTCTGTTTAATTTATTCTTTCTTTCCGTTATTAATAAATCATTATTTACAATCTACTGAAAAGTTCTGTCCAATATCGTTCCCGTGTAACTTCTCTAACAATTAGAATTAACGTTAGAAACTAGCATACGAAGATTGAATAAAAAATAATGCCTTTGATTTCACAAAATCATTTCATGTTTTATAATTATATCCCGTGTTAGCTGTGACTTATGGGAAATTTACATTTTTGCGAGCGCCTTTAATATACAGATATACAAAAAACTAATAAAAAAAAAATAATAATAAATACCAAGTACTGTTGCATAAAAAAATACCCCTTGCATCGTTGGTAATGATTTTCTAGTTGATGCATAAAATTGTTGCATAAGAAATACCCCTTGCATCATTGCTAATAATTTTCTAGTTGATGCATAATATTGTTGCATAAAAAATACCCCTTGCATCATTGCTAATTATTTTCTAATTGTTGCATAAAAAATACCTCTTGCATCATTCCTAATAATTTTCTACTTAATGCAACGTTAAACTGACGTAAAAAAAATTTTTTTAACATTAAAACCTTCAACATAATCATTTCTCAAAGTTCAAGATAACTCCTTTAGGGGGAAAGTACAGTTTATTAACTTTCACAACTTACTGTTAACTTCACCATAAATGTACGACCGAGTGAATGAAGATTTTAAAGTACGGTTCTTGAAAGACCCCTGGGCAGAACGGTTAAACTTAAGGGTTGAATTTCGAATTAATATTAATTTACCCGTATTCGCGTTGTAAGATTTATTTCGTCGCAAAAAAATTCACCGTTTCTTTATCGTAAAAGTATTTTTCACTAAAAATTGTCAAGCCGTGGATTAAGGTTAAATATTAACCATAAAAATGTCTTTTAATTTCCCTGAGAACCGTTTCAACGAAAATGCGCGGAGCCTCGTGGGAGTACGAGCGTGGAGAATAATAAAATCATTTGGAATAGTGTATTAAGAGGATAGAGATGAAAAGCACGATGAAATGAATATGCATATGTGGCGCCGATAACGATACCGTCATACAATTTGTTAATAAGTTAATAAACGCGCGATCGTTTCGAAATATGACAGAAATTTTACGAGATTGTAAGATCATTTTTCATAGCCGACAATGTAGCTGCATACGAATTTGGTGGGACATTTCTTGCCTTTTATTCACTTGTTAAAAAATAAATAATAAATAAATAAATTTTAACACACTGCAAGGAAACAGAGGAAACAAGAAACCGAGTACAGATGCCAACAGAAATAAAAAAATGTATTCAAGAGAGAAAAAAATCTCAGGAAAATTATAGAACTTATACTCAAACAAAAACTTATCAACGAAATATAAAATTAGCAACCGTGGTTGCTAATAATAAAGTAGTTAATACGATCTTAAGCATACGCACAAAGAAAAAGAAAAAGATGGGCCGAGACGAATCGGATCAAAATAAGAATTCAGTCGAAAGAAAGATTTTTAAGTTTAACAGTAGAACTACCGATGATTTGAGTGTAACTTATTATTTATCTTATTATACACTTCGTATAATAAATTATGGTATAATATTTATTATTTTCAATTCTAATTGCGTATATGTACATCTTTCGTAGCGAAAGGGTCAATAAAGTAGTATATACAATTTGAAAATTTTTATTTAAATTATTTACTTGAGTTATTTATCTCAAATTACAATTTGAAAATTTTTATTTGAATTATTCGCTTTAGTTATTTATCTCAGATTACAATTTGAAAATTTTTATTTGAATTATTCGCTTTAGTTATTTATCTCAAATTAGAATTCGAAAATTTTTATTTAAATAGTTCACTTAAATTATTTATCTCAAATTACAATTTGAAAATTCGTATTTGAATTGTTCGCTTTAGTTATTTATCTCAAATTAGAATTTGAAAATTTTTATTTAAAATTATAATTTAAAAAATTCTTTTTTCTAAATTATTTATTCTAAGTCGCATCGACCACTAAGTTGTGTTATTAGCGACTCTGTCTGCAAAGAATATATTTTTGGAGAATTAAAGTTTATTAGTATTTTTTCTTTATTAAATATATATATATATATATAAGTATTTATTCTTAGTATTTTTTAGAAATTTTAATAGTTGCTGTATCTTATTTTTGTTACTATTTTTTCCGCGCACCGTGATCAATGTCACAGTTCTTTCTTTCGGCTGAAAATACGGTGCTCGATGGTTAGCGAAGTATTGCAAGTGTCACACGTTGGAATTTCTGGCTTACAAGAAATGTTACGGAGTTGACACACGCCGATTCTGATGAAATTTTTATGCGATATAGATCTCGAAAAAATATTACACACATATTTTTTTATACCATATGCATTTTATACCATCGTTCACTATAAAGGGATGATTAGGAATAATCAGCCCTCAAAGTAGCGTATAAATAAGCAAATCAATTTTCAAAATGACTGATTCGTAATTTCTCATAGAAATTTTCTAACTTTACAAATAATGTATTTCTTTTGATTTTTGGTGATTCTTTATAAAAAATATTCACAAAGAATTACTACCCTTATTATATTTAAAAAAATACCAATTACTTTGATTTGTTTATTAAAACTAAGTCTACTTTAATCGCCGATGGTTCTACTGTTAAAAAATTAAAAAAATAATTTTAAACAGCTACATTCTGCATTGAAAAATAGACAAACCGTACATTCAAACTTTCTTCCTATTTCCAATAGTTTACAAGATACACCGTCAAATAGATTTTTCACCTGATATCGCCCCTTCGAAGTGAACGATGGCCGATATAAAAAAAAAAATATACGCGTCTAATATTTTTTCGAGATTTATATCGTATCAAAGTTTCATAAAAATCGGCGCGTGTCAACTCCGTAACATTCCTTGTTAGTTACCTTTTTAAGTTCTTCCTTTACACACCCTTATTCTGTTACGTGTATACCGTAGCTTATATTAATTTCAAAAGTAACCACTGTAGTGTGATCAAGAGATGAACAAACATACGCTCTGTTTGAACAGACAAAATTAAAGGAGGCATTTTTCTTTTAGCATGGCTCCTTTTAAAGCGTGTATATCATGATCATCCCGTAGATAGGGCGCTTAATATAATCTTTGGACGTGCTCGTTTACAGAATACGGTGAAAGGAGAGTTAATGAAAAATCGATTCGCTTGTCTCGCCCAATTCCGACTTGGGTACTTAAAAAAATTAGTTTCGCTAATAAATTCAATTCCTGTTTCGCGTTACAAAGAACTCCGACAGTAAGCAAATATTATTTCGCTTGGAATTTCCATATAAATATGATATTTAATACGAAATCGGTGAAGTATCCGGGGCGGTTGAAGAGAAAAAAAAAACGCTGCGTCGCACAAGGTGTGATATTAAAAAAGTTTTCGAACACAGATTAAAAAAGAACTAATAAGTTCATGAACTTTCTTGGTAATTAGCGTTAAAAGTAATTTCCTTGGAAATTTTTCCACCCTTAATACTTAAACAAATATACAGACTGGTATATCTGGATCATTATTCAAATTATACTTGTTCTTAAATAGAAATCTATGGGATAACGTTTTGTTGATAATATGGAGAAAACTTTTTAAATGTTATTGGGGTAACTAAACTGCGGATTTTTGTGCGTTTATGGTAAAAGTTTGAAGGTACATAGATACACAGAATGCGCGTAATAAACAAAAATATATAAATAAAGTTTAAGATATAGTAGTGAATAAAACAATTGTCGATTTCTCTTTTTTTTAATTATATTCACAAAAATATTTAAATAGAAATTTATGGGAAAACATTTTTCTGATAATTTGGAGAATATTTATTAAATATTATTGAAATAACTAAACTGCAGATTTTTATGCATTTGTGGAAAATTTGAAGGCATAAAAATACATACAATACACATAATAAACAAAAATATATAAATAAAGTTGCAAACATAGTAGTAAATAAAACAATTCCCAGTTTCTTTTTTTTAAATTGTATTCATAAAAATATTTAAATAGAAATCTACGAATTTCTAATATTATTGGAATAATTAAATATTATTTTTAAATATTATTGGAATAATTAAACTGTGAATTTTTATGCATTTATGGTAAAAATTTGAAGGTACAAAGATACACAGAATGCGCGTAATAAACAAAAATATATAAATAAAGTTCAAAATATAGTAGCGAAAAAAACAATTGCCAGTTTCTTTCGTGTTTTAATTCTATTCATAAAAATATTTAAATACAAATTTATGGGATAACATTTTTCTGATAATGTTGAAAATATTTATTAAATATTATCGAAACAACTAAACTGCGGATTTTTATGCATTTATGGAAAATTTGAAACCACTGATACATAGAATGCGCGTAATAAAAAAAAAATATATAAATAAAGTTCAAAATATAGTAGCGAATAAAACAATTGCCAGTTCCGTTTTATTTCAAATTATATTCAAAAAATCCACAGTCTAGGAATAATGTAACAAATGAATTTTCACAATTTTAAAATAGTGTCTTTTAAAAATGGATCTTTCATAAAATAATTTACGGTACGTTTCTTCCGTTGTATAAAATTTTTTACGAAATTTAAATTTCTTGTTTCATTTATTTTGCCGTCCTATAAGTATGCTTTTCAAAGCACTTTCACAGAATGGTCGTTTGTTTCTCGCACACTAAATAGAAAGGCAAACTGAAAAATCGACTCGTTCGTCTCACCTGGTGCCACCGTGGAACGCCATAACCTACGTGATATGTGGCCATCATAAGTTGTTCTAGATCGTGTATCTCGAATTATCATCGTTCTTCAGCAATTTTAAAAGCGTGTACGCGTGACTACTACGTTCGTTTTTCAATTTACGATCATGAGTTTCCAATAATTAAAAACTCTCGCGATTGTATCACCAGCAAATATGCTTACGCGAATTCGCAGTAACGGCACGCTGTAATTCTTCTTTTTCATATCTCCTATATTGATCTAATTTTTTTTCATTCTCTAATTTTATGCACACGCGCACTGATTAACTTTATATTAAACTAATTTAAATCGTGTCTCTTAGCTTAATATTTGTTTTCTTCGAGAATTTATTTAAATTAATTTATCAGGGCAAACTGAAAAAAATTGTAAGAAAAAAGGAAAAAAAAAAGTAGAGAAAACTAGATGAAAATGGTATCGAGTTACAAATGTTTGTTAAAATTGCATATCTTGAGCGTTGCTCGCTGTTTATGGCAGATATTAGTTTGCATAAATCCCATGTGCCCAAAATGAAGCATAAGCTCCATATTTCTAAGGCGATAAGAAAAGTCGCTACAAAGATGAGAAGATAAAAAAAGGATACAATCCTGATTATTTCCTATTAGGTATGAAAATTGTTGTATTATAATTTTCAAATGCGTCTGACCGCGGTACACGATTAATTAATTGTTGTATAATCTAAGGTTAAATTGAGCTACTGTTTCTCCATTTTCATTACAGAAGATTCATTGCACTTTTAAATTTTGATGCAAGAACCTGAAGATTACCTTATTTTTAAAAACTAAGTTTCAGTATCATACAATATCGTGCGAATTAACGCGAGGAAAAACTCGTTTCCTGTTAAAGAGTCTACGTGCGATTAAAAATATCGTGGAAATAAAATAAAATAAATACATTTGCAATAAAACAATCTTTGTTTCACGTAACAGAAATCTTTTTGCGCTCGTATTAACCCACAACCGTCCCTAATTTGCCCAATTAAAATTGTCTCTAGGTGTTAAATCGACGCTGTGGTAAAAAACTAGAGTTAAATAAAAAATTTTAGAAATATACACAGAAAGAGAAAAAAAAATGAATGAATTAAAATTTAGGTGTCAATGTAACTCTAGGTTATTGCAATTTTAAAGATATTTTTTATAAAATATATTAATAAAAGAAATTTTTCATTAGAATTGGGACATTTTGGTGGGACGAGCTTTGAAAGAATTTGGAGAAAATTAGATCACGTTTATTATAGAGGATATAATATAGCAGAGGGTTATTTTGTTAACCCTCTATAGCCCGAATTTTGTCTGCTTATTGGAGAAAAAATTACAATTGTTTATAGTTTTTCACTTTGATTTAAAAATATTTAAACTAATAATTACCGTAGATGGATCGTGGCGTCGCTAGAGTAATATAGTAATCAAATTTAATAGCGCAGTGATAACTGAACAAAATTAATTTTTTAAAATATAGATGTATCAGTTTGTAACTTTTAAGTCACACGGTCCCATAGAGGGTTAATATTATCGCTATACTGTGCTAATTTTATCCCAGGTTACAGTTAATTAAAATATATTAAAAAAAGAAAAAAAAACAACAATTCTAAACATTCTCATAGTATTTCTATTAACTCTTGTAGTAAAAGAACAAGCGATGCAATATTATAATAGGACGTTCAGATCAAATTCAAACATTTTGATTTTATATTACAAATATTAGACAAAATGTTACAAAAATTTTCGAGCACTCTCCCAGCTCACGCTACCGTCTTTTCACATTTATCGCAATGTTCACCTTCCGCGCGAAAAATGTCTGAAACAGGCACAAGGGACAAATAAAGGTTAATTCGCACGAAATTGTACGTTCCCTTCAATATCGTGCAATTTCTATGTAAAACACTTTCTTTTCTCTTTTTTGTTATAGAACACGTACTTTAGGGGCGCGGTAAGTTATTCGGGGTGGACAAGTTATGCGACTCGCTCTCCATAAAAACACGATAAAATCTATCCCTATGGAAGCAATCCATTCTGCAAACAAATTCCCCTGTTAGACATTTCAAAAACGTTTCATCTTTCGACGATGAAACTCTACAACTCTTCAGAGCTATCCCGGTTCCGATTCGGTTTATCTGATCGCGAGTCTCGTTAAATGAAACTCAGCCATTTTTCCGTTCGCAGTGCTCGAATCGTCGTTGGGATAATTTCTGGATTAAAGGACGGAATTGCTCTAAGAGGATACCGGTAGACTGAGCTACGCGACATTACACAGCGGCTATAGTATACGTGGTTGCTCTTCTCCGTCTAGAGATAGGATCCTTTACGAAAGTCAGCCATTGTTGTAACGAACGATCGTTAGACCGAGGAAGGAATTAAGCTCGAATTAAGAGGACGTCATTAGTAACTTCTACATTATTACTGTTTCGTGAAAGACAACGCAGCATGTACGATGAATAATTTATAAGACTGTTATTACACCGCGGTGAACATTGTACCAGGTGTTTAGCGGGCGTGTCTAAGGCGTTGAATCATTTATCAGATGTAGGAAAAAATCATGCGGTAGTTGTACAATCTGGACCATCGCTTCGAATTGAGATATTCTGTTGAGATGATTAGGACTTGTGAGGGTTCAAATGAAATGTGAAATGATAACAAGACTGTATTTTTAACTGGCGGATGCTCGGGGTGCGACTTTCTTTTGGAACTATTATTTTTCAATTAACCCTTTTTTTCGATGATAGCGGAAAATTTTTGGACTCGATACAGACGAGGGAATTTTGTCTGCGGTGCTCTCGCTGAGAAGGAAGATATCTTTCTTTATATTCCACGTAAAAAAAAACGAAGACTAACGAAAACGAAACGAAAAACGAAGAACCAATTTCATTCGTTAACTTATATGACCTACAAATGATGCGTCAGATATTAGAGATTAATTGAAAGTTTGTCAGTTTATCGAGAGTTACTGATAATTTGACGAATTTATACCGGAATAATAAATCATGTTACACTAATACAAATGTATAGTACGTGCATAAATAACAACCCACTAAGGATTTGCGATGTGTCGAATAACCGTGTTTGCTAGTGAATTACAATCCGCTGATAAGCCATAATCTAGCAGTAATTTAAGACTTATTGATAACTGGCAGTCTATTAGAAACAGTCCATTAACAACTTACGCTATACCCAATAATCGTGGTCTACTAATAAATGACGTTCGATAGATAGCTGATTTATAACAGCTAGCTGTTCATTGGCAGAGTTCAGTCCACTGATAAATCAAACTGAAGATTTTTACGTAAATTAATAATTTTGGGAGTATGGTAAAAAAAGTAGAACTTCGGTAGGAAAGTATTTCATCGATCAACTATTATGAATAGTATTATTTGTATATTTTTTCATATTTATCACGTTTTTACTAATCTTACGAATCCGAGACTAAAAACGTTAAACATCTTTTGTGTAAAAAGAAAAAAAAACAAACAAAAATTACATTTGACGTGTTGGAATAATTCGTTATAAAGTATGTTACTCATGAATTTAGAACATTTAACAGAGAAATGTAGAGAAATGAAAGGTGAAAGTTGAGATAGAAGATGTAGTAAGCTGAGGTAGAGATGATAGATTGGTTAGGAAGATTACAAAAGAATAGGAAAGAGACGAGGAAAGTGGTTGTGTTGAGTGAAATAGATGAATCAATAGCCAAAGATAGAAATTTTTGAGAGAATTATATTTAGAGTTAGTTGGAGTTATAGAGAAAATTGATTGCGAGGGAGAGAGTGAATGGGAAGGATGAATGAGTAAGATAGAATGTAAGTGTATTTAGGTTAACGTAAACTAAATCCTATTCTTGGCTCTGAAGCCGAATAAATATTATTATTATTAAATATTTTACTCCTAAATCTAATATAAACCAATATTTTCTGCAAAGAATTCGAAAATCAATCCAATTTTGCTATCTTCTACGTTATCAATCTTTTTCCGAATAAAAATATTCGCATAAATCTCATAGAAAACAATATTTTCTGGAAAAATTTTTAAATCAATTCAACTTTGTTATTTTCCTTGGTATCAATCTTTTTCTAAATAAAAAATATTCGCATAAACAGTAATTAAATATCTTACTCCTAAATCTAATATAAACCAATATTTTCTGCAAAGAATTCGAAAATCAATCCAATTTTGCTATCTTCTACGTTATCAATCTTTTTCCGAATAAAAATATTCGCATAAATCTCATAGAAAACACTATTTTCTGCAAAAAATTTTAAAATCAATCCAACTTTGTTATCTTCCTTGGTATCAATCTTTTTCTAAATAAAAAATATTCTAATAAACAGTAATTAAATATGTTACCCCTAAATCTAATAAAAACCAATATTTTCCGCAAAAAATTTTTAAATCAACCTAACTTTGCTATCTTCCTCGGTATCAATCTTTCTCTAAATAAAAATATTCGCATAAATTTCATAGAAAAACAGTATTTTCTGCAAAGAATTTTTAAATCCATCCAACTTTGCCATCTTTTCCGTTATCAATCTTTTTCTAAATAAAAAAATATTCTCATAAACAGGAAACACTAACAAGACAGTTGAGAACTTAGAATAGATTAGGATACTTGTTCAGAGAAACAAAAGAACCCATCGGAATAATACAACATCGAGAAGCATAAAAGATCCAAGAAGTTCGTTTAATGATCGTCACTATTCTCCGAAGGCCCACGAGACGCTTTCCTCTACATTTTTCCTCGAAGCTTCTCTCTTTCTCTTCCACGCTCTACAACCTTTCCTCTCCTTTTTCTCTTTCATCTTCGAGAACGTATTTAACGTCCCATGAAATTAAAACCCTCGACACCTTCGGGGGATCAAGGAGTTCGAACTCTCACTCTCCTCCTCTTCACGACTATGACTTTCAACGAACCCTTTTGTTCGATCGTTCGTGTCATTTTATTTCCCGAATGGTCTACAAGTCGGAATCGATTCTCTCGATATTGCAGCCGCGTGTAAATAGTGACAGTAATTATTGATATACAGTAATTATTGATTGAACAGTTATCAACACGTGATTAATTTATCCACTTTTCTCTATTCTAATTTACTGTACCAATCTCAGCTGTACTTGTATGATTATTAGTATCTGGGTCAGTTTATTCAAGAATGTATTTTTTCAATTTTTTATCGTCGAAGCGAGATCTCACAGACTCCTTTCGTCACACGTTAGATCGTTAGATAATTGTAATATTTTTCTCCTTTCGTGACTTTTACCGAAGAATTTTGATCGCTTCGATAATTATAGTGTTAATCATCAATATATTTTCTTTAATTTTGTTCACGATCTTCCACTTGTTTGCTAATTTTTTTAGTGCTCTTTTAATACATTCTTCTATCTTATTCTCGATTTTTTTAGAACACGTGTATTATTTATAGGTCATATTATATGTATTCGTTACTGAAGAACACGAGGAATTCTTAAAGCACCATTATAAATTTATAGAATTTATATGAGAAATTGAGAACCAGTCATTTTTATCGCTTCGATAGTTCCACTGTTAATAATCAATATATTTTCTTTAATTTTGTTCATGATTTTCCATTCGTTTGCTAATTTTTTTTATTACTCCTTTAATACATTCTTCTACCTTATTCTCGATTTTTTTAGAACAGCTATATTATTTATAGGATGACCTGATAATATATTTATTTTAATCGTAAGGTTAGAAAATTCGAAAATAATCGAAATATTAAAAATTAGTACGATGTTAGATATCTATTGTCACATTTATTATGAAAATGTATAATTAAAATAAAGCGATAAACAAAATATTTGTGCGTAAACAACTCGAAGGTTCAGAAGTCTGCAAGACTCCATCTTGAATTTTACGCCCCAAATATGTTTCCTCGATTATAGAGGGTTAAGAATGTTAATATTTCTGGCGATTTATGGCAATTGTTAGGCTTTATTTTGCTCGCGAAGATATCTGTTTAATAAAAGTTTCGAAACGGAAAGAAACTTTGCCAGTAATTTCATAAAAGATTCTTTCTTCATAGAAATAACTTAATATTATCTTTTTTGTACATCCTCTGTATGATAAATCTCGAAAACTTTGCACCACTGACATACTTTTATTCGCGAACATTCCTCGTAACGAAGTAACAACGTCTTGTAATTTTTTCATATAAATTCCAAGGAGCCAAGGGAATGCACATTTCTCCACTACCATTATATTTCCTGGGACATATATTTTTTTTTTTAAACACATTACAAAATCTTGAAACAAAACTTTTATTAAATTACCTAATCACACGAAAACTTTTTAAATAGTTAAAAAAAACTTCTTTATAAATTAGTTCCTATTCCAAAAATACACTCTAAGCAAAAAATTGATTTATTTTTTATTCAACTCTAAAAATTAACATTAGAACAACTAAGGATTATATTATACTTGTA
>SMSQ01018660.1:0-22300 GCA_019453375.1 Ctenoplectra terminalis | reverse complement strand
AAAAAAAAAAGTTTCCATTGAAAATATTCGCAATAAAGGGAACCGCCTTCGTCGGCTCCTTTCACCTAATGTTCCACGATGTCGGGGAAAAAATCGTTCGCCTGTATTTACACCTACTTTCGCCTACTTGGAAACGCATTATCGCGCTCCTTGCCGGGAGCACGGCCTACGGCAGCTTCTGAAAAGTTTCACGATTTCACGGATACGCGCGTAGACAGTGCATTGTGTCGCTTGGAGGGTTGCAAGGGAGGAGAATTGTTCGATGATACGCTTTTTGTATTTTGGTAATTATTCTTGTTTCGTTTAAGTAAGCAGAGCGAGGTAGATGATGGTTTGGTTAACAGTTTTTGTCGAGCAAAATATAATAAATTAACCGTTAAAGTTAAGCGATTGTCTATGTGACTTGTCATCTCTAGGTTATTCTTAACCCTCTCATCGATTCAACCTAAGTTTAGTTCAGTTGATAAAGAAATCTTAACTTTGAGAAAAATGTGTCTCTGGTATAAAAGTGAAACAAGTATATTGGAATATTAACCCTTCGCGCTCCATGCGATTCTTTATCACTGAAGAAAAGAAATTTTATTTTAAACGGAGAAAATTGCCACTGCTTACAAAAGTACTTGTTTTTATTCGTTTTATAAATATCCATTTTTCTCTCGTAAAGGAAACATAAATTTTTAATTTTGTAAATCATCATGGAATCTTTAGAAATTAAGCGTATACGTGTTGGAAACAGAATGTCTCCGTAGCGGAGTCAAAAGAGCGCTGATGGTTAATATCTTCATATTTTTCTCAAAATCAGGACACTTTTTAACAAAAAGAAAACAGAATAGAGTTACATACGATCCAAGGAACTTTTAATTCACCAACCACAGAATTATTCTCTGATTTTACAAAAAAACATCATCTTCCTTTATCATTTATAAACACAACAAAAAAAAGAAGAAAAAAAAATACCAAAAGAACGAAGCAATGAAACAAATTTTCTCCACCTTCTCGACGACGTGTCTCATCTGCTGCCAGCATTACCACTGATTAAAAAAGGCATAGAAAGGTATAACGAGTTGTCGGTTTCACAAACGCGTAACACAATCGCGAAAAGAGCATTGAAACGCGTTCGCGAAGAGAAACAGGTAGAACGCGAACAGGTAAAATGCGAAACGGGAACGGGACGGGGCAGAAATCACGGGGAAACGACTTTTAATTACAGGACAGAGGGGAGGCGCGTTCGCCGAGCGGCGAAAGAAGGAGAAAAAGGCAGAGGGAGCGGCATGGATCAGAGGCATGACGGATGTTTTCAATTACATTTGCACCACTCCCTAGCATCGGTGTCTGATTACACCGAGATGTCGGGAGGCTCGTTTGCGAAAACACACTTGCCGTTTCGACGCTGCTTCTTGTGTTCCGGTAAATCGGCGAGCAGCAAGCATTTCCAACTTGGAAAGACGAATTCACCTCTCTCGTTCGAAATGTCGTTGTCCGTTCCTATCGATTTCTTTCTGGAAACACGCCTTTTGGTAACCCGATACATTTTTTATTCCCCACGTCGGCCCACTTTGCTCTTCTTTCTGGCTACCGCGAATAATTTACTCGGTTCGTTCCGATTAGGAGAAGTTGCTTTGGGTCAAGGTTCCGCGAAATGGAGTATTGCACGGTGATGTAGGTTCGAAGGGTTTGCAAGGGGTTGCAACGTTGTATTTGTTCATTTTTGTTTCTGGTCGATTCACCGGTGTAGTTTAAGGGAATTGAATGAGAGAAAAGAAATGGAGTAAATGTTTGTAATATATTTATAATGAACTTTTTATTGTATTCAAAATAGGTGTACGGAATTATTGTGAAGCTAAGTTTTTAAGGTTAACCCTCTATGGCGCCGTGTGACTTAAAATTTATTTTACTTAGTTGTCACTGTTCTATTAAATTTAATTATTGTATTATCGTAGCCACACCACGAGCAATTATTAGTTTAACAATTTTCAAATCAAAGTGAAAAACTGTAAGCAATCGTCATTTTTTCTCCGATAAGCAGACAAAATTCGGGCTATAGAGGGTTAAAAGCGCAAAGTATGAAGTTAGATTCCCAACGTTTCTGTTTTAGAAGACAGTTTACAACGAATCTTATTATCTAGACTTTCTACAGGATTCCTACAGATTTATTCTTTCATCTTTCGTTATATTTGTATCGCAGAGCAGTCGCAGGTACCGGTTATTAACTTAACTTGTTAAGAGATGGAGTTAAAAATACATGACCATTTTTCCACGAATTTCACAATGCAACTACATTATTTAAATGAATTTTTCCTCTACGCGTTTACACAGCACTTGCGTTTCCACCGTAAACTTTAATTTACAATTTTGCTTCTAATTTACACGAAACGAAAAAATGAAACGAATGTATTTCGGTCTCTGCGTAAAATCACGTAGCCGGACGTGTTAAAATTTCTTCGAACATCGATCCAACAGAGAGCACAATCCAATCGTTCATAAAATAGTTTCGACCTAAGAAACCAAACGTTGCACCGTATTTTTGATTCAGCGTACCCAGGAATTGTCACAGTTTCAATTTCCCCCCTCGATGCGTCGAGTTTTTCAATAAACCGCGAGTCGCGCGGCTGGCATTATATTTCCGGCGGAATCGGATGGCCGGAGACCGGAAATGGACAATCTATTGTTTACGCGGATAATCTTATTAATGGTACGTTAATCCCCGTGTCCAGCGGTGTTCAAACAACCGCGTTGCAGTTCGTTAACTTAATGGTTATTATTAGAATGAAACGTGGCTCGCTCGCGGCCCGACGCAATCCGGATAAGCCGAAAGGCAATAAAGAGAGAATTATAAATGCTTCGGTTGAAAATGTTGCCAACAATACGAGCAGGGCCCCAAGCCATGAGCTTTTCCATTCGCGTTAATCGTTCAAATAATACCGTGGAATATGAAATTCGTCTAGTCGGAAACGCCGATACCCGGCCATAGTCGCGTTTTCATTCGCGATCGGGCAACCGTGCAACGGATCCGCGGAAAAATATCTTTCGACTGGTGTTCCCTACGAGAACCGTCAGGTTTAAACGACGGTCTCGCTTCCTAATTATTACGATACGCTCGCGATGCTCGAGCGGGCGAGTTTGATCCAAACAACGCGGCAAATCCCGCGAGAAATACGACTCAGCTGTTGAATCGCGTTCTCTCGTGATTCCGCTGGGTATACCGGAAGTTGTCTGTGCCACGGATGTTTGGTGGTTTCTGTTGTTTCAACTAGTGTTCTTAGATGTGCGTGTTCTGTTGATGGTTGTAAGGGTGTATATTGTGTTCTGTAGAGGACGAGGAATTATTTAAATATGAATATAATGTAAGAGCTTTGTAAGTTCTTTTTTTTTTTTAACTCAAGAAAGTTAGAATATAATTTCTCAAAAATATAATATATAATTCATAATAATGAATATAATAAATATAATAAATATAATAAATATTAATGATGAATATAATATATAATTTCGCAATTTAAGGTTGCAAAGAAATTCTGCACAAAAATGATAAATAGAAATTAACGCGATGATTGTACCATGGTTACACCGAATCGGTTCATCGAGCATCGACTCGGCACACTTTGGATAGGATTTTCAACCGGTGCCACGTGACGCATGGAATTTCCGCAGCAGAGCCGTCCGATGCAGTCGATGTTTGACATTCCCGTTTCGCGGGGATCAGTCGACGTCGAAACGGCCCGTGTCATCGTCGTTGCAGCACGAACGCATGGCACTCGTCGGTTTCGACTTTAACTTGATAAATCCAATTGTACGCGCTGGATAAGCTGAAAGGTACATGAGGGGCGTGACGAAAGAGCTGCACCGAAATTCTGACAACGATATGACTGCCCCGCGTTTCACGGAAGCCATCTAATCCTACCAATACAAACACCATTGAACGGATCGGTGTTCCGTTAGTGCGGTTTAAATGAAACCTTGCTTCACCTGTAGCTAATTGGTCGAGGAAAGAGGTGACTGCTGTGGAAGGTGACTAATCTGTTCGAAATTATGCGGCAAAATTGGAGATTCGGATTTATATCGAACTGTTTTATTATTTATTTTCAATATTTCCTTTTATGTCAAAATTCTAATCAATCGCTACAAGAATATCAAATTTGTATAAATATTCTAATAAATAATAAAAAAGTATTTCCTCCATCCGCGTGCTTCTTTGCTTCTTTGCAAACGCTTCTTCGTTCGTATTCTGCGCTTCATTCTTACCATAAAAATTCTTTACACCGAGATCGAATTTTTTAACATTCCTATATACATAAGATTTAAGTATCCACACTTCCAACCTTGCTAAATAATTATAACAGAAATTCTAGGATAAAAAAAAAATGGCCGAATGTATAGATTCTCCGTGACCATTGTGTATCACAAAAATGAAATAATACGCAGGATAGAATTTTGTTTCGTTATACCAGTTACACCGGTCATTTTTCACCCACTTAACCAATTTTCAAGGAGAGCCTACTTTTCCAACTACCCGACCACGGATAACGTCTATTTAGCATTCTTAGGGACCCGGCTCTCCGGAGATCTACACGAATGGAACTTAAAGCCTCGTAACCTGTTGACAGGAATCCTTTGAATCAAACGGTAAATACTTTGCTTAAGACGGCTATTCTGTTAAAAAGGCAAAGCGCGTTTCTGCAGGCAGCTAGAAGAAGCTCACCAATTCTTGGAAACAAATTACCGTAAGAAAAGAGGGAACAGGAAACGAAGGAGCACGAGTTTACGAGCATAATTCTTTGTCTTTTTGTTGTCACAGAAATGGTTACAAACAATTCAATGGAAGAAGTACACGCGGAAGTATCGTCAGATTCGTTTGTCTGATCCATGATTACGTTCGCAGAGCGTTTTAGTAGGGAGCCACGCGTAAAGTGGGTGCTCGGTTGTAGGATCAACGACCGAAATAAATGAGAAGTGTCACTCAAACGTCGGGACATAATTACACAGGTAGGTATATCTATCCGCTACTCACCTACCTGGTTCTACTCTAATCTGGTTATCTGGTAATCGTCTGACTATCTTCTCCACTTTTTCCTCTTGTCTTCTCTCTTTCTATTGTTTTTTTTTTTAAGTCTACGTCTATAGCTGACTCGATAGAAAAAGAATTTAATTTGCAAGCAGGTTTATCAGTTCGTATAAATTTATCCTTGAGACTCGTAGGGAAATATATTATTTATATTTGCCAAAGGAAGTATGAAATTGCTTTTGATAATATTTTGTAAGGTTGGAAAATAGTAGGTTGTTATTAGCGACTTATAGGTCGCGTTAAGGAATTTTTATTTATTTTAGCTTGGATAGAATTAATTTTAATTCAATTTTGAAATTGTCATAAATAATAGGTTTTTAATTTTCTTAGGTTTTAAAAAACAATGTAACTTTTGGTTGAGTCCAAAAAGTGTATAATATAGAATAAAGAAAAAAAGATGCGAGGTTTCAATCCGGAAGAACGCCATCCGTACCACTTTTAACAATCTTAAGAAATTTGATCTATTTTTAGGCAGGTCAATCCCCGGTTTCTATTAAACACAAAGACATCAGGGTTCGATTTTCGACACCCAATATGTCCAATCTCGATTGCAGTTTGTTCATCATCAATTGGCCAATACAGCTTCTAAATTGTGGTCGACGTTACAAATGATCGCACGATCTGGTTCAAACATATTCGAGTCAGAGTATTTCTGTCTTTAATTTATTTTTACTTCATACATAATATGGAGTCATACCCTACATTTTCATAGTTTACTTTTCCACTTGAAGTTTAATCTTAAAATCAAAATAACATTCAAGCAACAAATGTCTAACTTTATAGATATAAATAAAACAAGAAATTAAAACAATCACTAAAACAAAACAAGATACACAGTACTAAAATGATTAAACATTATGGTAGAAGATTGCTCCTTAACAGCCTTGAAAGTATTATAATTTCTACTCATTGTAATTTCTAACATAGATAGCCAACTATATTTCATATTACATCCTCTAGTAGCGTCTACTTTAATTAATACTATCTGGACTTTATTTTCTCGCAACAGCCCCTGAACGAAACACTTTTAACCGGATGTCTCGAAGGGCAGGACACCGGTGTGACGGAACTTTCGTTGAATGGCCCGTGCACACATCGATGCTCCGCACCGATCGATTCTCGTGCCCCGGCACCAATTACCCACGGATCGGTGATTAATTGCACACTCGGTCGAGTACACGTATTTAGTAGCGTCACTAGTGAGATCGCCGTCCTTGGCGGTGTGTCTTCGGTGTTCTTCCCTCGGAAAGTTCTGGTGTCGTGTGACCACTCACGTGTAGGAGAAACAGGCCGAGTGCAGGTTGCTGGCTTTTTAACTAAACTCTGCCCGTTTAAGGAAAAAACACGGGACGATGTCGCGACCGTAACCGTGGTGGTTTTTAACGGGGAGAAAAAAAAGCTTGTACCAACGAAGTGGCAACTGGTTGCTGGGAATACGTTGTTTTCATGTTATTCTGAAAGTTACTGTAAAACGAACGCTTCTCTTTTCTTCTTTCTTTTCTTAACTCTTTCGCTGTGGCAGCGTTGGTTGAATAGCAATTCGGAAACAAGGCAATACGCATAGGTCGCTACCGTTACGTCCTAAAGCAACGAGATCACGATGCGTCCTTTAGTTACTCTACAAGACATAAATTTCCAAGTATTAGGTACATAGGAATCCTTCGAGATTACTTATTGTAAGTACAAATGTTACAAAACATTCGATTACTTCATTGAAAAAGTATACACGAGTCGTATCGATGACACGGGACCAAAGATGGAATCATGCTGACTATAACTGGCGTTAGCATCCATGAATCATTGCATGGACGTCGACTGTGACCGGAACTGGTATCCACGGGTCTTCTTACAGATGAGAAGTATAGTCATCGTCGGAATCGAAAGAGCTAAATATCATGACAAATGTCTTATCGTGTAAAATAATCAATCGTGAAAATTAAAAGAAAATAGAGAACAAAGAGCATTTTACCTATGCGCGATACATATCGTTCACTTTTCTGCCTTTTCCCAGAAGTCGATTACGAAAGTATAGAACGCTTTAATATCCTGGTCGCTTGCCAAACGCAAGCAGATGCGTCGTCGCTGTGCTCGAAACGTAAATAATTATGAATACCCGATACGATCAACGGACAAAAGAAAAGGAAAAAGAGGACGCGAAAAAAATAAAAACTGTTCGTTATAAACGGTAATTAATATTAAATCGGGCATTTATCCAGCGCTGAATAACGCGGGAATGAGAAGCGACGATTGGCAGGAAAAATCGGGCCACGCAAGAAAGCGTTTCACGCGCGCGAAAATAATTAACGAGCGCAGTAGTGTCGGCTCTTTTTTTTTTTTCCTGCGTCGAGTGTCTCGTCGAATAAAAGGAACAATCGTTGGAAATTTATAGCCGAAATGCGTGCGCGACACTCTGTCGTGATCCATTATACTCGGTACTCGTGTTACGTATTGCTTGTCGTTGGTAACGATCCTCTTTTCTTCTTTTTCGTTTTTCCTTCATCCTTTCTTCCTTTTTCGCTTTTGCTGGAGCGTGTACGCTCTCGAATTAGCGCCTCGACCGCCGCTTCGGACGAGAATTAAACGCACAAGTAATTGGAACGTAATTGGAGCCACCTGTTCCGGTGCTAAAGGATGTCGACTTTAAGATACGATCGAACAAGTTTGAACGATTGTTCTCTTGACAACATATCAACATCCACGAAATGCGTAAAGACAGCGCCGATGGTGCAGGTTAGTCGAGTTGTAAACGTCGATTGATCGTTCGGGATAAAAGCAAGGAGAAACGTTTAATTCTTACGTAAGGCAGATGAATAAATATACGCGCGATTAACACTTGATCTATGGATAATTAAATTATAATTATTTACACCAGAAAACTAAATGAAAGGTGGATAAAAAAAATACACGATACAACGGAGACAAACCTTTATCCGTATTTTCTACATAGAATTATAGAGAACGGTAAAAAATGTACCACAGTCGATTAATAAAGTTTTTATAAGAAGCTATGAGTTGGTCACTTCGAACGTTTTGATAACTCCAGTATCAAAATCCTTTTTCTATTTACTGAACGAATACGAACAGCATCGGTAATAGAACAGATCAACTGCAACACTATTCCAAGACGAAGAAGATTAAAGGAAGAAACTGCGAGAGCCTCGTAAAGTACCAGCATATGTGCATAGGTGGCAGTCGACGACCACATTGTTCAGTCTCGCGTCCTAATCGCAGTCGTTCCTTTATTAAGGAGCTCGTTCGCGTCGCCTTTACGTTAAAAATCCTGGTTCCACGCGTGCTCGTGCAGCGCATGCACGGAATAAAAAATATCTACAAAACAATAGTAGTTTACGGTAGAGAGAGAGAGAGAGGAACGAGCAGAGAAAGCCAGATTAAACAGAGAAGATATATTGCAGGAAAAAGACGAAAAAGGGAAAGAAGAGCATAAAAAGAGAGCGAATAAAGAGGCAAAGTGCGACACACGTTCATACGGGAATCTCGTGCACACATACTCCGCACACGTATATACACACATCTATATATATACACACACACACGCACGCGCGCGTACACACGACGCACAATCACACGCGCATACGTACGGATCCTCGACTTACCTCTCTCGGCGCAGAAATTCGAGCGGCCAGCCGAAGGTAGAGAAAAGAGGCAGGCGGATAACGACGGCCTCGACGGCGTTGCGTGCGAGAGTGGCGTCGCGACGCCGGGCGTCGGCGTGCGTCGCGCATGCCGCGCGGTGCCGCGCCGCCAACAGACAATGGCGTCCCGTACCGCGGTCCAACGACAAAGGGCGCCGCCTCCGTTAAGCGCCGCCCATTTCCAGCATCCTCGTCGGGGAAACGGTTCTGGTGGCGCGAACTGCCGCGAACACCGACTCGAGAACGCTGCGACGTCGCGCGGCGTTGCTCGTTCGATTCTCCCCACGATTCTCCCCACGAATCTCCCCACGATTCTCCCTACGATTCTCTCCACGGTTCTCCCCACCACGGTCGTCGTCGGTGTATCGTTCGGTGAACGGTAAAGCGAGATACGACCACGCCAGCGTGCCACTGGCTCCACCCATAGGCACGCTCAGGCGAAACGGGACGCTGGTCGGTCTCGGAGCCACCTCGGCTCCGGCGACTTTGCCCGGAGGCGCAGCAACCTCGTCGGGTTAGCCCGAGCTGTGTCGGAGAGAGAGGCGAAGAAGGAGCGAGAAGGCGGCCCGATAGAGAGAGGGAGATCGTACGAGTCGGGAGTGTGTTGAGCGAGGGGTGGGGGTGCCGAAATCGTGCGGCAGGGATCTTCGCATGAAGGAAGGCAGACTCTGGTGGTCAATCGGGCGCCGCGCACCGCAGCAGTGACGCGTCACTGCACCCCTGTTTTCGAGTTGCACGTGTTTCTTTCCTCTTCACCGACGCTCGCGTTCAATTGTCCTATTCTCGTTTCCTTGGTCAGTTTGCCGCGATAACGACCGATAAAACACCGTACACGAGACGCCCGACCGAAATACCCCAAGTTAGCCGTTGTCGATGCCAGAGAGCGGCGTTGTTCTCGCGACGCAGTCTTTACCTCGCGTTCCGTCGAATCTGGTCCATCGGCCGCTGACCGCGACGGAACCCTTCGTATTTTCCGTCAACGATTGATCATTGTCGTCCGTGGTCGTCAACGTTCATACGTTGCTGTGTTGATTCCGTAGCGGGGAAACCAGTCTTCGTTTAAGATCGATTCGCAGCAACGTTGCAGTGGTGGATACGAAGCACCGCGCCACTTACGTTTAAACTGTGCAATTCTGAGTGATCAGTGAGACCGTTTCAAGATAGATCCGACGAGATCTCTCTGTTTTCGAAATCGTGGCGAACCGAGCCGCTCGAATAGTAACGCTGGTCGAGCTGCGTTCGGAAAGTGTTGTGAACATCCCGCGGAGACACGTAGCTGCGGATTGTGCTTTTAGCTGGTGACTGGATCCGGCCTGACCACGGCCATTCTCGACACGGTATGTTTTTTCGTTTTAATCGATCCACAGATTTCGAGATTGTCGTGGACACGAACTTTTACAGACGATAATCGTATACGATTGGAGCAGTAAATTTGGCGAACGCAAAGATATGGTGTGTATATTTAATTAGAGGTTAAGGCGTGATATAAATATGACCTTTTTTTAATAAGAAATGATAAAATTGAAGAATACGTTTGTCCGACGTTAATCGTTAATAATTAGATGTAAAATGTGTATTGCGGTAGTTACTTGTTCTGTCTTTTATTTTAATTGGATGTGAACGTGGAATTGGAAAATTTCTGTGGAATGTAAGGTTTAAGCATCCGGTTCCGGCGGTAATGAATATCTGATAAGATTCATCCTTTATGCGAATATTATTGCATAGAAATTTAATTATACAAAATTCCAATGCTATTTCGTGGTGAATAATTGTGAAACGTTATTTAATTTGTAAAATTGTATCTTTGAACTTTTGCGGCGACCGTGCCGACGGATTATTGCGGAAGTGACAAAAATCTATCGTATAAAATATTTAAATTATAAAAAACGAAAGATTGCAATCTTCCTCTTAAAAATACACAGTGAAACGATCACTGGAATTTTTTATTTTATCATCGATCTTCTATTCCGTTAACGACTAATAATTCCGCATGAAACTTTAATATAATTTCGTATTAAATATTCTTAACGTCTTCGTTTATCAGTAACTTTCGTATTGAAAAAAACTTATATATTTTTTTGCAAAGTCTAACCAAAATTTTTCTTTCTAATCACTGTTACAAAAGTAGCTTAACATTTCGTACGTTTTCGAAGAAAACTGTACTTATATATTTTTACAAAAAAAATCATTCACCAAGCTACAATTTTCCTACGATGAATTGACCGTCGTTCGTGAAAACACCGATTATTCGCTTTTTACAAAGAATACAGACGAGAAGTAAGCGAATAATCTGCGTAAATATCGAATAGTGTCCGAGTTTGCAGAAGGAAGGAAGTGAATTTCTACCGAGCAGTAAATTCTTCAGCAAAGCAGTTTACATCTCTTATAGCTGCGAGCGTAATAGTACCTCATCTTACGTCTTAATCCTATCAAACGGTTGATTGCTTGTTCCGAGTGGATAGGAGAATAAATTTTTTTTCCCTCGAATTCGTCCTCGGACGCCCGTGGAAAACTGTAATAAACCGGAATAGACGTAATAACTTGCAAGTGCGACGGCACGACGCTTAGCCACAAATTGCGCGTGCCACAATGACGCTGTTAACGCTCCGGTACCTTATTGTGATCGCGGAAAAAACACTGTCAATTGAAAGTGAATTGCATCGGATTTATTCCGCGGAGGGACGTGATTAAATAACGCGGTCGCTGCGCTTTGTTATTTACCGACAAAAATTCACCGAGCTTCCCAATTACCTTTCACGTGGAATAGAGGAATTTAGAGTTGTTCGTGGCGATTCGTTGGACTTAAGAGGAGTGAAACGGAGCGATACAGTTTTGGCTCCAACTGGTTCTTCCATACCTTTTTTTGCATAGTTTTTGAAACGGTTTTTGATAAGGTATAATCTTTTTTTATTACATGTTTGATCTGGAGAATATTAAGCTCGATTATTGAAATAGCGTAAAATTGAAAATTAATCGGTTGTGATGAATTGTAAATCGTGCAACGAGTAGATTGAGTAACGCTAGAGCTACCGACGGTTAAAGAAATCAGAATGATCGGCAGTTAAAAAAATGTGCAACGCAAAGGAAACGAAGCATGATTAATGTTTGTTGTAGAAAAACTCCAAAAACGCCTGGAAAATGCATCGTTGCAAATTTGTAGAATATTTATGAGCGAACTGTGGATTTTTACGCATTCATACGAAATTTAAAGGTACGAAATTCCACAGGATATACGTGGTATAAAAAAAATATATAAAATATCACAATTATAGTGCTTTTTATAATACTCGATGGGTGAAATAATTTTCAAGAGAATTTTTCGAAGTTCTACTTTTTCTATTTTTTCCTACTATATTTTCAAAAATACAAACGAGCATAAAAATCCGCAGTGTATTCGTGAAAAATTACGAAGTAGTCATTTTGATAGCTTGGTAATTCAAATTTTAATCCTCTGCACTCTACGCGATTCTTTATCACCGAAGAAAAGAAGTTTCATTTTGAACGGACAGAATTACTGTTGCCTGTGAAAGTACTTGTTTTTGTTCATTTTACAAACACCCTTCGCAAGCATAAATTTTTAATTTTGTAAATCATCGTGGTGCGATATCTTTGGAAATTACGCGTAATCGTGTTGAAAACCATGTCTCCGTAGCGGAGCCAAAAGAGCGTTAAGTGTTAAATACATCTACGAGTTAGGCTACGGTTGCACTGGATACTGTAGGAACAGTAGTCTGTATTTGAAATGCTTTTTACAGTGGTTGACTTAAACTCTGTCTCTCTGACTATAACTCTCTCTGTCATTCTCTAATTCTCTAATTCTCTAATTCTAACCAAAACTATGTTTCCTCGACTCTATTATATTATTTTCCGGCTAAACGCCGAACCTAACCCGAACCAATTGGAAACGAGGTTCCATCGTATTGACGCGACCGAAAACTTAAGATCTAGGTTTTGTAAGGTGTCTCTCTCACACACACATCGAGACATGCTCTACCTACAATACGTACATATATTCGAATTAAATTAACTATATTATTGTGCTCATAAAAATCTGTATACATGTTTGATCACTTTGGCGCGTCGAGTTCATCGGAACGAGCCAGTTCGTCCGAATACCCATCCTGTGTAACCGCGATCCGAAGAACAATGTTGCGCGCAGCAAGGGATATAAGTAAAGCACTTCTGCCACATCGGTAAAGTAGTTTAAATAAGACGGTCGAAGAAACTCGTCCATAAGGTATCAGAATTAATATTTATCAACGAACGATATCCATCAAAATGTAAAGAGCAATCGGGTGACTTCGTGTCTCGTCTCATACGTTGAACTCGAATCGTTCTCCTTCGTTCAATTCGCGTCTTTCGAAGAACAACACGCGGCTAAATCAATTGTAGAACGCCGGAACGACGGACCGGAATTTCCGTGCTTCGCCGTTTCGCGCTGATTGAGCTTCCGTCGGCGATATTTTCATCTCATTATACTTTCAAAATTTTCGGAACCGCGGCGCGCGAGTATATTTCGAACGAATAAAACAAATTTCCCCTTTATGAATAATTTATGCCATCGCCGCTCGAATTAGGGATCGCGGGCCACGATGGCGCTCGGACACGGCGAACACCTGTCCGCCTTTATTATTTTTAGACGAACGTCGGGCCGTTTGTGTAGGAGAGGAAGGGAAAAAAGAAACATCACGCGCGCTCATTGAAAGTGATACAATCTCGGAAAATAACAGATGTCCCCTCGTTGGCTCGAGTACTCGACAAAGAAACGCTTTCGCGTACCTCGGAGATTTCATGGAAAGCCCTTTGTTGCGCTCGAAAACGCTCGAGGGTTAAGAGACAACCGGCCTGTCGCGCAAAATTCACCGATACAAATTATTTAGTAATTCCGTGCACCTTTCTTGTAGACACGAATTGTAGTCTACCAATGATTTCACTTGTAAAAACAGTTCAAGTAAATTACTAACAATCACAGAGAGATATCGTGTAATATTATCTCCTGACACGGTGCTTAACCCTTATCTGGTGAGATAAAATCAGAGGAACCCTACGAAACTTTTAAATAATTTTAAATAAGCTGTTGTTCGTTTCTGTTTTCTCACAAATAAAATCTCATTGATACTCTTTATTTTAATATTACTATCGAAAAGATTTGACACTTTTCTCAAGGAAAATCTAAAAATATGTTTAAATAAAAAAACGATTTGGATATGTGATTCGTCTCAGCAGTTAGCGTTAAACATTCAATGATCAAGCATTTTGTGTTGAATTTTCGGTTTTAAATACGCGACGTATACTTTACAGTTCTTTTATCTTCTTGTAAAAGTCGCGATAAAAAATTTAGACGCTCATAATGACAGCTCATTTATTTCTAATGCGATCCTACAGAATTTCATACCTCTTTCATGCCTCAAACATCTTTTACACCAGCCGTTACGCGAAAAGTGTTCTTCCGCGTGCCCCCCCGCGGTGCATCGTTTTGAAGTTATCGTTCATTCCGCCTAACGAGATGCAACCTGTCCGAGATATCTGATGTTTAGTGCCGCGCGAAGTTAGCCGTGGGTCGTATGCTTTTAACGAGAGTAGTCGCGACTCGTTTCCCTTGCTTTCCTTTGCGTTCCGCGTTCCGACGGTCCTCGAACAGAGGGACAGTAATTTCGTGTTTATTTACTATGCCCCGTGAACCGGAAATTGTCAGGCATTAGGTTAATGCACAAAAATTTCCGTCGCGTTTAACGATCCGTCCGTTAACGAGGCCGCGAAATTGCAAGATTTTCCAGCGGAAAGCGTTTTCGTCCAAAGGAAAAGCGTATCCGGCCGTCTAATTGCAAATCGAGCGTCGAGGATGTCGTTACGCGTGGTTCCCGCCGCTTTGAAACTTATTTTTTCGTCCGTTTCCGCGGGAACACGAAACGCGACACGCGGTAGTAATTTTTCTCGTGAAACGTCTCTGGTTGGGCGACCGGCGAAATGAAATAATTTAATGTTTCGCGGCTTCTTCTAGGCACAGGGGCATAGGGAAAACGAAGAAACTGAGTAATTAGTAAACTTTGTGCAGGTTCGTTTAATTTGTACGAGAGTTTAAGCTCGTTTTCTTGTACCAAGAGGCGGCGGGTCGTGCGCCTCGACTCTTACGATAATACATTTATTTCGGTGTCGATTGATTTACTTTTGGAGAACAGAGTTTAACGGTAGGAACCACTGACGATTAAGAGATACCTGTTTCTATAATATTTCAGAAGGTATCAATTTTTTTATATCGCATCGCCGATACGAAAAATGTTCGGTTTGATCGGTGGAACGGTACGAAATTGAAGATCAATTGTTTCCTTATAATATATTGCAAACTGTGTAACGGTAGACTAATACCAGAGCTACCGAGATTAATGGATACATATTGGTATTTGGCGTTTGGAGAAATACGCAATGATTGGTATTTTAAAAAAATTCCGATTAACAAAAAATCCGGTTTCGTCTAGTCCCGTGTTACGCGTCTCTCGCGTGTTCGCATTAACGAGTAGGTACGTTACCATCCGAGCGTAGGTTTTAAGTAAATAGCGCTTTTCAACGCGATACAATGCGACCGCGCGCGGTCGTCTACGGGATAACCTATAATAAGTCGACGTCGGTGTACAGCTTGCACATTTTGATCGAGCCGAGCCGTCCGGTGACCCCTTTCGTCGTGACGATCCCGGGACGTGGATGAAAGGAGCTAATGATCTACGAAGCGGACCGAATGATAATTAACACTCATCGTAACCGCGACGTGATTAACCGTGATGAACGAAAGCGACGGTGGAATGCGCGTAGGCGAGCGTCCGCGACGCGTTGGAAACTCGCCTTCAGAGGAGAGAGCCATCCCGATCGCCAAAGAACATATTACCGACGATGTAAACACTGTGCTAACCGCAAGCATCTCGGCTGTGCAAGAGTTAAATTACACGGTCGATAGTAAAAGCTCTTCTTGCTTCCAGCGGAACAAACGATTTCGTGCGTCAACACGCTGATCAACGTTTGAACTGCGCATCGTGTGACGTTTTGTTGGTGTTTTAAACGGGTTAGAATTTAATTCTGTAAATCGAGTTTTCCGATATATTTAAGTTTCAATTTACGGATTCTAGAGTATCGATAAGGTTCGCGAGATTGTTCGGTTTACCGTTTTAAATATTTGTTTCCGTGTTTTTAAATTCAGTTATATATTTCTTGCGTGCTTGGTTATGGTGTCACTTTGATTAGCCGCCATGACACTTTCGCGTTAGAAATTAACTTGTACAGGATACTATTTCAAATTCGATTATTTGTTATTATTAAATCAACTTCTTTTTCCGGGTTATCTAACAATTTTTTATAAGCGGAACATTCTGTGTGTTATCAATAAAAATATACAGTTACAAATGTAGATAAATATACAGAATTAAAGAAATCGAATAAAATCTCTTGAAAAGAAACAGCTTATAGGGTGTACAACTTTTACACATTTAGAAGTGTTTATAACACTTTGCAACATGTAGCAGCAGTATTTGGTATTTGCGTACTGGGACATCGCAGTTAGGAGTGGCCGGACCAATATGTCCCTATAATGCAATGTTTTGCAACAGTATAAATACACGGAGCTATAGTAAATTAGCTTTTCGCCAATTTCTTATCGTAATTCATACATAATCAAACAGACGTATCTTAAATAAATATTTTTCGTCGGTATTGTGTTCCGTGTTTTCGATTTGCCTTTCGATGGGGTAGTTTCGAACGGGTAGCGGGCGTTGAAACGAACGATAAATTTATGCGGGACGTAATCAAGCTTGGAAAAATGAAAAAATTTACCATCGACACGGCGATGTTTATTATTCGCCGCAGCGTTATTTATTTTCTGGTGCACTTTGAAATTTGCTTTCGGCGAACCAGTTTCGACGGTGCCAATATTTGCCCCGTTTCGCGTGTGCGCGAGCGCGATAATCCCCTGAATTATGTTCTTTGAAGCGGCCGCCGTTTTGTATGCGTGGAAGGGCGCGTGAAAGAGCGTGCAGAAGTACAGAGATCAAATCGAGTTCTCGTGATTTACCGTTGGCTTATGAAATCGCTCGCAACAATATCAGCCGGTTATTTTTGATAGTCGGTTCGGCGTGTTTCATGCGGAAACATTGATCTGCCTTTACGCGAATCCCTGGCCCGTCGGCCGGCGAAATTTCACCTTTTTCCCTTCCAATGTTTCACACGCGTACTTTTAATGTATCGCGATTATGAAGCCGGCAAATTTACGAGGCGACATTTTTGTTGCGTTTCCTGACAGTCGTCGATTTTTTAATTTATTAACTTGTAGAATTTATGGGGAGAATTTACGTTGGTGCTGAATTAGGTTAGTAGATTCGAGGAACTGAGAAAGGAGTAAACAATGATATAAAAATTGTGTTCAGAATATTTTGTTAACGGTTCATTTTTTTTTTTTTTCTGTAATTTTCGTTCGAAATGTCTTGAATGATTTGTTTCTCGATGATTTGTATTATTATTATTTTCTTAAGATAATGTTGCAGCTTGCATCTCTTTTATTCAAGTTAGTAACATACAGTGATTGGCGAATGAAAAATTCGACAGTTTCTAGCGATATAATTTTTTTTCATCACCATATCATTATTGTTACATATTTTTAAAATTTTATCTCTTTAGATACAGCCGAACCAGAAACAAGTATACAAATCTAATCGTATTCTTTCTAAATACTATATTTCCTGACTCGTTAACTTCTTTTCATGTTAATTTCTCTTTTTTTCTCTCTCAATGAATATGTACATAATTATCAAACTTGACACCTTCACCCTTTCGAGACCTTCGAACCACAATACGTGGCAATTACCTTCAACTTTATCGGTACGCAACATCCTGTTTTTAATTAATTTATGCCTACGAGAATCTGTCGACAGGCACGCTAGAAATCTTACGAGCACACGTTTTGTAACAGACCAATGTTTCGCGATGTTCGTCCGCTTGGCTAACACTATTGTTCGGGAAACGTCGCGAGGTTAAGAAATTATTTCAACTTTTCACTCGATGTCGACACGAACACGCGCGCCCGTGTTCGTATTCAAACTAAGGATCTTAACGATTGGACTATTTAAAGTGTAAAAGCGTGAAGGGTCCGCGGAATATGCTTCTTTTGCGGCGGTAAATTGCGAAAGCTTGTTTGAAATCAAGTTGTCAGCGCAAAAAAAGAAAGAAAATAAAATGAAAAAAAAAAAAAAGAAGAAAATTACTCAAACGTGAATGTTTTTCATCCACGCTTTAATCCATCGCGGCCACTTGACACGTAGTTTCTCTGTTTCCAACGGTTGGCTTAACTGCGACGTTTCAAACTGAAATTAAGTTTAACGCTTTCACTGCGGTGTTCTGAAAACTAAAAGCATTCTTAGTACACAGATCAATATAGTTTTTGTTGGTACTAAAACTGTCGGCGATTAAAGTACACTTTTTTATACCAAAGAAATCAGAATGAAACGAAGGACACTTTTTTGTACTAAAGAAATCAAAATGAAATCGAGTACATTTTTTTTTTATATTCAAGAGATAAAAAAATACGTAACGCGCGGGAGACAACCCTTTATCTATATATTGTCATAAAAAAATCATAAGAAATTTCTCAAAATATACCACAGTGAATGTAATATAAAATTTCTGTAAGAAATTACGAATTGATCATTTTGACCACTTTTTTGGTGGTAGTTCTAGTATCAATATTGGATAATTTTTCCGATAAACTTCCGTTCTTGTAACTACACATGAGCTATTTTTTAAAAGTTCATCGCTGTGGTTAATGAATATTTCGAGTAATTTTTAGTGTTCCACAGAATCGATGATTTTTACTATTTGGAGTGCTTTAACATTAGAACTACCGACAATTAACCCTCCACAGGTATACATTGAGTCGTTTACGTCCGGGAAAAAATTTCACCCTTCAATTCCTTCGAAGGGAATTTTAATTTTTTCTAATTTAATCTACAAAATTTTTTATTTTTAATTCCTAACCCTTTAAGTACCTTACACCCGATATATCGGCTTTCCATTTTTATTATAATTTAAACATACGTAATGTCTCTATCAATTTTAATAAATATCTCAAAAATCGCGTATGTTTCAAGGTATTTTTTAACGGTACCTTAAAAACTTATAAGGTACTGTAAAGGTTAATAAAATTAAAGCAGAGATTTGAAATTTCTTCAGGATTCGTTTAATTAAAAAAAAAGTTTTAAGACAAGCTGTAAAATAAAAAAAATTGTTCTTATTAAAATCTGATATTAGGTTCACGAGCAAAGTATTATAACGAAAGGTGGTTTACCTTATTCAGAAGATGCTTTAAAAGCAATGTATTCGCTTTGAAACAGAAGCTCGAAGGCAGAAGCATGTGCTTCGTTTGATATGAATAAACACCAGTCGTTGTCTGTGAAACAACCGCTGGAGCTTTCGCTTGTAAATCTTATGCATTAGCCTTCTCTGTGGCCTTGTGACTTCCTATTGTCGCTGTGTTATAAGATTGCGACGCGATCTCGATTGCCTTTTGCGGGGCTTCATGCACAGAGTGCCGCTTTGTTAAGGATCTCGTTAACAACGTGTAAATATGCATAGAGTAAAAATGCTTTCTCGTCGGAAGTTTATGAACGTGAACATGTTATAATCGGTGAGAACGATGTACAGTGCTGATCCGAAGTAATTGCTTATTACGGATCAGGTCTACTATTCGGCTCGACCGTGTTCTCAAACGGGACAAGAGAGAACAGAGAGAATTTGCTAGAGTCTCGAGATGGCGACAAATTGTAAAATGATAGGACGAGCACTGATGATATAGCGATGCACGGTTAACCCTCTATGGGACGGTGTGACTTAAAAGTTACAAACTGATGTATCTATATTTGAAAAAATTAATTTTGTTCAGTTATCACTGCACTATTAAAGATTACTGTATTACCGTAGCGACATCGCGATCCATCTACGGTAATTATTAGTTTAAACATTTTCAAATCAAAGTGAAAAAGTATAATCAATCGTAATTTTTTCTCCAACAAGCAGACAAAATTCGGGCTATAGAGAGTTAAATTCCAGGAATCTTCAGGAGTTTCAGTGGAATTCTCGGGGGCAGAGTAGCTTTTTTTTTCTTTTTTTTCTTTTTTCTCCTTTTTTTTCTTTTTTTCTTTTTTTTTTTCTTTTTTTCTCGAGGAATTGGTTCTAACACGGCTCGACAAAGTGAGAGAATAGATATAGGGACCGACTGAGATGAGTCTTTGAGAAGCCGAGTGATGAGATAAAATTGTAAATGAGTCGTTCGAATTTAACCGTGCAGATTTTAGTGGAATTTAACCGTGCATTACTATATTCTTTGGAAAACGGTATACGAAATGACCAATCGTTTAGATACTAACGGACTCCGAACGAACTGCGACTGCAGATGACTTCAGGGAAAGAGGGGATAACGAGTTGCTTATTTCAGATCAGCACTGTATAACGAGGTCGTGAAATTGATCAGACGTCAAACTACACGTGTACAGAAAGTCGAAACAGAAATTTGAGAAGATATAAGGGGAGATAAGGAGCTCGAGCTTCGTCAGAATTGTATAATATCAACACGGAATTATTGCTCTGCAATATACTTGCGCAGCTTGACAATCAAGGTGATTTTGCAAGGTGCATATACGGTCTTGAACGCGGTTGTATTAGTCTGTTAGGTTCAGGTCGTTGCTTCATTTTATAACTACCGAAGTGGTAAAAATAATCGATTCGTAATTTGTTACAAACTATAAACATGTTACAAATTTTGATGCCAATATTCTCTGTGTCAACAATTTTTATTTTTATTTTTCTTCAATCAGTAGTTTTATTTTTGTACCAATTATTCTGTTGTTTTAATCATTACACGTTACATATCACGTAACTTCTACACATTCCCCAATTTTAACACGAATTTCAAACTTCTCGCGTCTACGCGACGCTAATTGAAGACATTGGTGCAAAAACCGATTAAATCCAAATTTTTAAGTCCGTTCAAAATTAACCCTTCGCACTCGAAGACTTTGTTAAGTTTCAAAGGGCTATTGCGAAAACTTAAAGTGTTCTTTTGGAAAGAAAAAGGAAAATTATAAATGTTTACGATTTCTTATTTATTTGGTTAATTTACTTTTACTTTAAGAAAAAAGAATCGTTTGAAATGATGAAAATACTAATTAAAAATATAATCTCTGAAGAAAATTATGCGTGTCGCCATAGCGGCACCAGCCGAGTGCAAAGGGTTAAATAAAACAATTCTCAGTGCATGAAAAAATACAGAATTTTAAGAAGCACAATCTTACTAAAAGACAAACATGCCTGATGTCTGCACCAAGAATTTCAATCGAACTCAAGATTTTATTTCAAATAACATATTTTTCCCTTCCAACCGCAAACATTCTCCCACACAAGTATCTTCCGGTTCCTATCCCTTAAACGCAACAAAAATTTTCCCTCTCAAATCTCTGCACAGTCAGACTCAACGTTCCTCCTCATACGTTTACCCAAGAGCGATTAAAATTAATGGTCGACGATCGTTCGTTTGTTTTTCTTTGCAGCACTGTGTTAGCGTGGCCGGAGGTGGCGGCGGCGGAGGCGGCGGAGGAGGCGGTGGAGGCGGTGTCACGGTCGGCGGCGGTCGACTGAACCTGCATCTTCGTCCTTGCGGAGGCGGCGGTGGCGGCGTCATCGCCGGAAGTGACAGCGCTTCGGATTACCCGCCAAGTGCTACGGCAGCGAGGAGCAGGGAGGCGGCGGCGGCGGCGCTGCACGCAGCAAGAACCCTGTTGGGTGCGGGGGTGGCTAACCCTTGCTCGCCCACCCCCGAACCACCCTTCTGGAAGATGCCACATAAAGGTTTGTCGAACGAGCCTGTTTCTTTAGGGTAACTTGGGAAATGATGGCCGCCCACATTTTCTTTTTAAAGAATCAGCGTATCGTAAATTTAATTGACATCTAAATTACAGAAAGATGTATTTGATAAAATATATGTATATAGGTTTGTAATATTCAGTAGAGTATTAACACGTTGAGTGCCGAGAGGAAAGTAAAAGTGTTTTGGCAGTAGTTCAAACCCAACCGATAAGGTTGTATCAGAATGTTTGATCAACCCTCTATGGGACCGTGTGACTTAAAAGTTACAAACTGATGTATCTATATTTGAAAAAATTAATTTTTAGTTATCACTGCACTATTAAATTTGATTACTGTATTACTGTAGCGTCACCACGATCCATCTACGGTAATTATTAGTTAAAATATTTTCAAATCAAAGCGAAAAACATATTTTCAAATCAAGCGTCGTGTCGATTTTGGTCAGCTTTCCCTGAGAGAGTGTGTGCTACGATACGGATTCGAAAACATTTGGTTGAAACATTTGGTTGAAAACTAGGGAAGAATTTAAGAAGAAAATTGTAGAAGCTTGAAAAGTGAAGTTGTATCTTTTGTATACTATTTTATGTGTAATTTGCTTTAAATTAGTTTCAGCTGCAAAAATTAAAAATTACATAATTATCTATTCTCACGCATGTAACTTGATGTTATAAGACAAGTAGTCAGGGTCAAT
>SMSQ01018659.1:7608-23426 GCA_019453375.1 Ctenoplectra terminalis | reverse complement strand
GAAATTTAACTGATATGTAATATTAATAAAAAAAAAAAAAAAAAAAACAGAACAGAAAAAATAATTATAAATTTGAACTAAAGAATATTATATGAGTAGACGTATAACCAACAATGTCTAAACAGTGTGATGTATGCTCATTGAAGTTTCAAGATGAATATGCCTTGCAAGGTCATGTTGCAGGTAAGAAGCACTTAAAGAGACTGGAACAATTCCAAGTTATGGAGAGATCAATTGTTGTTTCACCATTACCAAAATTTATTCCTGCGCAAAGACTCATTGAGTTTTTTCAACTATATGGTACAATCAAATGGCATCGATTTGGCCTAAGTTATCTTATACTTGAGTTCTGTGATAGGTAAAATATATTTAATATTTTTGTTAGTGCTAATTTATTTTTTTTATTTATACTATTTCGTTCCGACAGAAGTCAATTATAATAAATATATTTATGATTATAATTTTTTTAATTTACAAATTTAATTTTATAGTTTTGCAAACGATTAGTATTTATTTTTAATTATAATCTTTTCACATTGTAGAAGCACTGCAGAGATTTTATTAAGTAAACCAATATATGTAAATAATGTAAGGTTGAACATAAAAAAAAGAATAGCACATAATAGTAAGTATTACAAATATAATTTCTTGATCTGTTTGTTTAGAATTTATATGCAATATTTTTAAATTTATATATTGTACTTTCAGATTTAAGGAAATCAAAGTCAGCGAAACAAAATAGTCCTGTAGAAAATATAGGTCCAATAAGTTATGATAATATAAAACATATATTTGAGGAAGAAACTACATTTGATAATCAGTTAATGACATTTTTAAACGCTATACAACTTACCGATAGTGAAATAGAAGCAAGATACGAATCTGTTTGTACACAACTAGATAACATATTTAAAATTGTATTTCCAAAATGTAAAACATACAGGTTCGGTTCGACTCAAACAGGATTAGGTTTCAAAGAATGTGATTTAGACATATATGTGGATATCGGTAAGACTGAATTTCTTATTATATTTTATTAACACTTTGTAGGATATAAATTCATATTATTTTATAATAATATTACACGTTTATATTCAAGGCGAACCAATAAGCGAGTCCAACAATGCAGGAACAGATTCATGGACTATGCAGAAAATTTTTAGAGAAGTGAAAAAAAGAATTATGTACCGTATGAAGTGTGTTTTTTCTGACATTATATCGATTCCAAAAGCTAAAACACCTATTATAAAATTTTGTTACATTCGAACAAATGTTTCTTGTGATATTTCATTTAAAAATAGTTTGGGTATATATAAAAGTAATTTGATAAAATATTGTATTTCACTTGATAGTAGACTAAAACCATTGATGATGCTTATTAAATATTGGGCAAAACATTTTAAAATAGGTTCACCGAAAATATCCAATTATGCTTTAGTATTGTTAATTATCTTTTATCTACAGCAGCCATCTATTAATATTATTCCACCTTTGATGCTTCTTCAAAGTACATGTCAACCACAAATAATAAACGGGTGGCAAGTTAATTTTGATGAAAATGCAGTATTACCACCAATTACAAATCAGAGTAGTATTCCTCAACTTCTTCATGGTTTTTTCTTTTTTTACGCAAGTTTTGAATTTAAGTCGCAAGTAATATGTCCAATAGATGGATTAATACACCTAATATCAGAATTTAAAGAAATTGAAAATTTGCCACCCTGTATGGATAGGTATAAAGCATACGCAAGAGAAGATGAAAATATGAAGTTAAATATTAATAAATCAATGTGCGTTCAAGATCCTATCGAATTAAATCATAATGTTGTAGCGGGTACGCAGTTTTCTTCATTGAATTCTTTTGTAAGATATTGTGCAATTGGTGCTGAAATTTGCGCAGTGACTAGTAAAAATGATCATAAAGATTTAATGACAACTTTATTCACCACAGTTTTAAAAAAGAAACCTTCTCCAGCTGAATTAAAAGTTATAGTTTCTACAAATCAAGTTCAGCATGTTAACGAATCAAATAGCATGGAAACTTGTACAGATACTATAGAAAAAGCGAAAGTTACATAGAGCGATTGGTGTGCTACTGTTTTTAATATAGTAAAGGATATTTTTGAAAAAGTTTTTAAGGTACAAGTTAATGTGCTTTCAGCTGATACAGGAGCAAAATAACAAAAAATTCTATTTCATTGTACCGAGTTCCATTGTGTACGGCGTAATAGAAAAACTAACGATATTGTTTTAAATCTCTCTTTAAGTTGCTTGCAAAAAGAAGCTTTTATACCGGAACAGATAACAGAAAGATGCAATATAAAGAAAACAATAAACAAAATCAATTTAAATTTTATATGTACATACGAATAAGAGCACCTTTTGAAAGTTGTTTTAAGTGTAAGTGATAAAAATTGTGATGATCATGTTTTTCAGAAATTTGAATGTTTTGCTAGACGTAAATTAGCTGAAACAATAGAACGGACACTGATGTACATGCAACAATTTAATAAGTGTTACTATCATCCATATAGTGTGCACATATATTAAATATTCAGTTATCGATTAAAGATGTAAAATTTTGAGATACTAATAAGAATTACACATTAAGAATTACAATTATACCCTCGTCAATAAGGTATAATTTGTCTATAAGGATACATTTATTGGTCTGTTATAAATTCTTTTTCTTCTTTTAACATAAATATTAATTTTGATGTTACTAATAAACTAAGATTAAATTTAAATAAATTTTCTGAAATATTTATTCTTTTTATTAATGAATGTAAATTTCATATTGTACAAAATTATTTATTAGTTATTAGAAGAAATACTTATATATGTAAGTACACGATTGTAGCAATTGATATTGTTATAATAAAAAAATAGTTTGTATATTATGATTAGTTATCGTAATATGATTTTAGCAACTGGAATATTTGCAATCTTTATACCGTATTGGTAAGTACTGTATACGTTAATATTATCGTAAAAAATTTAAAGTTTTTAAACAATTTACTTATATTATTTACAATTTTAAATAAATACTACTTTGCATAGAATTACTGTATTCTTAACGACTAACATTAATTACAAAGAAATAAAAATTTCTAAGTACTCGATCCTCTTATTATAATTCATCGGTATAGTTACTTAATTTCGTTTTTTATACTATTATGTATTTAATTTAAATAATCCTTGGAAACAAAATATTTATATAAATTACACAAAATTGATGATATATATATGTATATACATGTATATACCTATATATATATATATAGGTATATACATGTATATACCTATATATATATATATAGGTATATACATGTATATACCTATATATATATATATAGGTATATACATGTATATACCTATATATATATATATAGGTATATACATGTATATACCTATATATATATATATAGGTATATACATGTATATACCTATATATATATATATAGGTATATACATGTATATACCTATATATATATATATAGGTATATACATGTATATACCTATATATATATATATAGGTATATACATGTATATACCTATATATATATATATAGGTATATACATGTATATACCTATATATATATATATAGGTATATACATGTATATACCTATATATATATATATAGGTATATACATGTATATACCTATATATATATATATAGGTATATACATGTATATACCTATATATATATATATAGGTATATACATGTATATACCTATATATATATATATATATACACACACACTTAGTTGTGTTATTATTTTCATGAATTATAAGTGTTTAATATCAAATACTCTTATTGATATAAAAATATAAATATTAAAAATATTGGCTGAAGTACGTTTTAACGGACACAAAATGATGGACTTTTTTTATTTCTCAATTAATAGTTTTCGATGCGTAAAATTCAAAAATGCAGGTCTTAACTTTCGGAATCCAGTGGTTCAAAAATTATGCGTATTTAAAGTTGAGCGTTTTTAGTGTATCAAACAGGTTACTTTGACGACATGTTGGCTTGTATTCATCACCTGATTGGTCTGCATTTTACCTAGCTTCAGTGTTTCTAAAATAACCAATTCACGGGAATTCGAGTTAGGTTCGAGATCGTTTCAAATTCGGTCGGACACGTTTTGAGTTGTTTCCTCGTTCGGTGAGCATAATTTCACCAATATGGCGTCAAAGTTACCTATAAAATATGCTAAAAACGATAACTTTACATACGCATAACGTTTGAACCGCTGGATTCCTGAAGTTGAGACTTGCATTTATGAATTCTACGCATCGAGAACTATTAATCGACGAATAAAAAAAAAGTACATAATTTTGTGTCCGTTAAAACGTACTTCGACCAAGATCGTAAAAAAAAGTTTTTTACAAATGTAACGTTACGCACAAGTATTATTAGTGAACATATCGATGGCAGGTGTTATTTTAATTTAAAAAGTTGGTACGTACAATGTATATCGTATTATGGTAATTGGAATATAAACAACAGCGAAAATAAAGATGTATCCTTTCATTTGTTTCTCTCAAAATGCATCAATTTTTTGCACAATAAATTATTTTCAGTAAATTCGTATTGTGCTGTACTTATTTTTAAACATGTTTTTAAGGATTATCGTATTTTAATCTGCAAGTATTTTTGCTTTTATATTGATAACATAATTAAAAAAAAGGAATACTCTTCCGATTTGTCTTCCATTGAAATTAAAAATCATATCCGAGGATTAAAATCAGAATACATACGATGAAACATGTAAAACGTGATTTGTGAATATTGTAAATAATATTCATAATAGGAAAAAATGTTGGATAAAATTAAAGTATTTTAGGGCCTACATTTTTGGATATAATTTACTTTTTCGTATGCAAAGATTCGAGCGATATTTTAAGATTATCAACTCTTTTTTAATTCGTGTAAGCGTAATTTACATTCGGCAAATTCGACGATTATAGTCGCTCAAGGTTAATGAAGTTCACAGGTGAAGAAAAAGCAGTTACAGTCTTTCACAAAAGCTTATATACGCTACGTGTACAATCTACGTTTTTTATGATTTTAAGAATGTTATTCATTAACTAAAATTAGACAGGTTTAGAAAGAAATAGCGATGTTTCCAGCATTCGTTATCGAAATACTAAGTCTTACACCAAAGTCTACTTACATGGGTAAAGTGTGCGAAATTTGTTATTACAATTATAATTTTCGTGGCATAGGTACAATATTTTCTANTGTAAGCGTAATTTACATTCGGCAAATTCGACGATTATAGTCGCTCAAGGTTAATGAAGTTCACAGGTGAAGAAAAAGCAGTTACAGTCTTTCACAAAAGCTTATATACGCTACGTGTACAATCTACGTTTTTTATGATTTTAAGAATGTTATTCATTAACTAAAATTAGACAGGTTTAGAAAGAAATAGCGATGTTTCCAGCATTCGTTATCGAAATACTAAGTCTTACACCAAAGTCTACTTACATGGGTAAAGTGTGCGAAATTTGTTATTACAATTATAATTTTCGTGGCATAGGTACAATATTTTCTAGATTTATCTTTTCTTTTCTTTTCTTTTTTTTTATCCGTGAACTTCATTGACCTCGGATGAATATAGTCACTGAATATAAATTACAGTTACAATATTAAAAAAGTTTCCTTAAAAAATGTTGATCACCTTGCAACGTTCTTCGTATCTTTTCATACATAAAAGTAAATTACGCTAAAAATTGTGCTCTTTAAAATAGTTCAATGTTATTTAAGAACATATTTTCAGATTATTGATATTTTTAACAATATTTAGTTGTCACACTTATATTCCTCACCCTGTGTATGGTTCTCTAAGCGATAATCGATATATATATTAGTTACGAGTGCAGTATTTTGGAAATATTCGTAACTCTAACCCTCCTCTAACATGATCCTAAATTTCAGTGGTCATATGTTACAATTTAAAAATGTTAATTTTTTCCATGTATGAAAATCATATGATACATACGTATGTAACATATTTAAAACATGACTTTTAAATCAGTGATATTTAATAAATAATACGATGATTAATATTATATTATACAGACATTAAAAAATTGTAGAATTTAAATATACATAATGAAATAAAGATGAATGATAAAAATACAGAATAATTTTTCTGTATTTAATTCTCAAATTAATATATTACATTATTTTACATGTTAATTAAACTTAATAATTTTAGTTCGTCTTCAAAAATATTTTCTTGCGTAATATTTGTAATGTTTTAATGTTACGATATCCAACGAAACATTACACGATATTACAGCTTTCAAAATTGTGATCATAGTCAAATAATTGAATTACTGGTATGAAATTGGTTATCGAGTAAAACAAGATAAGTAATCATAAACAATGCAATGAGTGAAATTCATAGTTATCACACATTTAAATTTAAACAGTGGTTCTCTTTGCACCGTTTGTATTGTCACATCAAACGTTTATTTAACAAACGTTACGTACAAATGCTTTTATAATTTACAGTTCAAATATAATGTTATTCTACTTGTGCAAAGAGCATTTGTATGTATACACACTTGAACGTTTATTGTATGATGTTCGGTTCAATATATGTTTGAAATGTATTTTAATAAGAATTTTTGGAACGATCCTACTATGCGATACAAAAATTTGCTTGTCGAGTAAAACAAATTAATAAATTCCTGTTTATCGTTTCAAATTTTTGCAAGAATAGATTGTAATTTTTTTTTTTTTTTTTTTGATACATTGGTATATTTGATTATATGATTTTACATTTAAAATTTGTGCTTTACACAAATAACTTTAGAACTTTCCACGAAAATTTCCTCGCCCACGATAAGATCTTCCACCCGAATGCTTTCCTCTGTACATATGTGGTTTCATTAGTGGACTCGATCTACCTCTTGATAACTTCCCTCTTCCATGCCAATCTGTTCCTCTTTGGAATGTATGTTCCAATTCTAGTTCTTCCGCAGAATCTTCTAGCATCATTGGACTTTCACCACGACTATGATCGCTTCTGCTTTCATGAAATTCATCACGTTCTTCCAACGAATGCCTATAATTAGGCGAATATCTATCACGGACATAATGATCCCGTAAAGATCCTTTATGACTGGAGAAATTATCTCTATTTCTTATTGGGGACTCTAATTTTATATTTCTTGAACTATGATCTAAGGAAGATACAGGATCTATACGATGTTCACGATCATCAATCCTTCTAGGAGGTGATACAGTTCTATTCCATGATCTTTTTTGAGAAGAATTACTTAAACTCCACCTTAGGTCATCAGCTTCTCGAAATTTAGGTGTGTAATCAAATGTTTCACGTACATTCCAATCTAGACGATCCATGATAGGTCTTTTTTCTTCCTTAACAGCATGTTGTAGGTCTTGAGGATATACTTGTACTTCAAAATCTACCATAGTAACACTTGCTTGAACAAACTTCGTACTTGTCTCCGCTTCATCTGTTTGACAGATTTTTTGATGCATTTGCACATTTTGCTTCATGGAACTTAAATGTTGTCCTTCTTCTTCTTCTTCCCAATATAATTTGCTCTTGCTTTTTTGCAAAAGTATCGAATTTGATGAATACACATTTTGCTCATTTTTTATATTCTCTTTCTTTGAATCATAGAAAAAACGCCCTTTCATTTTTAAACGAGGGTCTTCCATAGGAAGTTCGCGTAGAGCATGTTCACAGTGTCGCAATATTTCAGGTTTGAATCCTATTGTGAAACAGAAACAAAATTACGTAGAATTAATGCAATAACGTTTCATTCCTATAGCTCTGTGGTTAACTCAAAAATGGAATATTATTAAAAGTGTGTATAATGTCACTTTGTTTAAATAGATACATTATAGAAAGCATTAAATTTGTAAAATTAAATCAAAATATTCTTACCTGGATACAAAACTGGTAGACTAGTTGAATCTAAAAAAATGTATAAAAAATGAGATATAAGCTACCAATTTTGTTTGTTTTAATAATGTAAAAAAGGTACTGAAATATATGTATAAATTTGAATGGTAATTAGATAAAAAACATATTCGCACCTTTAGCGGAAACAGATGCTTCCAACAGACTGGATAAACTCGTTTTTTCAAATTGCTGTAAAATTAATTTATATAATAGATATTAATGTTTTCATACAAGAACAAAAAATTTAACTGCACACTATGTGAAAAGGCACATAAAAATATTACTCATTAATTTCAAAGTAATATTTGTTGTTTCAATAACACAGAATAAAATATGTCTATATAAAAAAATGTTTTGTTATAATATATAACAAAATTACTTTTGTATCGGAGATGACCGGTGGTTCAGGAGTCTTTAATCGTTCTTCTTGCGAAGCATGGTATCCGTTATAAGAATCTGTAAATCTACGTTCCCTGTAGTTTTGGCAGAGCGTATCCTTAGATTTATTTGAAAATTCAAAGTTTTGAACCGGAGATTGACGAGTAGAAGGAATGCCATGCGTAGAATTGTATGTTTGTACATGTTCCACCGAAGATGTAGCAGATTCGTGTTGTGGTGGAGAAACTGGTGCTGGAAGAAGCGCTGGTCGATGTGCAGGTTGAATTGAACCAGCATTTGGCTGATTATACATTACTGGACCAGAAACATATTCGGTTTGAGGTAACGGATGCATTGGTACAGAATCAAAATTCATCGGCTGAGATGAATTTTCAAAATTTATGAATGGTGGACCACCGGTTGTTACGTTTGATTGCATCGGTGGAGCTAATCCAGTTTGATGCATGTAAGGTGGCATTGGCATTGGAGGTCTTGGTTCAGTTTCTTGCTGATACACGTTATTCATTAGTGGCGATATGCCATCCATAGGCGAAGGGTGTGTATATCCAGTGTTCATGTGAGATGTCATTATAGCTTCGTTCCGTAGTTGTCTTGTAAGTTCGTTAATGAAGGGCGATCGTTTCCTTCGTCGTTCCAATGACCTACTTCGAGTCCGACTTCGACGTCGAGGGCTGTAACGTCTACCGACCGGTGAGCGGCTGGTTTTTCTTCTAAGGCGTTCCATGCTGCGACTTCGTTGTCGATCACGAGATCGACTTCTTCGGCTTGACAATTTAAAGTTTAAATTAAAATACTTTATTAACTTAAAACGTTGACAAGTTTTATCATTGTAATTTAATGAGAGCATAAAATTTTACATTTCTTTATCTCTACAATAAAATTTAAATAGTAGCATATGCTTAAGAATATTGTCTTCTCACCGTTCATGTATATTCAAACGTCTCCTATGTCGCTCAGCGCTCCATCTTCTATCTGTACTTGATCTTCGTTCCCAGCTAAGTCGTCTGACTGGACTTCTTCGTCGTTCCGGACTAAATCCGAAAGGACTTCTACGAGCACAATTAAATCTTGGGCTTCTTCTCTTCTCAGGACTAAACCGTACTGGACTTCGATGCCTTTCGTTACTTATTTTGAAAGGACTTCTACAACGTTCTGGACTTAATATTAACGGTGATTTTCGCCTAGGGGAATTTAGTCTAATTCTGTCGGGAGTTCTACGTCGCAATGAACTTCCCCTTTGACGTTCTAGACTTCTACGTCGTTCTCGGCTTCTGCGGATATGCATCTGTGCTTGTTCTATGTTTTGTCTCTCTGTAATGCTTTGAATGGCTTCAGCTTCTGTACCAGGAGGTACGACATTATCAGAGTCCAACAAATGCTTGATAGCTTTTTCCTTTTCAGCTAACAGTTTACTTTCGTTATCTCTTTTCGTACGTATTTTATCCCTCTCTATGTCTTTTGTGCTTTTAGAAGGATCACGACGGATTTCTTCATGTTTTTTCTCTTCTCTCTTTGGTCTTTCACGATTGTAAGATCCTTTGTAATCGCGTCGATGTCTCTCCCTATAAGTAGGCTTGTAATCATTCTTTCCAATACTTTACTAATTATTCAAAGGAAAGAATACAAATTTTTGAATACAAATTATTTAAATCGTATACTGCGATACTAGTTATTAAAATCATAGTACATGAAAGTAAAATATAAATTGAATTTATAAAATTTTGACGTTACTATAATATTTTATAATAATTCATAATTATTACGTAATATTATATTACAAGTTAATCTCTATAAACTAATAAATAGTTTTAATAATATGAATTCTGTTATTGATGCTACCTAGAAGGACGTTTTTGTTCTTGGTCTTTGACATGGGTAGTTTTAGGTTCAACTTCACGGCCTTTTTCTTCGTCGCCTTCCCAAGCGTCAACAACGTCTAAACCTTCCATGAAATCTTCATCGTCAAGGAATTCTTGAAGTTCCTCGTCTGGTATTTCCTTCAAACCTTCAATTGCGCGTTGAACATCTTCGTTTGTACTTTTCAACGTAGATTCCTTTTTATCAACACTTTGTTTTTTACAAAACTGATCCATCGATTCATTTTGCACATTGTTCTTAACACTCGAATCTTTCATTTTTTTAGTCGAATCACACATGTTTCTGAAAGATTAGCTAAATTGTTGAATTAATTGAAAAAAAACACCGTAAAATTTGAGATTGCATGTTTCACATGACAAAGTAATTTTATGGTAAATATTTAAAAAATCGGGTTTTTAACTTTTTAAGTAAAATTAAGTCAATTCGAAAGGCACTGTTGTGTAACTGTCTTAACTTTGAAGTTTAAAATAAACGTACATAGTAATAAAAAATGCGTTTTAATCAAACATTCGTGCAATAGATACGAGTATATATTAAAACGAGTTAAATTACCAGTAAAATTGCATTATTAAGTGTATTAAATTTTTTTTCAATCATATACTTAATACAGTTACCAATGTTCTTTAAATAAATTAAATTTCAAATAACAAACGCACCTCTTAACCCTTCGATGGAATATATAAAATTGATATTAACACTCTCATTACGTAAGTCGTATTATCTTTATTTAAAATTAAAATAATTTAAAAAATCATATGTTTTTTGATTTTGTAAATGACGCTTATAATACATTCACGTTAAGAACCGAAATTACAGTTGTTTGCCAAGTAGACTGCTCTAATGAGTAATATACGCACTTATTAATAATAGTCAGTACAATTAAGTACACACCATGTGACCTCAATGATAATTACAACGCGTACCGATAATCATATAAATGAGTAACAGCTAACTTATTTCTTCTTAAACTCTATCGTATAGAAATATCTGAATCTGAGAAATCCGCAACTTGAAAAGTCAACATCTATCTATTCCGCCATATTAGTTACTAACAGATTTTAGGTATGGTATAAAACAAGGGCATGCTCATATGGATTTCCGTACACGAACCGATAAGAAACAAATTTAAATTATTTTATTACCGGTACAAAAATTTAATTCATTCATTTTTTATCGCTTTTATCTTTTATTCAATTATCGTTACTCTTACAGTAAGTATTTACTTATATATCATTCATTTTGTTCTGTATATTAAGTGCTATATTAAACAAAAAAAAACAAAAAAAAAAGGAAAGGGTGTATAGTTTAAATTAAACACATGTGTTGTTTACAGGTAATTGTAATATTTGATTATTTTTATTAAGACAAATGGAATAATTTGAAACATGTAAATTTTCTAATTTTACTATTTTACCGAAGCTACGGTAATTTATATTGGAACGGTAAACATTCTATTATCTGGTTTCTAATAGAAGATAGTTGGAAGATTTAATATTTTGAAAAAATTGTAACAATGTATTTACCATTTTAATGGTGATGGTATTAAAAATTTATTGAAATTGGAAAAAAGTATTCTATACTTTACACAACAGAAACATTTAATACTTACAATTATAAATCAATACAGCATTACGGAAATGTATTAATATTTCATACAGGTTTAATTAATTATTACAAATAAATTAATAATACGATTACTCTTTGCCGATGCGATTAAAAAAAGTAAATAAAAATATTATTCAGTTAAAGTATAAGCTTATTTAAACTCCATTTGAATCTTATTTAGAATTAGAGGATCACCTGTAGGTATGAAGTACAAAGCTTGTGTTGAATAATAATGCTAAGACGTAAATAAACAACTACATTTATTTTCTTGTAGTGTAAGTTTAAACAATATTAATGGTAAAGAATAATTGTAAATTATAATCGTATGTTTTATATCTTTCTTTATCGCACTTCTTAAAGCATTTGTAGCATTTTACGGAAGGAATGCAATACAGGAAGTGTCTAATAATATTTTAAGTCCATTAAGTGGAAGATTAACCGTGCGCTTTCTTCTTGTCAATAATCGACTAGGCCTCTGAAAGAATAGATGATGAAAAAAATTAATTAGCTCTCTTTAATTGAATATTATATACAAACATATACATATATGTTTATTTTTTATAATCACTTTATAATTTTACCGGCTATTTCTCGGACTTAAAGAGCGAAGTGGTGAATCTCTGTATCTCCTACGAGATTCAGTTCGAAATTTTTCTCGATCGTCACGTCTATCTCGTTCTTTGTCTCTTTCTCGTTCACGATCGTTTTCAAAATCCCTCATATCTCTGTCTTTTCTTTCTCGACGTACAATTCGCGGACTACGACCAGGACTTGGTGTACGCGATATGGAGGAATGTGAATCAGAACTATGACCTTCGTAACGGTGCCTACGTTCCCTTTGTCTAAAAGTTGTTGAACAATAATAATAATAATGTAGTATTGAGAACAAACAAGCGATACTGAATAAATATAAAGTACATAGAGTAATAATAATAATAGTAATAATAATCATAATAATAACAATAATAATGACAGCGTACTTTCTACGTAATTTCAAAGACATTTCTCGAATTTCATCTTCTCGATCTTGCCTTTGCTGTTCCATTTTCTCAATCCTAAGTTGCTCAGCCTTTTTGTCAGCTTTATCTAAAATGTAAAAGTAATTGTAATATTACATTAACACGATAACAGTTAAAGGTTTTGATAAATTTTACTTACACTGCCGATTTAATAAAGCTTGCATTTTCTTCTTAAGCCGCTCCTGAGGTGTGATTTTCAGTGACTGAAAAATATAACTATTAAAAGTCTGTTACCAATTACTAAACCTTTTTTCTTAATATACATATATAGCAAGGCACAAAATATTTCTAAAATTTCAATACAAATTTTAGAGGATTTTAAGAATATTATTTGTTGCGTATTTAATTGTAGTTATGAATATATTTACGAAGCAAAAGAAATCCTATTTGAAATATTTAGATTTTTTTTAGTAAAAAAAAAAAAAAAAACAACATTAATGACTTTAGAAAAATGAGTACTTTCAATAAAGATCATTAAACAGCCTGTGTTTATATCTTTCGTATAATTTTAAAATTTTATTATATAACCAAATTTATATTAAAATTTCAGAAAATTTATTATGCTACTACATATCAAAACTAATATTAAGTATATCCTATAACGATGGACTTTTTCGTATTACTATTTCTACAAAACAAATAAATAATACCACAAAAAATTTGATGTTTTCATTCTGATAACGTTGGTAATAATAAATGTAAATTTTATAAAAATAATTTCTGATAAATTTCATCGAATATGGTTATTGCAACAGACATTTAATATATATGTTCTAAATATTGTAATATAAAATGAAATTACGATATGAAGGATATAGTTAAATAATTAAGGTAAAAACATCCTAAACTGAACTCGTGATATGTCGATTGTTAGCTTTCGAGGAAAAAAACACTTTTTTGTAAGTTTTAAACAGCTGCATTTACTTTCAGATTAATAACAGACCGAATAGTAATTTACAGTTCGATCTCGATTTGTTTTGTTTTATTATTAAAAAACTGTAATAAAAAAAAAAAAAAAAAAAAAAAAAAAAAAAAAAAAAAAAAAAAAAAAAAAAAAAAAAAATGAAAAATATTGTAATCAATGAGATTCATACAAGAAAATTTTTACAGATTTTTATAGCTGCAAACTTGAATATAGAAATTTAGAAATTTTTTATCGAAGTCATCAAGTGATTATATGTTTGTAGTTGTAACATTTCCTTACGATTATTAATTTGTAATCTGTTTTAGATTTTTCGGAAAGGTGCGTCATAGTTAAAAAAAAAAAATTAAAAATTATTTTTAGCCTTTTCGTCCAGTATTTATACAGGATATTGCAGTACTGGTGATGGAAATTGAAAAAACGTTCGGTCTGTTATTAACTAAAAAGTGTAGTTGTTCGATGTTTGAAATATAGTGTTTTTTCTTCGAAACCTAACAAATGACGTATAGTTCAGTGCGGTTTAGAGTACATTTATCATGATTATTCAACTATTATTTTTTTTTTTCTGCGAAGAAAATATAAATTACATTGTTTTTTGAAGTGTACGAAATTCAAATTCTTCGTGGCTTTGTATTACTGAATATGAAACAAGAAAGTGAAATGAGATTTTTAAACGTGAAGCGTAAAGAATATAATTTAAACGCCTTATTATATTATCCAACAGAATGAAAAACAAGTAGCACTTGTTGAGGTTCTTCGTTGAGAGGGTAGTTATATAAAGAGTATATACTGTCTTTTATTCTCTGTGCTTTAAGTGACTAAGTAAGCGTTATGGTTCTTACTGACTTTGTGTCCGCCACCAGAATTTGTACTTAACCCTGCTTTTGGCTTGTTCCTGAAACGTTTGAATTAATTAAAAAACTTTTTTTAAGATCAGCTTTAACGTTCCAACATAATACATTTTAATTGTTATCGAACTTACATGTTTGTGGTATTCGTAGCCGTTGGTTTCGGTGCTGCCGTAGAGACTTTTTCCTCGTTATCTGATAATTCTAATTCCAAACTTGACGATTTTCCACGTCGGCCATAATATCTATTACAATTATTAGAAAATAATAAACGTAATGAAACTTTTGTATTTACGGAAATGTATATCGTACCTTGGCAGTGCCGGAGTTTTATTTTCAGTGCTACGAGATCTTTTGCATCTGGATTGACTTCTTGATCTTGATCTAGATCTAGATTGGGATTTAGTTCTGGATCGAGATTTAGATATTGACTTTGACGGAGAGTAATGTCTTCGACGATAACTATCTCTCGAGTGGCTTCTGTTATGCGATTTAGACCTCGATCTCGATCTTGATTTTGATTTTGATCTAGAAACACTGCTCGAAGATGAACTTCTAGATCTTTTTGGTCGCGAGCGAGATCTAGATCTAGTTTTCGACCTTGAAACAGTCCGTGAACGAGATCTAGAAAAGCTTCTGTATCGTGATCTCGATTCACTTCGAGTTCGCGATCGTCTTGAACGACTTCTTGTTCTTGATCTTGTGATTTTTCTATGCCTCGAATGTGTTCTTCTTGATCTGAAAATTATATCAATTAATTATAACTTATACTGTATATTTAATTAATAATTTAATTAATAACTTATACTGTATATTTATTACAGCATAAATCAACTTACCTCATTCTTGACGTACTCCGTTTTCTGTCACGGTTTCTATACGATTTAGATTTATTAACAGATCGAGAGCAACTCCTAGATCTTGATTTTGAAAGTTTCCTACTAACTGTTCGTTCGTTAAGCGTTGGACTGTCTGACCTTCTGCGTCTAAGGTGAGAGTAATTCATTTTTCTTGAATTGGAAGAAGTAACATGAGACGAACTTCCATGAGTCTCTTCTTCACCACCAAAACTTGTAATATACGTTATTTGTCCAGTGTTCACGGGTGATACAGATCTCGAACGAGATTTAGATGAAGATTTTCTATAGGGATTGTACTCAGGACTTTCTCTTGCAGCATAACTAATAAAAAAAA
>SMSQ01018657.1:29652-41285 GCA_019453375.1 Ctenoplectra terminalis | reverse complement strand
CTCTGCTAGTATTATCAATCAATAATTATAATAATCCATAAACTCTTTCAAAAAATTCCACTTTACTACAAATACCAAGCATTTATATCTCGTTTCCACAAGTTTATAGTTTTGCAAAAGAATCAGCCGATTAAACTTTCCCCTCCGCTTCTATATCTAATAATTATAACAACTAAGATCTCCTAAAATTTTATTAAAAATTTCACTTTACCAGAAACTCAAAGTACTCTAAACAAGCTACTTCGGAAATCATTTTCATACTCTTTGTCAATAACTTCACCGTAAAATTACTCTCCATAAAAGTACAGTACATATCGCGAGCGTACAAGAAAAAAAACTGTTTTCTTTTTATAGAAACTCATATTTCTAAAANTAACACTAGAGCTACCGACGATTAAAGTATACAAAATAATACGTAATGCAACTGAGGCAAAGCTTCATCTATATTTTTAACAGAAAATCACGGAAAATCTGCCCAAAGGCCGTAGTTAATTTATAAAATTTCTGTAAAAAATTACGAATGGGTCATTTTGACCACTCTGCTAGTATTATCAATCAATAATTATAATAATCCATAAACTCTTTCAAAAAATTCCACTTTACTACAAATACCAAGCATTTATATCTCGTTTCCACAAGTTTATAGTTTTGCAAAAGAATCAGCCGATTAAACTTTCCCCTCCGCTTCTATATCTAATAATTATAACAACTAAGATCTCCTAAAATTTTATTAAAAATTTCACTTTACCAGAAACTCAAAGTACTCTAAACAAGCTACTTCGGAAATCATTTTCATACTCTTTGTCAATAACTTCACCGTAAAATTACTCTCCATAAAAGTACAGCACATATCGCGAGCGTACAAGAAAAAAAACTGTTTTCTTTTTATAGAAACTCATATTTCTAAAAATTCAGAAAATATAAAACAGCGTAATAATCAGTCCGTGGATTTTTACCCAGTTACAAATAATTTAAAGACACAACGATAGAGCGTATACGATAACCAAAAATATAGAAATAAACCCAAAATCCAGCCCTCGTTACAATATTTATCCAACAAGTCTATCCGGCTTGTATACGTTTAATTATATCTATAAAAATCCACGGTCTGACGCTTAAGTTTGACAAATAAATCGTTTTAAAGAATACCTAATCTCCTAGATCCGTCAGACCGTAATAATCAGGCCGTGGATTTTTACGCAGTTACAAATAATTTAAAGACACAACGATAGAACGTATACGATAACCAAAAATATAGAAATAAACCCAAAATCCAGCACTCGTTTCAATGAGAGCGATAACCAAAAATATAGAAATACATATAGAGCGTATACGATAACCAAAAATATAGAAATACATATAGAGCGTATACGATAACCAAAAATATAGAAATAAACCGAAAATCCAGCACTCGTTACAATATTTACCCAACAAGTCTATCCGGCTTGTATACGTTTAATTATATTCATAAAAATCCACGGCCTGACGCTCAACTTTGACAAATAAATCGTTTTGAAGAATACCTAATCTCCTAGGTCTGACGGACCTAGGAGATTTTTCCTCTAAGCTCGCTAAACGTATATTACCTTACCTCGAAACCGCGAGATAGCGAAATACTGAAAACCGTGCAGAGCTGCAGATCGAAAAGGACTGTCCTGACTGTCTACTCCTAGGACGTAGCTCTCTCGCAACAGGATTCCTCGGGACACGGCAATCGCGAAAACAGGTCTTGCAAGCTTTTATACCCTGTGGATTTTGCTTGTGTTCGAAGGATCCATANTTTTATATTCTACTTTTTGTATTCTTTCTGCGTAGATAGTTTCGTGGAACGTTTTATCGATGTGATTTAAAGAAGCGAAGGAGAATACGGTCACCGTGAGTTGTATCGAATTTTTAGGAGGATAACTGTGTAGAAAAAGAGGAAAATAAGAAATTAATTGTAGAAAAGTTTGATATACAGTGGCTGCAGAAAGTATTTAATCAGGTTTTACTTTTTATTTCCACAACATTAAACGATCATAGCCATAAAACATTTAATGTATAATTCGCTACGTAAATTCTAAAATAAATGCAGTAGCGTGTAAATATTTTCTGTAGCTACTGTATACGATCTGTGACACTTAAGCAAAGTTGGCGAAGATGGCAAAAATTCTCAAATTAGCAAAAAAAAAAACAGAAAACACGATATTTAGAACAAACTATGTTCTGCAAACATCTATAAACCACCCCCTCTCCGTTGTCGCTAATAACCTTAGAGGTTGACGCGACACAAAATAATAAAAATAAAAAGAAGAATTGAAAAAACCAAGAGATTACCAAGAAACGAATGAACTATGAAAAACACGAGAATTATAAAATATAACAAGATCTTTCACAAATTTACAAATTTACAATTTATGATATAAAGTACTATCACGTTCACAGGAAAATTAAAGTATTATTGATACTAAAATATTACTAAAATATTACTAAAATATTACTAAAATATTCCTAAAATATTACTAAAATATTACAAATTTATTCTAAAGAACGATCAGTAAAAATTTGATCCCAAAAACTAGCAACATTTCGGTAGTCATAAAGTACTTTTGAACGATCGTTTTCACAATTGTCGTTCACAGTCCGGACTATCTTTGTAACCGAAACTATGGTCCTCGCTTTACTAAGAAAATAGTTCGAACAGAGAGTGAAGGTTATAAATATTTAAAGTATCCGTGGAAACGTTTAGAATACAGATGCATTTAAAAGTCCGCGAAGAAATACGTGCGCAGGAGGATACCATGCGTAGCGAGCTCGTCTTGCTCTTTTATCGAAGTTTGTTTGTGGTCGTTACGTGGCGTGATTCGATAAACGAGCTTTTCGATGTCTAAAACTGTTCGACGTAAATACGTGATTTTCTGGCGTGTTACATGTTCCTTCTAAATTCTATTGCCGGTAAAAACAAACATCGTTGTTCGGGACTTAGCACCGTGTAACGGTACTTTTTATTGGACGAAAGTGTTGAAACGAACGCCGGATCAGAGGACGCAGGGTGTATCGCTTAACATTATCACCTGAATTTTGTACAGCAATCTATATACTATTCATATTCTACAATTAATACCAGTAATTAAAAAGCAACCATACTTTTATTTCGTTTCTTTCCTAAAAGTACAGAATATGCAGAAAAATTGCGAAAATTCATATTAGAAATTACATATAAAATTGAATTATAAATTTTCTTGCTACAAAAAGCTGTGAAATATTATTCAACGATAGTTGGTGAAGATGAACAAAAATTTTCAAATTAACAGAGAAACATGGGAAACAAAAAATTTTAAAAGAAACAATAAATTATCCAAAAATAATGAAAGACTAAGAATTATAAAATATGGCGTACGATCTTTTACAAATGTAAAAATTTACAATTTATGAAGTATAAAGTATATGTAAAATTTGAGAAAACTGAGCAAATTTTAGTTTACAGTTCTCCTTCCCTAAAAAAGAGATTCCTAAGTTGTTCCATCTTTTGAAGCATTAAGATAAAAAGAAAAAACCTTTAAGAAGCCTCGAATGAATTTTTTTCCCGAAAAAAATAAGCTATAAACATTCTTTCAGAAGATTGACGCGTCTCTAGAGATTTGACTTTATTCGACGAGTATCCTCGAAGGTTCTAGCCCGGTTGGAAATAAACTCTTCGACGGCAGGTGGTATTTCTACGACCAATTTGAAATGTTCGTGACCAGACAGGAGGGACGGTAGAGCCCTATCCCGGGGTCGACGTACTTCCGGAACTAAAAAATTCACGTCGCAAAAGTGAGAACCACTGGATTCCAACGGATCGTGGTTATTATGTGGTTACAAGGGTAGGCAAAAGCTCTTCGAGTCTCGTAGTTCTTTCGCAGTGGTGTGTACGGGGTATGGTGGAGGAAAAGTCACGTCTGATACCTATAATACTAAATTTACAGGCATCGATTGGATCATTTTGTCGAATACCTTAACATTGAAACTACCAAGATGGTCAAAATGACCGATTCATAATTTTTCATAAGAGTTTTATCAATTTACTGTGGCGCATCTTTGGGCACTTTAGGTATTTTTTTAATCAAAATATGGATAAAGGTTTATATACCTTGAATTATATATTTTTTTTCACATTGCTTTCCTTTTGATTTCTTTGGTATAAGTATAATTTAATCGTCGGTAGATCTGATGTTAAAATATAGTTATTTCTCAATAGCATTAGTTCATTTTATTTTAAATCAATAGATTTTTAATGATAGAGATTTATTTTATTTATTTTTGCAAATAAATTCCATTTTGAGTATCCCTTTTGAATGTTAATTTGTACAATATTTTATATTTTTTTAAATAATTACGTTTTCATACGTTGGATAAATAAAGTTTAGTGTCTTTATTTGCAGGAAATATTAAATGTATATTGTTCCATAAAAAATATTGGAACCGATTAAATTGTTTAAAAATGTAATTAATTAGATGATAGAAAATATTTATGCATGTATAAAATTTTTTAATTCATCATCTTTCAATGTCATGCAAAATTGTCTCGGTTCACTGATCTTCTATCCAATCAAGGTTCATTAAAATACTTTTCTTTTATTAACCGTTTCTGAAGAGACGTCGCAACTACAGTTTCTTTTTTTATACGTGTACGGTTTCTAGTCTAGTTCATTGCCAATAAATTTCAATAATTTCTTTACGAGCTATTACGAGTGGCTACGATATACAGCGTATCTAAAAAAACAGTATAATTTCTTTTAAGGCATTATTTTTGGGGTAATTTCAATCAAGTTTCTTTTCAGCGAAGATATTAAATTTGGAGCTGTTAACGAAATATTAATGAAAAACACTGGCCAATCACACAGCGGATATAGCGGCCGAACTCCCGCGGAAGTGTTGGCTTTGCGCGGCGAGTATGAGCAAACAAGTCGACGTATTAGAAAGTATTAATTCGCATCGGGAAAAAATGATATCGAATAACGAATAAAATCGAATTGCATCACAAATCTTCTACCGTGCATTTATATCCGCTGTGCGCGTTCGCGTCAGTGAACAATTAGTACAAAATGTATTCGCGTTCGAAGGATGTATACACGTGTACGTTCTATACGAATTGACACACGGAAAAATGAAATCATTAAATATTCGAAATAATTTGTATTTCGCGTACGTATCGTTCTGTAATGTTTTAATGATTCGATCGCACAATGTTTCATCGCGTAACTTTCGGTAGTGTCGTATAAATCATTTGGTCGCGTAATTATCGGTAGTGTCGTATTAATTATTTCGTCGCGTAATTATCGGTAGTGTCGCATAAATTATTTCGTCGCGTAATTTTCGGTGGTGTGAATCATTTCGTTCGACAATGGGCAGAAAGGGTCCAGTGGCGCACATCTTCAAGCAGCGGAAGAATCTAGGCGAACGGGTGAGTTTGATTGAATTTATTAGTGATTTATTATTTTTAATTTAACGTGAGTTGCGATTTAACGCTGAATTTTCTTTTATGAGTTTCTCGAAGGCGTTTATTTGTTATCGACAACAGTATTGGGCGTTATTCGCATAAATTTTTATGAGAATACAATATTATTCGTTATTTAAAAAGGAAATTTATTTATTCACTATTCTTTTATTCGGAGCAATTACTATTTTCCGTTCAGTTTATGGAAACAGTTTGTATTCACGTTTTCGTATTACAAATAATGAGAACTATTTCCATTATTCGCGAATAGCGAATTATTCGACTTTATTTGTTATTCAATATAATATTCGCCCAGCACGAATAATGCTTGCTCCCATACGCACCGACCTGTATCTCGAAGCATAAACACGACTCGTAGCCAACGCTTGGCCGGCGTTCGACCGCTATACTCGCTCTGCGATTAGCCTGTGTTTTTCGTTAATATCTCGGCAACGAAACCGAATACGACATTTTCGCTAAGGAAAAACTTGCTTGAAATTACCCCAGCAACTATCTCTTAAAAGGTCTTACACCTTTTTTAGAACATCCTGTATAATTTTCCATAATACGTCGATGCATGGTAAAATGTTATACATTGAGATATTCTGTCACCTGCGACTAAAATATTAATCAGCATCGTCGCGAGGTCATTGAACTCACTTAGACTATGTCTCGCTTTCCTCGAAACATTCTCGTCTAGAATTCACGCTTCAGAGTCACGCCAAACCGATCCAAGGCGAGGTTTAACCCCTTGCTTTACAATCGAGAGTCGTACTCGTGACACAATTTATGATTCGCATAGAATAGAGATGCAATAAATTCGCAATAAATTCGCAATAAAATTGAATTTTATCTGTAACCGTAATTTCGATATTTCGTATTCAGAATTAACAAATATAAATTATGCGTAATATTTCAGTATTTCGTATTAGACACTGTGTTATCACTAGAACTACCGACAGTTAAAACATATTTATTTCTATAAAAAAAATTAAAATGAAAAAAAATATAGAAAAATATAGGAAATATAGAAAAATATAGAAAAATATAGAAAAATATAGAAAAATATGTTGGAAGACAATGCAAGGAAATAAAATATTTATCTGTATTTTTCTTTTGTACCAAATCACGCAAAATTCCCAAAAATGTATCACAGTAAATTTATAAAAATTCTATGCAAAATTACGCGTTGATCATTTTCGCCACGTTGATAGTTTCAGTGTTAAAGCAGTGAACAGTTATTCCTAACATGTATGGTTACTGAAAAAAATAGTAAAGCAAGGGGTTAATGAGAATAAAAATGTGGAAACACGTAAGAAAAGTACGGGAAGAATAAAATAAGCGGAGGCTTTAGTGGGAGCCTGCCTTTAGACGGCGTCGAGTTAATTAAGTTTGTGCGTACGTTGCTCGGAATCGGACGTAGCGCATCGAAACATCGCCAAAGGGCTTCGAATACCGAAAGGATCTGTGAATTATCTACTACCAGCGATCGTTTCACGTTTTTCCTCCGCGCGACGCCCGTGAGAATCGCTTTATAATTCGCAAGCGGAATGGATAGATAAGTCGTGAACGTTTCAAGGCAGTCGTGGAAATAGATTCACGTAAGAGTTAGGGTTCTTTTTGATTCCTTTCTGTGGTCGTTGAATAAACACAGAATCATTAATTCTTGTTTCTGAGCGTAGCTTTTAAATTGGTGTATCTTTTCAGTGATAAATTAATGGTCTTTGTAGAATTTTTAAAATAAGTAAAATAGTGTTCTTTTATTGATTATTTTAAAATCTTGATAGAATTTTAAAAATAAATAAAGTAGTATTCTTTTATTGATTATTTTACAATATTGATGGAATTTTAAAAATAAGTGAAGTAGTATTCTTTTACTGATTATTTTACAATCTTGATGTAATTTAAAAAATAAATAAAGCAGTATTCTTTTATTAATTATTTTACAATCTTGATCGAATTTCAAAAATAAGAAAAATGGAATTTTTTGATCGATTATTTTACAATCTTGATATAATTTTAAAAATAAGTAAAGTAGTATTCTTTTACTGATTATTTTACAATCTTGATAGAATTTTAAAAATAAGTGAAGTAGTTTTTTTAGTAGAGTTTTAAAAATAAGTAAAATACCATTTATTAATAGATCACTTTACAATCTTTGTAGAATTTTAAAAATAAGCGAACCAGTATTTTTTTTACAAGACAAATTTATAATGATATAATTTTAGAAGCCAGCAAAACAATATTTTCTTATCGATAAATTTACCATCTTAGTAAAATTTAAAAATCAAGTGAAACAGTATTTAAAATAACTAACTTCAGTGTTTAAAATTTACAAAGATCATCAGTTCCAGAATCAAACAAAATTCTTCGAATACTACTTTTACAATTCCTCCATTCCAAAACACTTTGTTAAATACAAGTTTCGGGAGAACTAACAATCTGTCAAATTTAAATTTCGAAGAAACGATATATCTCTTGCACCAGTCTGATACTTTCCAATTCTATTTACAACACTGCATTAAACAAAAAAAAAAAAAAAGAAAAAACGTTCGTCATAGACCCTTTTATATCCTTCGCGTCAATAACTATTCAGTTACATCAAACGAACTATACACCTATTTCTTGCAACAGAAAATGGCACGATCTCATCTCAGGTGTCGAAGAAGAAATAGATACACGATTATACTCGCATTGATAGTATTCGATCTACTTGATCGGGTTATGTTCTGGATTCAATAACGTTTGCATAATTATATAGTGAATCGTTTCATAGATCGCTAATTAGTTACTTTTTAATCAAACCTGATCAATAGTCGTGACCGAGAATGAGGTATCGGAACGGCTAACGAGAAACATCATTCGCGTGCGTTAGGTAACTTGGAAATATTAATTATCCATGACTAAAAAACTGGCTGTAGAAATCTATAAAAAGACCGAAATACACAGTGAATCCGACAGTTCGGTTCTCGGTTCGACGAACGTATCATTAAGGACCTTAACGTAGCGTGCAATCACCGTCGGTGAAATTAATTTTAATCATGGCCAACAATAAGCGTGACAGGCATGGATGCACGAAAATTATTACCTGCTGCTCGTTCTACTTCGTTGTTCGTACGAGCTTCTATGAATGACCACGATATATCGTACCGAAAAATTTTGAACATTAAAACTATCAAAAACGCAATTTTTCATGGAAATTTTATAAATTTTTAAAGATGCATTTCTGAATATTTTCCGCCATTTTCTGTAAAATATATGGTTAAAGACTTGGCTCTCTCGCGTTGCGTGTTTCTTCAAATATGGATTATTATAAATTCTTCGGTACAGATAGGTATACTTTAATCGTTGGTAGTTTTGGTGTTAACGGGAGGAGAAACGAAAGATAAGACAAGATTAGAAAATCGGAAGGACATTTTTACGATTCATTGATTATAGTGTAGACTGAGGAGAATTGGATCGTTTTGTGCTTGGCAGTGAAAAGATAATAGTCTAAATTTAGAGAGTTAACTTTTTATTATACATAAGTAATTAATATATATTTAGTTTGGATATTAATAATAATAAAATTTGTTACGCTTTAAAATGTTTATTTTTATCCGATTCGACTTGGTTTACCCTATCTTGTATTATTAGATCGGTGGATATGAAATTGGTTTTGATAAAATAGATTTCTTTTTCGATTATTTTATTTATTTAAAAAATTTTGCGTTAGATTTTCTATATTTGCTCGCTTTCTAGAGATCAAACTTTTAGCTTTCTAACACTTCTTAACACTAAAATTGTCAAAATTCATTTTTGTGCATTTTCCATGGTTTTCTGTAAAATAAGTGGTTAAAGATTTGATTCTCTTGCGTTATTTATTTTTTTTAAATATCTATTATTGTGATTTCTTTGGCACGAATAGGTATGCTTTAATTATTGGGTCGTTTTAGCGTTGATCTTTAATAATTATCACTTTGTGGTATGAGTTGATTTTCTTTGATGAAACTAATTCTTAATATCTCTGACTTTCTATAGAGTTTTCCATTTGTGAATTGTCTCTTTGATAAAAAAATTGTAAGAATTTCTAAATTAGTAGAAGTGTGTTGGAGATACGTTTAGTGAATAGAGAGGACGTAGCGGAACGTGATGTTTGAATTCCTGTAATTTTCATAGAGTAATTTGTACAACATGAGATCTGGCCTTCGGATGCATTAATACGGCTGCATTTTTGTTAACTTCTCGTGCAATGTTTGATGTTCTCTGGAATATTTTCCTGCGGCATTATTTATGCATGTTTAAAAAGAGCTCTTAAGTTATGACTAGACTGCGGATTTTTATGAATACAATTAAAAAAATATAAGTTAATTAGGAAATTGTTTTATTCACCAAATATTTAAACTAGCATTTTATTTTGGCTTAGGTTCGGCTTAATAAATTAAACCTTTTTTTATCCATCCATATTTTTGAATATTTAAAAAGAATTCTCGAATTTTAACCAGACTACGTGTTTTTATGCAAATTCATGTTTTATATGAATACAATAAAAAAAAATATAAATCAGAGAATCAATTGATTATTTGCATTATTCATTTATAATTTTCTATAAGACAAAGGGTTTCATACTTATCTATTTTACCTATTAAAGATAAATATCAAAGACAAAGATCAAAGATCTCTTTTTACCTATTAAACAAATATCTATATAATATAAAAATCATATCCATATAATAAAAAAATCAACAACACCTCCAAAGAAAGTTCCAACAAAACCCAACCCTGGACTCAATTCAAAAGCAACATTTTTAATACCAAGCTCTCTAAATTCACACAAAATTCGAATCTCTCTAAAAGTTTGCACAAAACGAGTTTGAAAAACGAAACAAAAAATTCCACCAAACATTCCGAAACAAGTCTCGAACCCAACACTACTCAACCGAATCAGATCAAGCAACCGAATCAGTTGACCAAAAATACCGAAAATCTCGAAGAATCTTCACGAATCTCTCTGGATCCGATTGGAAGACAAGTTCGGGGTCGAATACCTTTTTGTACCGACGATCTTCCAGGAAAGTGGCGCCTTTCTCGTGGCGAAAGAGGTCGGTGGAGAGGGCCATGGCTCGGCGCGGCGAATGTGGAGTAGAATCGCATTAGGAGCGGGCTGAGTAACGGAGCGGGCGCGGAGCAGAGCGTATCGCGTGTCGTCTCCTCGTTGACGAGCGGTGTTCTCGCGTGGAATATTCCTGGTGCTCGTCAGTCGCGTGCTGACCAGCCAGCCGACCGTGTGTACCGCTCTAACCCTTTACCATACTCTCCAGTCAGCTGTCCCGCGTTTCGATTTCAAATACATCACAGAAAATCGTATCGAAAGATCACACGGCCATCACCGACATTGTCCACGTGATAGATTGTTGCGATAAGCGTTAACAATTGGCGTGAACAAGCATCGCATCGTTAATTAATTTCAATTAATTCGAAGATACCGATATTTGGAGTGAAGCATAGTACACATTGTCCGGATTGACTGGTTGATCGAGTATTAACGTTTAATGAGGACGAAGAAGGGTTCTTGCTGGGAACGCGTGTGCGAACGATCGATCGAATCGGCTCGTAGGGTGGCGTTGAAAGTTTTCAGTGATCGATTGGAACGATAACTCGCCGTGGATCCGGTTAACCGGTCGAAAGGAGGAACGTACATGAGCCCGATCGACGCTCGTTCCCGCTTGATGAGTCGAGTTCGACCGTCTCGGATCTGAGGATCCGATCGACGTCGAAGGGTCGCGCATTGTTCCTCGATTGATCTTCGCTCGGCTGGAGAGAAGAAACAGGCGTGCACAAGATGCTGAACGACAACGCGTGGAAGCATAGGCGGGTGCCTATACCGAAGAGGTGAGTTTGATCGAGCTGATTTTAATGGATGTCTTGCAGACCGTTTTGTCTGGTTCGTTGATCGTTATTGTTGGTTGGTAATACCACTATCGGGTTCTTTTATCGGTAATTACGTTTATGGTATGTTTTGCTTGATAGGATCTCGGAGATATTTTTCATACAGTTATGATCTTGATCTCTTTTTTTTCTTAAATTTCCTGATTTAGAGAAAAATTAATTTTTAACCCATTCGCTGCCAAGCCTAGATTATATGAAGTCATTTCCATTGCCATTTATATTTTGAGTGTTATTGTTTACCAAAGAC
>SMSQ01018657.1:0-21546 GCA_019453375.1 Ctenoplectra terminalis | reverse complement strand
ATATATTTTGTTATCGAGAACTCCGTGAAATTGTTTAAAATTATCAATCGATACCTGACAATTACTTAGCTGCTATTATAGTTATTACCATTCAGTAATTACCTAGTTATTATTATATTTATTACCGTCTAATAATTAGTTATTATATTCGTATGAATTTGAATTTAATATTTCGATTATTAACAGCTGTTTAATTCAATTTAGTATATTTTATTACTAAAAATAAAACTCTGTGAGCTCGATTAATTAACAGCCATTTATTTTATTTTAATACATTTTGTTATTTAAAACTCCGCTATCTTGTTTAAAATTATTACTCGATATCTGATAATTACCTGATTATTATATCTATTACATTATCTAATAACTAGTTATTACATTCGTATGAATTTGAATTTAATATTTCGACTATTAACAGCTATTTATTTCAATTTAATATATTTTATTACTAAAAATAAAACTTTATCTGCTCGTTTAAAATTATTACTCGATATCTAATAAATACCTAATTATTGTATCTATTATATTATCTAATAACTGGTTATTACATTCGTATGAATTTGAATTTAATATTTAAATTATTCACAGCTGTTTATTTTAATTTTATTTTACTATTAAAAGCTCCGCGGTACTCGCTTAAAGATATTAATTCGGTATCTAATAATTTTTGCACTATTTATGATTCAATGCTTGTCTAATAAGTTATCCCAAATTGTCGATTTCAGTCAAAGGTTCACGTATTTTATTTAAATACTCTAATGAACCACCGTTCGTTGTAACGGTGCTAACAAAATTCCAACGTAATCGAAGCTCTATTATAATATAATTATCAGTCGCATTAATAACAGCTGTTGTGAAACAAAAAATTGTCAGGAACATATGCTTGAAAGACCTTCTGCGAAATTCGAGTTGCTTACGGAAGGCAGGAATTTTCATGTTTTTTATTTTTTTACCGCCTATCAATCTTTGATCGCGTGACGACTAGCAGTCACCATCAACCCCTTGCGTTGTAATATCCAGTCACATTAGTGGCGCACATAACGAAGAAAAAAAGTTTGTAGAAAATTAGGTAGGAATCGTACCAAGAAAATCACAACTTTTTGTAATAATTCTAAAATATAATCCATTAAAATCGTGTAAACATATTTTTTTAATATCGTATAAGTTATAAAGTGTTATTTTTTCGTACTAGAATTACCGAAGTGATAAAAATAACTGACTTGCAATTTCTCATACAAGTTCTATAAATTTATAATGGATTTTTCGGAATTGTTTGCGATTTTCTCTAACTTTATTTCTCTACTTATTATTTTTAATTCTTTGGTACAAAAAGGTATACATTAATATACTATTAATACTAGAACTACTGACGATTGAAACACATTTATTTCTACTAAAATAATAAAAATGGTAGATATTAAAAAAGAAAAAAAATATATAATATAAAAGGAATGATATTTTCTTTAATATTTTTTATAGAAAATTATCAAAAATTGCCAAATATACCACAGTAAATTTATAAAAATTGTATGAGAAATTACAATTTGGTGATTTTTACCGTCACTGTTGAAGCTGTACTGTTTTTGATACGAACGCTACCAAAATACTGTTGGTCCCATAGGAACCGATGCTTGTAGCGTTCAATGTGTTAAAGTAATCGCGGTACGCGATACACTCCGTGTACTTACCAAGAAAAGCACAAGGTAACGGATTAATAAGAGCGTATAGCGAGTCAACACAAAAAAGATTACAGACAAAAAATCACAGAAAATCGAGGTTTGAGTCGTTGAATCGTAGAACCGGAGTGCCTTAAACGCGCATAATTGCTGTTATTTTTTACAACGTCGCGCGAATTCGAATTATGTATCGTGCTCGCGTTAGAACAGCTTGCGTGCCGACGTCGACAACGATGCTCCAAGTACTCGATCCCATTAAAAACACGCGATCCAAGCGTTCGTTCCTTCGTTCGCTGAAAATGCGGCATCAAGCTGTCGCGGTCTTTGCACTTGCGCTGGACGCAACGCATTTTTCCGTGCTAGGAAAACTGTGATTTACAAGTTACATATTCATTATCTACATTTAACAAATTTCATTTTATTTATTTACCACTGTAACAGTTAATTTAATTGGTGTACCGTTGTACTGATACCAGACAATCCATTTAAATGAATCCGTAAAAAAGAAAAGAAAAAGAAAAGTTCAAATAAAAATGATAAAGTATAATCAATTGTAACTTTTATCCGATAGTCAAATATTAATCGAGTGACAAAGAGTCGAATAAAAATTTCCAGGGACGAGTAAAGACGAAAAAATTGTTCGACGCGTGTCGAATAAGAATAAATTGAACTGTCTTTATTTTTACAAAGTATCTTTATTTTACAAAAGATATTTTTATTATAGAAAAGTATCTTTATTTTACAAAAGGTATTTTTATTATAGAAAGGTATCTTTATTTTACAAAAGATATTTTTGTTATAGAAAAGTATCTTTATTTCACAAAAAATATTTTTATTAAAGAAAAGTACCTTTATTTTACAAACGATATTTTTATTATAGAAAAGTATCTTTATTTCACAAAAGATATTTTTATCGTAGAAAAGTGTCTTTATTTTACAAAAGATATTTTTATTAAAAAAAGTATCTTTAATTTAAAAAAAAAAAATATATACCTTTATTTCAAAAAAAGTATGTTTATTCGTCGAATAAATTTTCACCAATTAAGGATAACCAGGATTCGAGCCTCCGAATAACAAATAAAGATAAACTATCTTTTATTCCATTCGTTGTTTCATTTTTTTTTTTTAATTTATATAATGCTCAGCTCCGAATCAAAGTGAACCACATTTCGCTTTTAACGCCGGTGAAATTGGAACGAGTGATTCGGATTAAGTTGGAAAGTATACGGGCTCATCGTACGGAACAGTCGAGTTTCCAGATATCCTCATTATGCGCGATGGGCTTCCCCGTGTTCCACGCTATTCCAAGAGCCCGTTCCTAAGAGCTTACGGTTCCCTCGTCCCCGTGTGTCGTTGACACCGCGTCTCGCGACCGATACCGTTCGTTTCTTGTTTTCTTTTATCCGGACACGCGTTCATTTCTCCCGGTGCGATAGTCTTGATCGCCTGGACATCCGAGCGGTTTCTATGGCGAACAAGACGCGCTTCTTTGTGTCCATGGACGTGCACGGTGGAAAACTTACGGCCGCTTGCCGGTCGGAAGGGTCGAGCATGCGAGGATTGATCTTTGCGAACCGCTGTGATGGGAATTCACGTGGATGATGCGAGATTTTCAGCGTTAGTTATTCTTGATTAATGTGTGTTGACGACGATGGTGAATTAATGTGAGCGTATTTGCGACGTGAGTGAACTGTTGGCACCCGGGTACCTATTTTTCTTGTAAAATTTCTTTTATGTTTCTATGAAAATATCAAAATCGACTGAAGTAGGTTTTATCGAACACAAAATTGTGAACTTTTTTTCTGCGAATTAATAGTTTTCCATGCGTAGAATTAAAAAATTCAAGTCTTAACTTTAGGAGTTCAGCGGTTCAAAAATTAGGTGTATTTAAAGTTGAGCATTTTTAGCGCATCTGGCAGGTAACTTTGACGACATGTTGGCTTCTATTCATTATCTGATTGGTCTACGTTCCCGTCTAGCTTTAGCGTTTCTAGGGTAACCAATTTACTTCCATTTGACGTGGGTTCGAGGATGTTTTAAATCCGGCCAGCCACGTTTTCAGGTGTTTCTTCGGTCAGCGAGCATTGGTTCACCAACATGGCGTCGAAGATACCTGTCCAAATATGCTAAAAACGATAACTTTGCATATATATTACCTTTGAGTCGCTCGATTTCTAAAGTTAAGACTTGCATTTTTGAAATCTACCCATGGAAAATTATTAAAATTATTAAAATTATTAAAATTGTTAAAATTATTAAAATTGTTAAAATTAATAATTCTGTGTCCGCTAAAACATACTTTAACCGCAAAATCCTTCTAGATCTTAATATTTTTGGACATCTTTACGTTAACACTTAGGCAACCGAATGGGGAGACCTCCCCGTTTTGAAACGAGTCGCTGCACGATCGAATGGGGAGCTCTTTCATCTTTTCCTTAGCAGTCTACCTTGATAAGAATTTTGTTAAAAATTTATAAGTTTCCAGTGACTTGTGGATAGGAATGTATTTATTAAAAATAAAAACTTAAAGAATACAATATCGTAGTTGGGAAAAAATGATACTTAATAACGGAATAAATAGAAACTTACTTTTTGCGCGTATATAAAGCGAACAGTAAAGCTTCTACTAGGGGTAACAAATGGTTACAAATTAATGTTTAAATATTTATACAGAGGTGTTTAATTTAGTCTCGTCCGAGACGTAAATCTTATGTTTGGCAATAAAATTCTTGCGTGCTTTGTTAGTGAAAAATGCAACTTGTTATATTATTTCCAAAGTAACAATGTAATTAACAACAATCAACAGTATTATTCAGCAATTAATAGTGGTTATACCATCAATAGCAAGCAGAAAGCGTATCTTACGTTAGTGATTCAGTCGAACATTATACGCTGTAGTGTAAACGCTTCAAATTACGCACGATAAACCAATTAACAGCTCTCGATACAATTTAACGAGCAATTCCTGCTTCATAAAAATGAACTCGAGCGAGCCATTTTTCCATTTTTTTTTTTTCTTTTTTGTACGCCATTAATTGTGCTTATCGAAGCACTCGATCGTCGGTTGTTTCACAACCGAAAACGTTGCTTCTTCGTATTCAGTGCGGACCTCGTTCGGTTATTTTCACGGAGATTTAACAATCTAAACGCCATAGCAATCATAATGTCTTACATAAAGGTCTAACAGCTTCGACGATTAGTTCGAGCCGCCATTACTACGGCATTGTCGATGCCTTTGCGATACCTTGAAAAATTGTGTCTCGAAGATACGGTTGTAATTTAAATGTACATTTTTTTTTTAATCTCGCGAAACATTCGTTCCGAAATATTTCAAATGCTCGAGAGTCTGGAAGAATTTAATAGGATTTCTTACAACTGATTATAAAACGTTAAGAGACGATTCAAACAATTGTCGTAAATTGGCAGCGGATAATAGAATTGTAAAATGAATATAATACTTTTCAATAGCTTGTAATTATTTCGTTGGATGTCTATTTTTATAGTACTTTAGTCGCTGGTAATAACCACACAAGTGCAACCGATGCGACGCGAATTAATTAGTATATAGTTATAGCTGTAATAAAGTTTCTAATATATTTACAATTTAATTAACTTTCTAATAATAGTTCTAATTTAGAGTTCTCGGTACATAAGAAAACTAGTACACAAGATTAACAAAATTTTGGATATTTATAATTTAATGAATTTTCTAGCAATAGTTTTAATTTAGCGTTAATTTTCACTATACGACAAAATGAATACACACGAGGTTAATAAACTTTTTAATATATTTACAATTTAATTAACTTTCTAATAATAGTAATAATTTAAAGTTCTCGGTACATAAGAAAACTAGTACACAAGGTTAACAAAATTTTAGATATTTGTAATTTAATGAATTTTCTAGCAATAGTTTTAATTTAACGTTAATTTTCAGTATACGACAAAATGAATACACACCAGGTTAATAAACTTTTTAATATATTTACAATTTAATTAACTTTCTAATAATAGTTATAATTTAGAGTTCTCGGTACATAAGAAAACTAGTACACAAGCTTAACAAAATTTTGGATATTTATAATTCAATGAATTTTCTAGCAATAATTATAATTCAGATTAATAAACTTTTTAATATATCTACAATTTAATTAACTTTCCAATAATAGTTATAATTTAGAATTCTCAGTATATAACAAAATTACCACAAAACAGGTTAACAAACGCTTAAAAAAATTTAATAATAATTCTAATAGAATAATAATAAAAAAAAAGATAATTCCTAATAAATTTTTTTCACCAAAGAATAATCCCGATTTATTCTCACATCTCACTAATTCTTCCATATTCAATCCATCAACGCGAATGACACGAGCGCTAATAAACCTAATGAAAATTTTCATCGGCAAACTGATAAAATTGAATTACATAATTCCTAGAAACTGGTAACGTAACATTATGCAAACTCTCCGGTTCGTTTCTACAATAGCAAAAGAAAAGAAAAAGTCCCTTCTGCGGACCCGGTTCTACCTCGATCTCGATACCAGAAATCTTTTACCGGAATTTCCGGTTCTCGCGGTCACGATTTCGCTCGTCCAGTAATCGTTGCCCATTATGAAATTATGCTACAACCCTGTTACTCGTGTCTCAACGTCCGAGAAATTTAAGAAAAAAACGTGCTCAAAAATCGAAGCCAACGTTTCACAGACACCTGAGAAATAGACAGACACCGTTTTTAAGAAGCTCCTTCAATGAGATGCAAAACGTGTTTCGATCGCTAAATTTAAACTGGTGATATTTAACGAGATTACTTCCTGTATGGCAGGAAAGCCTGTGACGCAATCATTACTCTTCCATTGAATATGCCGTTACGGCGGAATAAAATTGCCGGTAATTGGGAGAAGTTCATGGTTTGGACTAATATCGATACGATCTAATTGCTCGGATAATTTCCACGTTTTCTGTCCGTTACCTTTGGCTCAAATTAAATTAAGTTATCGAATTAACCTGTTGACCTCAAATGACGAATGCAACTCGTTATGGTAATTTTAGGGCGAGATGAATAACGAGTTCCATTCGTCGCGGCAATCGAATCACTTTGAATTGCAGTTAAATCGCATAAATTTCTTTATTTTGCAATAAGAAAACTTGTTTTATTTTCAAACACTTCTTACACCAATGCGTGAGAAAAAATTTTAAACGGATCCAGATGAAAAATAATTTAAATTAAATCGTAGGTCGACGGGTTAACTTAATGAAACGAAAATTTAGTTTTTTTGCTTGGTGCATATTTAAATTGTGGTCGCGGAATATTGATGGGGCAGTGTTTGGAGAATGTGGAAATTTTATTTGAAGGTAGGATGTTCTCGCTGCGATTTTTCAGCGTTCGTTAAATTGTTTCAAGTTTAAGCGAAGCTTGAAGTTTTAATGAAAGCTTTTTAGGCAAAACGATATTGATTTTTGTGCGAGCTCCAAGCTTAATTAAAAGCTGTTTGGACATGCGAAAATAATTCAGTTGATGGAAATAAATTGAATTATAATAAAATAAATAAGTAATAATCAATGATAGTAATTTCGAAAGTAATGCAATTGCTGGGGAAATTAAAGTATTCATAATTTATATCCTGGAATATTTCAGAGAAAAATTGACAGATAGATTGGAAAAATTCGGTGCGAATATACTCTTCTTTCCTAATTCATTTTACTTTCTTTTTTTTTAATAAGAGATTTACGTTGCGTTTACTCTTTGATCATTAATGACGAATTAGACCTGGTTCTCTTTTACATTGAGGTAATTGAAGATAAAAGAACTTTTTACAAGGTTAAAGCATTTAATTAACCCCACGACCGACATATCTGTTTGAAAATCCCTCATTCAAAATTTCACCTCGCTAATACGAGCTCAGTTTAAAAAGAAAAAATCTGAAAGATACTGAAAGATAGAAATATCTGTAGCTTAGAAATAAAATCATATCAAACGTGTATTTATTTTTTCTTATTTTCTTATTTTTCTTATTTTTTCTATTTTTTCTATTTTTCTTATTTTTCTTATTTTTCTTACTTTGTATACTAAATCCACCACTAAACTTACGCCGGAATATCAAAGCACATCCCGTATATTATACAAAAAGAGATGGTATTCCTCCCGAAGTTCAGAACTTGCCACATTTTTCTTATCGCGATGTGTTAACGGAGGTATTTTAAGAAAAAAGTCTGCCGATGTCCTTCGTCTCGATGCTCCTAAATTTCAGCAAGTCCTAGATGCTCCTTATTGTGGTGAGAAACGCCGATGTTGCGGTCTCGTGTTATACAAGTGGTTTGTGGGAAAATATCGCGCGATTCATAACACCGTGGAGCCGGTAGTAACCTCAGATCGCGATTTTGCATCCGCTCGGTCGTCTTTTCACGGTCGACGAGGGATCGCTTGAAAACCAGGTCGCACGTGAAGCGTCTCCGCGAACAGGATGATCAATTACGAGACAGATGACTTTGCCATGCCCTGTTTCCTCTGGCGATGAAAACCTACATGACGGTTGGCTCGTGACTCGTCAGTTAGAGAAAAGAGGCGTCAGTCGGTTTTCAAATATTTTGTCGTTCTGCCTTTGTTTGCTCGACGCAAAGTCTTTCTCTTCGGAGTGATTCCGTGTATGCCTGTTTTAACCTAGCGATGTAGGCGGCGGTCAAGTGACTTGTTTCGTGACAGAAAATTAAGAAATTAGAAAAAAGTGCATCTGCGATTGGTACCGTTGCATTGCGCTGTGAAGCTGGATAGAAGAGTTTGATTACGTTTCGTTTAATCCGAAGAATATGAGTTTAAGCATTTGTAGCTGTAATTAAGTTCTCAAAGATGAAAGAATTATTTTTAATGCTTGTATTTAATGTTTTATAGAATATTTTATGGCACTCCGAAGCTGATTGCTGATTTTAATTTAAGAATTTTTAATATCTGTTGTTTTGTACATTTTTAATGTTGAGAGTAGGTTGAAATAAGAAAGACACACTGCTTGTAATATTTATTCAAGTTAATATAGTTTTGTTCCATAGTTTTCAATACAATTTCAGTGGTTTTTAATTATTAGGCGTTATTGATTTAGAATATTTTATTTTGTATCTCGAATTTTAATTTTCCAAGTCGAAAGTATGCGGGGGAACTTTTTATTATTTAATTATAGTTGTATCTATTACCGGACTGCGGATTTTTATGCGAATTCATATTTTAATAAATGTGATTGAAAAAATAGTAACTTGAGAGGCGATTCTTTTATTCGCTAAATATTATAAGTATTACATTTTGAGTTTATTTGTACATTTTTGCTTGTTATGTGCATTCTGTGTATCTTTCTGCTACAAGTTTCCCATAAACGCATAAAAATCTACGGTTTATTTATCGCTAAATATAATAATTATTAAATACTTGTTTAACTCCTGCTACAGTCTTCCAAGTTTATTTGCCACAGTCCGGTTCTCGTTTCTTAAAATAAATTTTCCAATTTTTAGTAGAATAAGCCTTCGTCGTAAATATAAAACAAGTAATTACGCGTAACAATTACATTTTCCTTTTTTTACGTACAGCAGACCAACGCGAATCGGATCAAGATAAGAATTCAATCGAAAGAACGATTTTTACGCGTATGAAACTTCTTTACCATTAATGATAAAATTAAATTTATAATTAAAAGTTAATTTTCTAAAATTCTAAATTTTTACTATTATTTTTTCACTATCAAAAGAAAAAAAAAGATTCGCTTCGGTCTACCCTCTGTCGTAAAACTAAAAAATTCTCTAAAAGAAAGGTAACGTTCAGATCAAAAATGACCAAAAGACCATAGCAAGGTTAANGTTTTTTTTTTTTTTTTTTTTTTTTTTTTTTTTTTAATAATACCAGAACAGTAGTTTCATTCGATATTTCTTTTCAGGACCATCGAGTTGATCGCTCTGATCGCGATCTCCAGCATCCTCTTCCTTTTCCTGCACACCAGAGAGCTGCACTCGCGTCTGCGAAAAATGGAGGTTCGCCTTCAACCTGGCGAAGAAAAGGCGTTGTCGGCGAATCAACTCTCATCCGGTAAGTTTTTCACCTTACTCCACCTTCTTGAACTTTCTCGATTGATCACACGCGCATAGCACATCTTCTGTACCGATGTGTGTGCACTTCGATACTTGATACGCACCTCGAATCACCACTACTATTTTACCTATAAGTACATCCTGCACGTGGATATTTTATTGATTGATGTATAGCGTCTCGAATCAATTGGAAAGCTGCTTCCATCAAGCACTCTCGGTAAAAAGTTGTTCCATCATGATTATTTACACCGCGGAACGGATAATGGCGCTCATAAAATTATGAATGGAATGCCAACTTTTCCATAGAGGAAGCGAGTATCTTGGGTTAATCATAAAGAACGCGTATCATCCATGGAATTTTTTTTCTTTTTTTTTAATTGGTCTTGCGAGCATTGATGCTGAGGATCCATAAGGGATACCGTAGAACAGAGTTTATCTTTAATTTTTGGACGCAGTGCAGACTTCGTGTTTAAGTTTAATAATCGTGCACGTGGAAAGTGTATTTATTATTTTTTAAATGCTCAAAAACTCAAAATGAAATTTATATACGAAAAATGTACCAAATAGAAACTTCTAATAGAAATATTTATTCCAAGTAAAATGAACTAATTGTATTACAAAAAGTTTGTATTTTAACACATTACGGACGGATGACGNGTGCACTTCGATACTTGATACGCACCTCGAATCACCACTACTATTTTACCTATAAGTACATCCTGCACGTGGATATTTTATTGATTGATGTATAGCGTCTCGAATCAATTGGAAAGCTGCTTCCATCAAGCACTCTCGGTAAAAAGTTGTTCCATCATGATTATTTACACCGCGGAACGGATAATGGCGCTCATAAAATTATGAATGGAATGCCAACTTTTCCATAGAGGAAGCGAGTATCTTGGGTTAATCATAAAGAACGCGTATCATCCATGGAATTTTTTTTCTTTTTTTTTAATTGGTCTTGCGAGCATTGATGCTGAGGATCCATAAGGGATACCGTAGAACAGAGTTTATCTTTAATTTTTGGACGCAGTGCAGACTTCGTGTTTAAGTTTAATAATCGTGCACGTGGAAAGTGTATTTATTATTTTTTAAATGCTCAAAAACTCAAAATGAAATTTATATACGAAAAATGTACCAAATAGAAACTTCTAATAGAAATATTTATTCCAAGTAAAACGAACTAATTGTATTACAAAAAGTTTGTATTTTAACACATTACGGACGGGGTGACAAAATTTCTCGTATTTTGTATTTCGTATCTTGAAAAGGTAAAAATAATAAAGGACGATGTACGAAAGATTACTTTTAAAAATGATTTTAATTTAAACTTTAAATTATCTACCTTTCGATAATTTATCTTTAGAATATCGATCTATCTTTTGAATACAAATTATTCTTAAAAGTATCTACGTAGGCATGAATTTATTCTAACTTTATTCCCTGGTAAGATTTGCAAAAATAAGGTCCTGTTCCGTCCGTAGGAACAATACCTGGGGATTTCGTTTGGCTAGTTTACGACAGATACTTATGAAAAAGCTATTTTTGAGAAAAGGCGATAGAATCGTTCGATCCTTACACTTTTACCTTTGTTGTCCAAGACAATTAGAGTCACTTTCTTTTCGTCCTCAATAGCATTTTCATAAGTGTCTGTCATAAACTAGCCAAACGAAATCCCCACGCATTGTTCCTACGGACGGAACAGGTCCTCTCGTCGATGCGTTAACCAGTTAACCCATTCGCTGTCAAGTNTTTCACAAAAGATATTTTTGTTATAGAAAAGTATCTTTATTTCACAAAAAATATTTTTATTAAAGAAAAGTACCTTTATTTTACAAATGATATTTTTATTATAGAAAAGTATCTTTATTTCACAAATCATATTTTTATTATAGAAAAGTATCTTTATTTCACAAAAGATATTTTTATCGTAGAAAAGTGTCTTTATTTTACAAAAGATATTTTTATTAAAAAAAGTATCTTTAATTTAAAAAAAAAAAATATATACCTTTATTTCAAAAAAAGTATGTTTATTCGTCGAATAAATTTTCACCAATTAAGGATAACCAGGATTCGAGCCTCCGAATAACAAATAAAGATAAACTATCTTTTATTCCATTCGTTGTTTCATTTTTTTTTTTTAATTTATATAATGCTCAGCTCCGAATCAAAGTGAACCACATTTCGCTTTTAACGCCGGTGAAATTGGAACGAGTGATTCGGATTAAGTTGGAAAGTATACGGGCTCATCGTACGGAACAGTCGAGTTTCCAGATATCCTCATTATGCGCGATGGGCTTCCCCGTGTTCCACGCTATTCCAAGAGCCCGTTCCTAAGAGCTTACGGTTCCCTCGTCCCCGTGTGTCGTTGACACCGCGTCTCGCGACCGATACCGTTCGTTTCTTGTTTTCTTTTATCCGGACACGCGTTCATTTCTCCCGGTGCGATAGTCTTGATCGCCTGGACATCCGAGCGGTTTCTATGGCGAACAAGACGCGCTTCTTTGTGTCCATGGACGTGCACGGTGGAAAACTTACGGCCGCTTGCCGGTCGGAAGGGTCGAGCATGCGAGGATTGATCTTTGCGAACCGCTGTGATGGGAATTCACGTGGATGATGCGAGATTNCGTCATCGCTTGATTATCGCGACACGCACACTGGTGCGCGCTTTCCAAAGTGATCGCCACAGTTAACTGGTTAATATACTCATAAAAATGATCCAACTGTTAAATCTAGTATCTGGAACGTTCGCATAGTTTATTTTAAATCTGCCACATAATTCCTGATTCACGTTACGTTAGAAGAGATACAGGAACAGATAGCCTGTTGCCAACAGTGGAGCTAAGAAACGTCCACGTGCATCCTCGAGTTGCAACAAATCTCAATCCAATTAAATTTCAGCCACAATCGGGTAAAATAAATTCCTAACTCGGCTCACAGAATTAAAACAATGCAAATACACTCGCCTACGCATCAAAGCGTTCTCCAGACGCGAATATCCTTCAAGGAAGACCAGACTTCCCGGTTGAAGAAGGTCAAGGTGTGAGAGTGAACACACAAAGAACCGACGTCGAGAGGATCGTGCGTATCGTCAGATGATTATCGTTCCAGTGCGTAGCATTTCGCATTCGCGAGATACGTAACGGTATCGGAGTCCTCGTTTGTCCGTAACACGCTAATTAGCCGCTCTGGATCTTCCGTGTCGTTCTGATTCCCTCTTTAACGCGACCGCTGTTCCTAATTTGTTGCGCCACCGTTTTACGATTAGATCGATTAATTCGCCGGGGCAATAGGAGCAAGACCCGATGCAGACGAGCGATCTTGCCGCGATCGTATGTTTGTCTTCGTTGTTTTTGACTTGGAGAATAGATTTTTGTTTTCGTTGTTTTTGACTTGGAAAATAGATTTTTGTCTTCGTTGTTTTTGACTTGGAAAATAAATTTTTGTCTTGGTTGTTTTTGACTTGGAAAATAAAGAAAGATGCGTGATCGCGCGGACAAAAATCGCTCGTCTGCATTGGACCTAAGATGTGAAATAAAAAGAAAAATAAAGTGACTTAAATTATCTGTGAATAATATTTAAGATGTTCGATATTAAAATTTTAATGAATTCTGAAAATACAAACAGTGATAAAAATGAGGAAAAATAATAATTTTAAGAATGTCGTGAAATTAATTGGAATCGACCAAGAAAAATATTTAACTCTAATATTACACGAATTATAATAAATATAATTAAATATATAAATTAACCAAATGAAAAACAAGCACAAAATACCTACTTTTTTTTCTTTTTCTTTATTTCTTTCTCGTAAATTCTCACAAAGGGAAGTTTTTTTTTTCTCTACACAAAGAAACATCTTTGTTCGAAAAGATTTATTATTATGGAAGTTGCGATAAAGGGAGAAGAAAAGTCGCTGAACAGAGTTCTCGAAATAGCTTCGGGTTATAAATATTCATAATTGAGTGGCTGCCGTGGAATGAGATGAAAGGGTTCCGACGATCTTTCTCTGAGATAACACCGTCCGCACAATTTGTATAATTAGAAATATTCCAAGTACGCGTACGAAAGTGTGCGTAGATCATAAAGTATATCGGAAATCGAAAGTGTAGGGCAGGAAGATGTTGATGAATCGCTTATTCCTCCTTCGTACACCTATGTACCAGTCCATACTTGAGTTGTAGGTCATTGCACTTTTTATGATGAGAATTACTGTTGGATAGATGTTTGAGGAATTACACTGTAGCTCTAAAAATTTGACTTTACATATTCTAATGTTGTCGAGTGATCGATCTTCTGTCAGCCATGAATCATCCAAGGTTAATCGTTTCTATCTCCGATAGTTATTTGTTAAAGCGTGCATGATTAATCGCGGAATTGATTAGACACTGGTTGTACGGAACTTCGACATTAATTTCAAAATTATTTGAATTCTTTATATTTGCTGCATATTATTTAATATTTAGTATTTAATTTTAATTAATTAAAATTGGCACTGTATTTCATATTTCCGACGAACGCAACAAATTTTTACAACAAAGAAAAATATTTTCGAAGCTTATTTCTCTTACAATTTTCATAATTTTATAACGCTGTGAAAGGATCAACGATTTCAAATAAATATGGAATAAAAATTCGAAGAATCGAGTTCAAAATATGAGGAAGAATTTTAATACAGAGATTCGCAAAGATTAGCCATTTAAATAAATTTTGCAATATTGACATATTCCAGTTATACGTTACAAGATATAAGTATAGAAAGTGTAGATAAATGAAGTAAACTGTTTAAATGTAAACGCAGATTTTATACAAATATAAGAGTGTGAGTGTCCTGTGACACTTTGCAAAGGCGTTTTATCATACATTACACCGTTGTTTGAAGAAAATGGATGCATCGCTTCGCTCAGAGAGTTCATATCTCTTGACCTCGTTTCCTGCGTTCTACTTATTGTCAATGAAGAAAGAATTCCTCTTTGCCTCGACTCGGCTGTGTGCCACTCTCATTAAGGACAATTTTTTAAATGAATCACATTTGAACGATTGATGAAGTATACGCTTCCTATGAGAGCCAGGTAATGGAGAAGTTAAAAATGGAACTCTTCGAGAGGAGAATTATTATTACAGAAGTATTCTTCATTTGCAATGAGAGAAAGGAAAGAAAAAAAAAATTTGATCAAGAACTAACGTGACTCATTGGAATGCTTGAAACTAAAATTATTTTTCTTCGTTATTTTTTTCTCGAACCTTGTTTTCTAATTATTTGGCGAGCACAAAAAGAAAAAAGAAAAAAAATCGTGGATTATTTATGTAATAAGGAGTTTGAGAAGAATCGTATAAGATAACAATAACGAGTAATACTTTGTTACAAGCTTCTTAGTTCAATTTTCATTTTTTAACATCACTCGGTGCGTTAATTAGCGCAACGTTAGCTTCGCTTTCGTTTCCTACAGAAACAATTGGTTCTATTCAACAAACTGAGAACAAACATCAGGATGCGCGAAAAAATATCTTAATAAAGCTTAATGGTGGATTTTCTTTTCAATTACCAGCGAAACAGCCAATTAGTTTCCATCCACTTGCGGCACAAAAATGTGAAACTTAAATTTGCATGGAAAAAAAAATAAAAATAATAATAAAAATGATGGTCGCGCTCAAAATGAATAACGATGAAATTGGATCATTTTGAAGCGGATTTTTTGCACCATGAAAATCAGGGACAATCAATCGATTGCATAATTTAACTGGTAAATAAAATTGAATCAGCTGATCCTAATCTGAAACAAGGGAAATGAGGTAGATTGGTTATCTTTGCCAGAAGATTAAGATCGGCGATCGGTGGTAAAACGTAGAGCAGAGCACGAACTATGAATTACGGACAACGTGATTTTACAACTTGCAAGGTGAATTTTATAAGAGAGGAGGAGCCTTGAATATACCAAGTACGCTTTTAAGATCGTGTCGAGATACCAGGGCGGATTCGTTTTAACGTTATAGCGTTCGAGGATTGGTATTACAATTTTTTTTTCTTTTCTATTCGACGCTACCACATAGTATCGTATCGCAGTGAGTTCTGATTTGAGTCATTGAATTCTAAATGAGGGTAAAAGAATGTAGAACGAATAAAAAATAGTACTGGCGAACTTGCTGTAGCTTATCGTTTCTACAAATTTGAAAAATTTAGATTCGTTTTAACGTTATAGCGTTCGAGGATTGGTATTACAATTTCTTTTCTTTTCTATTCGACGCTACCACATAGTATCGTATCGCAATGAGTTCTGATTTGAGTCATTGAATTCTAAATGATGGTAAAAGAATATAGAACGAATAAAAAATAGTACTGGCGAACTTGCTGTAGCTTATCGTTTCTACAAATTTGAAAATTTTAGATTCGTTTTAACGTTATAGCGTTCGAGGATTGGTATTACAATTTCTTTTCTTTTCTATTCGACGCTACCACATAGTATCGTATCGCAGTGAGTTCTGATTTGAGTCATTGAATTATAAAAGAGGGTAAAAGAATATAGAACGAATAAAAAATAGTATTGGAAAACTTGCTATAGCTTATCGTTGCTACAAATTTGAAAAATTTATATGTCACGAGTAACTTAATTTATGCAGAAGTTACTCCAACATTCAGTTTAACGTAAAATTAAGCTTCTTGTTACGTTTGGGTCTACGTGACCTTACTTTTTATTCATTTATCGCGCACAGAGGTATCGTTCTTAATCCTACAACATTCTGGAGCACGATTTTGCCGTTCTTTTCGCGAATCCGCTGCTCAAAGCGTTATATAAATCTCCGATCACGTTCTTTCACCGACCGCGTCCAGAAATTTGAGGAAACCATTAATTAACCTCCTATCGGATAGAAAACGTACAGCAAAAGTCGTCCGGGTCCATTCTTATCGTTCCTTCTTCGGGAAAAAGAAACGAGTTTCAGGTACGCTTCGTTCGACCGAGAAGATAAATCTCGACGACAAGAAAGGGAAAGGAAGAAAAAAATGGAAAAACGCGTGAAATCTATGGGATAAGCTGGAATGGGACGTTCACCAAGCAGAAAAAGGAAATCATGGACGCTCTCTAAACCGTATAAAATGTGAGGGGAAACTCCGACGAATTGATCCATCTGGTGCAGGAGGCTGAGAAAGAAAAGTGAAAGGAAACGTTGGAGTTGAAGAAAGGGGTGGAATAAACCGAGTGAAATATTTCGCCGCAACCTGGGATGAGAAATGGATTAATCGTTCCTGATGGATACGCGTCTCCAATGAAAGTTTAATCGCGAATTTCTCGCGAATTTCTCGCGACCTACGGGAAAGGATGGGTCTCGAGGTGTATCCAATATGGCGGCGGTAGGGTGAAAGGAAATCATGTGATTAGAGAGTGGCAGAGACTGGTTCGTAGAAAGGGTGTTATTTTAGCATTGACGAACGGTATGTGCTTGTTAACTTTTGATCCGCGATTGATGACTCTTTTAGTGTCGATCGCTTTCCATCGGATCATTTTTGACGTCGATGTACGATAAGAAGCGAAACTGAACCTATATTCAGAATGTCTGTGCAAATCGTTCTTTATTGTTATAATCAATAACGAGTATAGAAAATATACGTAACGTATACAATGTAATAGTTCGGTGAAACCTTTGAAATTTTTTCAACATTGATAATTGTAACAGAAATAATTAATTGACTCGGTTTTGCAGCACGTACTAAAAAGTTACGTATTTAAGTTTCGTGTGTAACCTTTTAAACTTGTTTTCGCTAGCATAAAACATTAATTTAAAATAAATAGTTTATTAGGAAACGATACAGATTTATCGTTGTATTTAGATGATCGTTATAAAGAGGAATAGTTTTTTGTTGAATAAATCAAAAGAATTGAGTGGGCAAATATTAGGTTGCCCCGAAAGTTTCTTTCGGTATCTTCACGCGACGACTTCGTCTGACAGTGTTTATATAAATATCCAACCTGTTCAACTTACGTATTAATGCAGTTACGCTAGCATTATTTAATAAAAATTAACTATTCGAAGCACAAAGGAGTACCAAACGAATTTCTTCCAATTGCAATTAAGACTGCAAGCGGAAGGCAGAACAGATATTGGTTTAATTATACGTGATCGAGCTAATTAAGTTTCTATGATAATTGAAGCGGATATGATAGTTATTTTTGGTGTGCTTTCGTTCTTACTTTAAAGCAAATGATATTAATATTGTACGAAATAGAAGAAATTAAGAAATCCGGTACCAAACTTTATGCTTCAAAATAAAATAAAATCCAACAAAGATAAAATTAAATTCAATAAAAATGAAATTAAATCTATCAAAAATTAAATTAAATCCAACAAAGATAAAAACTAAATTCAACAAAAATAAAATTAAATCCATCAAAAATTAAATTAAATCCATCAAAAATTAAATTAAATTCTAAAGCTTGAAACTCAAATTCAATTATTTTATTAATTATTTCTTAAACAATCTTAATAACCGTTTCCCACAAAGTCCTACTTACAGTCAACATAATTTCTAATAATTCGAAAACACAGAAACTTAAGCAGACTTAAACATTCGTTTCGCATTTTTAAATTAATTTTCTCCGAATATATTTTCTTTAATTCTTCATTTTAAATCGCATCTACCACCAAGTTTGGTTATTAATTACTCAGTCTGTGGAAAAAATGTTTAAAGCTTATGGAGAAGCTTAGTATTTTTTAGAAATTTCAACACTTATTGTATCTCATTTTGGCGAGTAAACTAAGTTTTCATATTGAAATTCTTCCGGTTTTTCTGATCGATCAAATTTTCATTAGTCCCCTTCATTTCCTTCTCGAGAAAGAAACAACATCGGATGTTGAAATATTATTACTCTCGAAGGGAAATTGACGCTGTCGAAGGGAGGGAAATAAGTGTTCTTTCGTGAAAGCTGTGTTAGACAGGTTAAGATCGTGATTCAAGAAACCCGCGTAAAGTCTTCATATTTTCGTACTTTCTAGTCGCAATCGAAATCTTAAGAATCGAGGTGACTTTCGAACCGAATCCATCACCGTTTCTGCACGTAACGTCGATTCATTTATTTCTTCGTGAAACGAAAACTCGAGAAGTAAGAATAATTGAGAAATAAAACACTAACTTGTGTCTGTGCCCATAAAAGTGGCACAGACGAGAAACAGCGGATGTGGATGAACTCATTAGAAAGTGGAAAAATGTGCGAAGCATCAGATTGCGTGTCTCTTAGTTTTTTAAACTTGGATTTGGGAACAATGTTTTTTGATAGAAATTTTCTTTCACATTTGGTCTCGTTGATTTCTAACTTGTTGTTCTTCGTAAAAATTGTCTTTCAAATTTGGACTTGTTAATTTCTAACTTGTTCTTCGTAGAAATTTTCTTTCAGATTTGGACTTGTTAATTTCTAACTCGTTGTTTTTCGTAGAAATTTGCTTTCAGATTTGGACTTGTTAACTTCTAACTTGATCCTCGTAGAAATTTTCTTTCAGATTTGGACTTGTTAGTTTCTAACTTGTTCTAGTTTTAGAGAGCCTCGAGTAATTTTGTTTCTTGAGATATTAAACGCATAAAAAATTGCATTAAAAACACGTTAAGCGCTACGCTAGTCCTTGGGAACCGACACTAAAATTTTCGTTCAAGCGTTGTTAATTTCTAAACAACCTTTCGGTATCAATTTCAAAGAATAATACTTTATAATCCATTAATTAGTTTGATTAACACTAAAACTATCCACGATGAAAGTACACCTATTTCTATCAAAGAATTCAAAGTAATAGGTATTTGAAAAAAATGTAAGGTGCAAGGAAAAAAAATCTGTATTAACATTCGTTAAAGAAAATTGCAAAGTATTATAGAATTTATAGAATCCATAAAACTACAAAGTAGTCATTTTGACCACCTCGCGTTCTGATGTTAACCCTTTGCCTCAATCACGAGTCGCACTCGTGGCGTAGATTATGGTTCGAATACACTAAAAAAAAAAAAAAATAAAGTTTAACCTTAACTTTAACTGCAATTTCAATTTATAAAATTGAGAACTAGCAAGTATAAATTACATATAATATTTCAATATTTTGCATTTGGCAAAGTGTTAACACCAAAGCTACCAAAACGGTCAAACAACCGGTTCGTAATTTCTTTACTCAAATTTTGTAAACTATTACCCGTGCACTTTTAAGTATTTTCTGTGAATTCCTGTAAAATATATGGTTAACCCTCTATGGCTTTGTGTGACTTAAAAGCTACAAACCAATGTATCTATGTTCAAAAATATTTATTTTATTTAGTTATCACCGTACTATTAAATTTGATTATTCTATTACTGTAGCGATACCACGATGGCTTTATATCAATTATTAGTTAAAAAATTTTCAAATCACAGAGAAAAACTGTAATCAATCGTAATTTTTCCTCTGATAAGCAGCCAAAATTCAGACTATAGAGGGTTAAAAATTTCTTTCTGCTGCATTATGCATTTCTCCAAGTATCTATTATTCTAATTTCTTTGATAAAAATATTTTACAAATATTTTACAAATATTTTACAAATACAAATATTTTAATCGTCGGTAGGTTCAGCGTTAAACCAGTGAATATTACTAACGTATACGAATACTAAAAGAAATCGCAAGAGAAGAAGTTAAACCATGTTAAACGAAGACACGACTTTCCTTTGCAGGCTTTCACAATTTTTTTCCTAAATTCTTAACTATTTTACAACCAAAATGTTTTTTCAATCAGTGTCATAGCACACAGCCCAAAGGAAAGTGGACAAAAATCAGCGTTGAGCGAGGGTTTTACCGTGGCAGATGATTGAAACAGTGTTCGTTAAAATAGCTTCGGTTTACCTAATCGATGATTAGAGGCGGCGAAAGTGAAGGATCAGAGCGGCGGAGGAATAAAAGAAAGAACGAAAGGCTCGGTGAACTTCTCGTAGACGAGTCGAAGGAGATTAACGAGGTGATTCCTGCTTTTTCGCCAAGTTACGTTCGCACCTCTCTCGTTCGTGATTGTATCGCGAGGCCACAACTCGTAATACGTCCACGTGGAATGCTCGCCGTGGCCTTTCCATGGTCAGGAGTCGGGATCAAGATCGAGAATGAGCTATAGCGTTCCGTTCTCGATCGTGGATACTATTGAACGCGGAAACGATGCTCCATTTGTAGCGGCGATCGTTCTGTTCCTATTTTTCAAGGCTTTGTTTTTTTATAAAAGTTATTTATATTGTATAGTTCCGTTTACGGTTCGAGATCGATTGTTGTGTGATTATCATTAATGGTGATGGATTTTTTTTTTATTTTTAAACTAGTTAGATATATTTGCTTCTCGTTTATTTGTAATCGTATTAATTTATAATCTGTACCTGTGAATAATTAGAATAATTAGTGATTGTTCTTGATATCGTTTATTTTTAATTTAACATTTTCATTTTGTAAAGTACGCTCATTATTTTCATCCCTCTATATTTTTTTAGCGTTTTTTATGAATGTCCTGGCGAAATATAATTCAGTATTTTTTTTCACGTTTAAGTATTTTATAAAGTCAAGAAAATTAGGCAATTTATTATTTTTTTCTTTTAATTGGAACGAAGGATAATATTAACGAACGGCAAGTAAGTGAATCTGATAAAAACGATTGCTTTTTAATTTAAAGTTTGTATAAAAAAAAAGTTCAATTTTTTACGGTACGATCGCCTAACGGACTCGTTTTGAGATGATAAATATGATGATTGAGGGTCTAGGTGCAAAAACCGTGTAAGTAAAAATTTTTTAATTCCTGAAAAATTGAATAAAACGATTAACGG
>SMSQ01018656.1:9609-23180 GCA_019453375.1 Ctenoplectra terminalis | reverse complement strand
TTTTTGTCTGTATCTGTAGCGGATTCGTTTAGGGAAAATGTTGATAGCCACGTAGTAACAATAAATTCATCGCTACTAAATTAGGAACTCTTACGAGTTATAGCTATAGCATGCATTTTTACAGAGGTTTTCAAGTTAATACTTAGGCGACGCTTTTTTTCGTTGCCAACTTAAATCTAGTGTTTATTTCGTCGCTAGATTTAAAACTATTTCAATGCTCACTTTTCAACCGACATTGAACGTATTGGAACGAAGCTGTTATATGTTCTAAACGAATATTTAAAAGGAAAATCATCGACGAGCTGAAGAGAACAGACGATTCGGTTGATCGTGCGCCAATTTAAGAAATTAGTTGCTTGCGTTAACTCGTGTGCGATCTTTATAAATAAATCTGTTTAGTATTTTTTGGTCCAGATTGGGAGATTTTATTTCACCTAACATTACCAATGAGAAACAACGGTTCCAAAATAAACTCCCTACGTTTCTAGGAGAGTTTCAATTAAATTCCAGCGGGTAGGGTTGGGGGATTTTCAGATTTCGCGGGCAGATTACGTATCGCCGGTTTCCTTTATCGCGATGGGGGCAGGGGTACTTAAATGGAGCACGATAATCTATAAGTATTTATCGATTAAATATTCCCTTGGACCAATGCGCGTTAAAATAGAGCGTTGCGAACGGAACAAGCTGGCGGCGATGCAAATAACCTATACGGAATGCGATATGCAATAGCACGATCGTTTTCGTCCGGCATCATTGTCGAAAATTAAGCGTCTCATTTTAATTCGAATATTCGAACGCTTCGTTATTCGTTTCTTGGTTCATATGCATCCTATTTTTTGTTTGTTTAATCAGTCTTGCGAATTTATAGAAACAAAAGTCCATTAAAGATCATATATGAAGGTAATGATCAAAATCTATTGTTATTTACTCGTGGGAAAGCTATATTTAGTGATACTAAATTTATTTAACACTAAAACTACCAAAACGGTCGAACGATCGGTTCGTCATTTTTCATTGAAATTTTATAAATTTTCAAAAATGCATTTCTGAGTATCCGTAAAGTATATGGTTAAAGATTTGGTTCAAAGATTATTATAATTTCTTTGGTACAAATAGGTACACTTTAATCGTCGGTAGTTTTAGCGTTGAACCAACATCCATAAAAATAAAACCAGTTACAGGTTAATAATCTCAATGATTAATGTAATCCGCGGAATTTTACCGTAGACAAACGTGAAAAAATTCTACAGCAAAATGCTACAGATACAAAATTCTATTGAAAACAATGTACGCAGCTATTCATAGACAAGCGTAAAAAGAGTGGTTAAAACAGTCGTTAAAAAATATGTTTTTTTTTTACGCTCAACCCTTAACTCGCCGTGCATATTTCTCACACCACAATCTTTTTATTCCGCAATTCATTTCATACACCCGACACCAGTCGCGTTCCACTAACAACGTGGAATTAATGCGCGGCGGCGTGGCGCTTATGAAATAATGCGTATTAAATAACCCCGGACAAATTGAACATCGGCGACAGATCGTTAACTCGTGGAGCCAGGAGCGTCGAATAATTTCCATGGCCTCTTATAATTGCCAGGACACCGCTGTCGGTCGCTTTATTTTAAACCCGGCCTCTACCCCTGCCAACCTCTGATAAATTAATAATTAATAGATAAACACCGGTGAACGCCGATTATATCCTATAATCGTGGACCGGTTCGACCTGCCGATGTAACAGGCTGTCGATAATTTAATCGCCCCTCCACGAGAAATCTGTCCTACGTTCTTCCTTTGTCATTGTATATGCTGATGAGCGTTCGGAGTTGGGGTTGGGATTTTGACGATGGAGTTTGGAGTTGTAGGATGGAGGAGTTGGGAAGAATTTTTCTTTTTTTATGGAACTTAGTTTTTAGATTTTGGAGATTGAAAGGAGAAAGGTTTTAGATTATGCGGAGTTTGGGAGATTTTTTATTTTATCTTCCAATAGCAAGGATAAAAGGAACTTTCATAGGTATAAAATCGCGAATCTAATTTAATCTAGCTTAATTTCTCTAATAACGTTAATTGATTCTCAATTAATTCCACCTTCCAATAGCAAAAATGAAAGCAATTTCCTTAATAACAAAATCGTAAATCTAACAACCTAGTGTAATTCTCCATTTTAATTCACCATTAATTTTTAATTAATCCAATCTTCCAGCAGTAAAAATAAAAATAAATTAAAGCAATTTTCATAGTTAGAAAATCGCGAGTGTAACTTAATCTAGTTTAATTCCTCGAATAAAGCTAATTAATTCTTAATTAATTCCACCTTCCAATACTAAAAATAAAAGCAATTTCCCTGGTAACAAAATCGCAAACTTAACATAACTTAATTTAATTCTCCAAATAAAGTTAATTGGTTTTCAATTAACGCAATCTTCCTATAGTAAAAATAAAAATAAATTAAAGCAATTTTCATAGTTATATTTACTTTTATGTCCTAAGGAAAATTAATTAAATCTCAATTAACGTGATATTCGAATAATAAAAGTGGAGAATAAAAAGAATGAAAAAACTGTATCATTAGGAAAATTAGATCGAGAGAGGGGTAGGGTTGGTGCATTGGGAATGCACCACTCGCGTGCGGTGTAGCAGCAGCGACGACAATCGTTAGGCATTCGAGCGAGCCGCACGTGACCGAATCGGGAATTCCGTGGATGGAGTTGGCCGGCGCTCGCTTACGCGATTATTTCGGGGCACGTACGGCCATTGGACTTTTAGCCACGGCTTGGAAACGTCGAAGAATGTTTTGAAGGCGAAGGGCCGCGGGAAAACACGATCGTTCGGGATCGTTCGTTATGGGCCGAGCGTCTGTTAAAAAGGCGACTTTCTCGAGCTGCGACGTGGGCGACGGCCACTGCGAATTCGATGAGAATAACTTTACTTTTTATCGCTGAAAATTGTCAGATGAATTGTCAAATGCTCGATGAATTTGATCGGTTTAAAAAGTTAGTTAAAACATTACGATGTTTCAATTCGGTGCATACTCTGACTCGGAATATCCGAGGCGGAGAAAATAATCCAATATGGAGTACCGAGACGGTGGTTTTCCAGAGTAAAGAGATTAGAAATATTTTCTCGTAGCACAGTTAAATATTGGACGAATGCAAAAGTTCACGCCCGGTTTCAATAGATGTGACTAAATTAAATTATTCGCAAATAACGTCTGGTGTTGCTTGTGCAAATTTCATAGAAGATAAAAAGTACGATGTTCAATTGTTATTCTAACAGGAGTCTTTTGTTTTTTTTTTGCTAGTATTTATATTGTGAAAAGAGATTTTAAAATGTGGGAAGAAAAGATTCATTTGCGTCGCGTCATGCTCTACGAATTCCACAAAGGTGTAACAGTGGAAACTGCTATGAAAAACATTTAGGATGTTTATGAATACCGTGCATCAGCTTTTCGCACAGTGAAGAAGTGGTTTGCAAAATTGAGACGCGCTGATTTTCAACTTAACGACGAACCACGCTCCGGCCGACGTTCCTTGATCGACGATCACGTTGTGCACAACTTACTGCAAAACGGGAACAAGACCGTACAAAGCAACGGAGATTGTAACAAAATTTTACGTGCCAAATTACTTGCATTTTAATGCGAAATCAGGCACGAAGTTTTGCACTCGCCCAATAAAATAAAATTAGGAGCGTACTACGTCTAGTTTCTAACATTTAATCATTTTTAACTCCTTGACCCAACGATGCTCGTTGCACATCGCACTTCACGATACATCCACTTCTCCGCAAATTTCACTCATCCTCTGAAACATTACAACCACCTGCAACCCCTAAAGACTCTTATCTCCCTCTCCTCTTTCCTTATTACACCCCTTAAACAAAACCCTGTAAAGAACGAGGATAAATTAAAAATTAGCTGCAAGACAGCTCTCCGCCTGCAGGCAAGACTAATAAACGACGAATTTAGGCGGCATCGCGCGAATATTAATTACCGAAATTGTGGTCGGCGCGTTAATCCCCTCCACAGGGAACGGAAGTCCGTCGTCTTAAGTTAATATCGCGGCCTCCACGGCCCCAGGCCGCGTCGGAAATTGCGGCTAAAGTTGGCCAGAGAAGAGGAATGATTAAAGTCTCACGATGTCTCCTCCCATCCCAGTCTTCGCGAAGATTACCGGCCGACGAATCAATTAGTCGGACCGACGGTTGACCGGCTAATTGCACGGTCAGAAAGCTGGAAAAATGCCGAGGAACAGGGCTACGGAGTCTTTGGCGAGGAAAGAAAAATGCTCCAAGACGTGGAACGTTTTTCCGCTGGATTCCGGCGACCGGGGAATTTCAATATTGGTCCGGTTGAGACAAAGAGATTCTTTGGTAGGGTGAAACCTAAGCGTGACTCTTGAAGACGTTTCCGGTTTTTAGTTTATTGATTAATTTTTTTTTTTTTTATTGGGAATGGGTGGAGTTTTAGAATTTTAGAGTTTTAGCGTTTCAGAGCTTTAGAGTTTTAGAGTTTTAGAGTTTTAGAGTTTTAGAGTTTGAGTTTTAGAGTTTGAGTTTTATTTAGGAGTTTTAAAGTTCTAAAGTTCTAGAGTTCTAGAGTTCTAGAGTTCTAGAGTTTTAGTGTTTTAGAGTTTTAGAGTTTTAGAGTTTTGGAGTTTTGGAGTTTTAGAGTTTTAGAGTTTTAGAGTTTGAGTTTTAGAGTTTTAGCGTTTGAGTTTTAGAGTTTGAGTTTTATTTAGGAGTTTTAGAGTTTAGGAGTTTTAAAGTTCTAGAGTTCTAGAGTTTTAGTGTTTTAGAGTTTTAGAGTTTTAGACTTTTAGAGTTTTAGAATCTTAAAATTTTAGTATTTAATTCGCCAGTTAAGTGAATTTTCTTAGGGATTCTTCGCTTTACAACTTATCGTTACATTTGCATTAGAAACACATCATACTAAACCTACGGTAGGGAGCTGAGAAATTTGCCGAGTACCCACAAGCCTAAAAATCACAGGGGCAACGAGAACCGTCCGCTGTGATTTTCCAACTTGTCGGTAGTCGGCCAACTTCTCATCTCCCTTCAGTACATTTGTAAGAATTAAAATCGACCTAACCCAAGTTTCCTCCGCTTCATTAATCTTTATTTCTGTCTAGGAAGAAGTTTCTGATTAAGAAATTAATTCTTGCATTTTATTATCCAGCGCGTCGTACGAGGAAACATGAAAATAATAGTGGCAGTATCTTCAACGCGTTATAGAAATTCGCGTTAGACGGAACTCTACACTATTCGAGATTCGCTCGTTACAAAATCAATTTCGTAATATTCCCAAGTGTCTTAATTGCTCGTCACTGAAAAGACACGGGCAATTAGTCGCGGGGACCAATTAGACAGTCGAAACAAGAAACCATGGACCGTACATGGCTATCGTTGGTTAATCGGTTCGGAGGGACGTTTCGCGGCCCTTAAACGGCTGTGATTCGACATAATTAATTACAACCGGCACGCAATCCTCTCGACTGATCGGCGCGTATCGTCTTCGAACGACGAATCGGCCAATCCTGTCCTGTCTTGGCATTCCTCGTGCCCTTGAATGGCACGATAATTTATTCGGTGCCATTAGCTTCGCCTCTCGGTGGCGGTGGTTCGTAAATGAGCTCTCACATTAAAATGGCTCTTGTCTTTGCACAGCTGTCTGCCTTTTATACGGCGTGTCGGTTCAAGGGAATTCTCTGGCGAGCTCTTTGCGCGAAATGGACATTATTAGTATTGCTGTAGAAGCTGGTAGAGTGGAATGGCGTAGGATGAAGGATCGACCGGATTCTTGTAGCGTTCAGTGGTTCTGTTGGATACCGCTCTGAGCTAGTTAACCCTTTGCCTTATTATTATTTCAGCAGCGATGCACGTTAACGACAGTCATTCGTTGCGAAACATTAAAATGTTCTATGTAATTTACATTTGGTAATTCTCAATCTTATAAACTGAAGCTACAGTTGAAATTAAAATTGAACTTTATTGGAAATACCGATGTAGCGGCCCTCCTATATTCCACCACCAGAGGGATTCTGCAACGTTGACTTTTACCCGAGTCCTCGAGAACAGGACGATTAGTACTTATACCGATCCCTTTTCTAACTTCAATATCCGCGCGTCTAAGGCACGGGCCTGCTGGCATGCCTTGCCGACGCGTTCACTAGCAGGCTCCGGACGAGAAACGCCCTTCCTATCCTTTTCTCTTTCTTTCACCCGCCACGCACTGCTTCTTTGTTGCATTTGTATCATAATTTGCACCAGAGTGTGACTCGTGATTGTAAGGCAAGGGGTTAAATATTTTTTTTGCAAGAGCTAAATATTTTTTAATCAAGCCGAACGAAGAAGTCCAAATATCTAGAAACTAACAATATATGACTTATTGTTCCGCTTTTTCACAATCACCGGTGTGAACTATGGTTACGTATATGCGTTTGTCAATTTTTTCGATCTTCCGTATTACTGTACGAGATGAAAAAAAGAGAAGGAAAAAAAAAGGATATATAAGTACCGTCGAGCGGAAAGGGTTTAGAAGGGAAGCGAGTTAAGACGCTCTCGCGCACGCAGACTAATTACCAATTATTCGGTAAGTCAATGAACGGCCGTAATAGAAGGGCTAGGTAAATCTAAAGGTTGGAACTCGCTCGAAGCTGCCTCGACCACCTTCAGCTAAACGCCCTCGCTGTTAATGTACGAATCCACTTAGGCGCGCCCTGCCACGTCTGATTAGATTAATTTTAAGAAGCCTTCCTACAGCCTTCCTACAGCCTGGCTGGCTGGTTGCTTCTTCTCGATATTACGTTCGATGCTATGCGTTACGTTTTTGCAGTCTTGGATCCGATGACGAAGAAGAAAGGAACAATATATTAGGCTCTAGCAATGGATCCATAACATTTTATATTTTACAAGATATTATTATATTATTCAGTATCCGCTTTGCTCTCCTATAACAACTTTAATACCGTTTAAAAATTTTTATTTAGTTATCAATCAGTCCGCATATAGCAATTATTGGTTCAAAAATTTTCAAATCAACCTGAGAAACTGTAACCATGTTTTATCCCGATAAGCAAACGAAATTCAGATTACAAGGGTTAATAATTGCGTAACATACGATCGTGCTCGAAAATTGTACGATCGGGGAAAATGGCAGCAAAGCATCCGCGACACCGTGTCACGTTTCAAAAATTGATTCTCCCGGAAAATAGAAGCACGCCAGCTGGTGGTGCTCGCGAATTAGAATGGCGAATCCAGCAGAAGATGGCAGAGTCTTTATAGCCGGCGCCAATTTCCCTAAGAAAGCGAGCGCGGTAAATGGTAAATGGCGGACACGTGGGTTGACTCGTGGAACACGATCGTGCCGCGTAACGACACGATACCGACGCCCACCGGTGCTTGGATTAAAACTGTCCCTCTATTCCGAGGAACCTGCACAGCCACCGGTTCGCAGGTACCTCTCTCGTCTATCGGTTACGGTTTAGTTTTGTCGCAGCGAAACGGTGAAACCGTACGGTTTTGTATTTCCGCTGCGACAGGCAGAATTCGAGACGAAAATTTCTCCGCGCGCTGCGTCGTTGCATTCTTGGACGATGCATGGCGATATCATTGTCGATAAAGAGAATCGAAGTTGCGTTTCTTGGATCGGAGATTAGATAAGAGTTGTCGGGTGACAACGTTGCATTCCGATGGAGGAAAATTTCAGTAGGAGTTGTCTCGGAGGCAAACATTGCCATGTACGGTGTGCTCTAACGCGAAAATTCCCCTAGATGTTACATCGACGGGTCGAATTCCTTGGTACGTTGCATTCCAGGGGAAAATTCCCTTATGTATTGAGGTCCAACGTGAGAAATTCCCCTATATGTGGATCGGGGACGAAAATTCCCCTATACTCTCGATTGGACGTAAAATTTCCTCTATTTGTCACATCTCAATGTAGGAAATTCCTCTGTGTGTTGAATCTGTGAGTAAAATACCCCTATATGTTGGATCCGAATTGAAAATTCCCCCGTCTGCCACATTCCAATGCAGGAAATTACTCTATACGTTGAATTTATCGCTAAAATTTCCCTATACACTGGATGGGGAACAAAGATTCCTCTATACCTTTCATTCGAGATGAAATTTCCCCTATGTGCAACATCTCGATATAGGAAATTCCTGTATTTTTTAAATTTATTACTAAAATTCCCCTGCATCTTGAATCAGGGGTGAACATTCCCCTACAGCCTCTAACCCTGACCCTAATTTCTGTATACGTTGAATTCATGACTAAAATTCCCCTACATATCCAGTTCTTTCATTCTTCTTCGGTAAACGATCTCGCGATAATCCCGAAAAATTAAACAAAACACAATCGCTTCGACCAGAAGTCGATCAAACAACAAATTCCTCGGATCCCGCGAAAAATGTGTTCACGTGAAAAAAAATCGTCACAATACCCAATCGTTAACAACTGAACCACCTTAATAATTATCACGACACACAACACGCGTCTTTCCGATCGAATCAGCGCGCTCCAATTTACTCGTAACAATCGCTGAAATTGATTTAGACAGTTCGAACACTCTATGTCTCAACCGTCCCAGCGCGTAGGACGTTACACCGGTATCAGGCGACTCGATCTAACCGATCCATAGCCGACAGACGCCGGTAACTTTCCGTCTGGCCGGTAATAATCGCCAGTGGTACGAGTCTATTTCCATACCAATTTCTCGGCCGCGATAATCGCGAGCTCTCGCCTATGTACACTTGCCCGTCGAATTCCGTGGATATTACGCGCACGAATTACATTTCGGTTAGACGTGCGTATACATTATATAATCCCCTTGCTTCGTTGCTCCCCGAAGTCAGGTGAACGGACCTCCCTGGTCCGAGAGCAGTCGGGCTCTCCCTGAATTAATTGGTCCGTGAACGCTGTCGCATGCAATCCGTTCGAGCGAGAGCTGTCCGTTTTAGGACACCGGCCCGAAACGAGGCGCCGCTGCGATATCTCGCGGCCTTTTCACCTATGTAGCTTTAGACGCGCGCAAACGCGAGCTGTGCCGGCTTCGTTTGTGGTCGTTCCGATTGTGGTTTCAGAGAAATCGGTTCCATTTGCGGTTTCGAGTACCGAGGCGAGGACCGTGGTAGGATGTACTGTATTTTCTTGCGATTATTTCGTTCGTGCGGTCGGGATTTCATTTTGATTTTGAAGCTCCTACGGATTCGGTTTGAATCGTGGTAACGCTCCCAGTATTCGAATCAAGGTTGAGGTAACACGATCCTAACGAATTTTCTTACATTTTTTTTTTTTTTTTTTCACGGACTGAAAGATTTATACGAACGTTTGTTAAAACGATCTGTCGCTCGTTATTGCTCCGTGCTTCGCGGAACAAATAACCGAATACCTGTGTGCACGATCCATCCCAATCTGTCTCCGGTATCAATGCCCTCGAGCTTCGGTATTCAAAACTGCGGCTCGAAGGGTTCGCAAAAAACCCTTTGCACCCTCTGCCCTCGCCCCGACGCGACAAATTACCCGGCGCTCCTCCAGCGAGCTAAAAAACCGTCTGAATACTCTCGAAGCGGACCAGCGTGAAGAAGCAACGGAAGTCGTCCCTTTTTTTTTTTTTTTACCCCCCACGAGCGTGTGATTTCGCGTAAGTCGCGTCCGTGGCCCTTTTCACGCCACCCCCTCGTCCGCTCGAATTAGTATCCCATTCTGCGTCGCTCGAAAAGAAACGGTCCTGCAGCGGTTGCACAGAACAAACCACCCCTCTCACCTTTCCCAACCCTTTCCACTCCTTTCGGTTGCAACCTGGGTACTTCATAAACCGAATACTGCCTCTCTGTGCGCAGAAAGAGAGGAAGGGAACACCGACGGCATCATGAATTGCAAACGTTCGCGACGCACGCCTTCCGAATTACACGGCGATTCATCGTCGACGCGTTTCAACGACGGGTTCAGCGAAATGGCCACTAATTACCGGGTTGCAAGCGACATTTCTGGTTATTACACGTTGGCCGCCGATGGAGGTTCGAGGACCGTGGAATGGGATAGATGTAAGATGATTGTTTAGGGTTTCTCGAGATACAGGAAGGGGTAGCGGTTTTAAGGGTTGTTTCTGTGGGCACGCTGTGTGCGACGGCTCGTCAGATGTTATTGTGAAGGAGATCTGGGGTTGATAGTGTTCCTGGTTTGAGAAAATTATCCTCTGTGGATGTCTCTGAAAAGGAACTGAGAGAGGATTTTGGATCGGTGCCATCTTTTGGGTTCTGCTCAATGTTTGGTTCCTTAGGAGGTGTATCATTTGTTAGAATGTAACCTTTTTTAACAATTCTGAGTACACCAACTATAAGGTGGTCTTAATAGGTACCTTTTTTTTTTTACCTTTATAATTCATTAATGGGTTGCATATTATGGGATAAACAGGCAAAAGCCCAGTCTCAAAGAAACAGGGATCGCGAACGATACCTTGATACTCGATCATGAAGCAGGAAATATCCGACAAGGTCGAAGATCAGTCGTCGATATCTTTCAGAATAAATATCCGGCTTTGAATTCCCTCTCAAGCTAATCCTCTCTGAATCATACGCGGTTAGAAGCGAATATTGAAGGCAACATGGAGTATTCTTGTTATTCTCGGACGAACGCGGCACGACTCGCGGTAGTATCGATCCCTTCTTGACACAAATATGGAATTCCCATTATTCCCGCGCATTATACGCAGCGTATCCAAGCCCGGGAGCCGATAAAAAAAGTGGAAAACTATTTGCGGAACGGGATGCAACTTAGTTTCACCGAAAGCACGCGACAACAACGTTTAATCCGATACGCAAAGTGTATTTCGCCGGGAAAGTTACTGGACTAATGAATACCATTCTTCGTCCTTTCTCTCTCCATCTATTCGTCTCCTCGCTGCTTCCTCTTTCTCGTCTTCCTTTACTCATCATCATCGTCCTCTTAATTAAGCGCTATAGACGCGGAAAGGATAGTAGCCGCCGTGAAACTCGCCTGCCTATTTTCCCCTTTGATCTTCCCCTGTAATTGAATTTTTTCACAGGGGGCATTTTATCCCTCGCCCTTTTTAACCATTACCGAATACGCTAGCCCATACGTCTATTGCGCGCGCGGCACGCGGATGATACCACTTCCGTCTTCTCGTTTCATTCGCTTGGGAATTATACTGCCTATGTGTTGGCATTAGACGGGAATTTGTAAGGCTCTTTTATAGTCTACTTGGGATATTTTATATAAATTATGAATTTTATAGAATCTTATAGGATTTTATAGGATTTTATTGACAAATGTTTTAGTTATGGGTTTGTCGGTTGGGTCAAATGATGTTTTAATAGCGAACTGTGATTTAAATACGAAGCGACTTTGGAATAGAGAAAAATTGCCTAATATACGATGATACATTTAATCCTTTGCACTCCTAAACTGTTTTAGGATTGCAAAAGTTAAGGTATTGCTTTGGGAAGAGAAAAGAATTATATTTATTCAATTAATTTGCTTTATCTTAAAATAAAAAACGAGCTAAGCTTTCTCCAATCCTACATTTATCTAACACACTAATTACTTATTTAAATAGCTTCCTTTAGCTGAGACAGCCGATATACTAGTTATTCAATAATTAGGTATATTACAGAAATATTGTATATAATTAGGTGTGATCGAATTAATTAAGGGAACTTCGTCGTCAAACATCTTAAGCGACGCGTACGTTACACACAGTACACCCTATAACCCAGACTACTTCTGATTTAATTCCGTTCTGGGCCGAAATTACCCCAGTATTTTACGGTGAACAGGAAGCGCGTGTTCCATCCATCCTGGCAGGTATCCTGGCCACTTTGTAGGCGAACGCCCTAACAGGGCTCGCGATGAAACACGAGTCACGGTGAATTACAACGCTATTCCGGTATAGAAGCCACCTTGTGATACATATTGGTCCATGGCCAGCACGATTCTCCTTCTACGAGGCGAGCTGAGCGACCAAGAGTTACGAGGAACACGGAAGGGAACCCTTTCGAGGAGAAACAAGGACTCAGGAGTGCCTTTATTTATTAAGTGGACGTCAAAGAACCGGAAGCAACGAGGAACGGCGAAACCTAAGCGCCCATGGAGGCTAAGATGGTATTGTTCTGAGACTTCCGGGTGCGATGCGTGCAAAGACAGGGGCTGGTCGACTAATTTTTATGAACGCGCCATTGATATTTTGTTGACTATTTGAATATCAAAAGTTTATATATTTATTTAGATACAAGGGCATAATTCCGGACAAAAATATAATTGAAATAAATTCTTGATCATCCATTAAACTTAAAGATTTGTCGATTGAAAAATAAACGCTCGATGGTCAGATTTTTAAATTAACAAACCACGAACCAATTGCTGTATTTTTCTCTTTTTTTTCAAAGAACAGTTTTCAAACATATCAATCTGTTAACTTTTAAAAGATTTGAAAGATAAATCGTGTTTTATTCGGATCTGATTCTATTATAAAATCGACGAAACACAGTTTTAAAGTTCATCTTTATTCAATTTATGTATTCGCAGATGGATAATGGACGGGGTAAAACTAACCCCGCGTGGTTCACAGTGTAACTTTTATTCATCTGGTTCGCGGAGAGTTATCGTTAGTTTCATGATCGTTAGCGTCAGCTAATGTTCTACTGTGAAAGTAGAATAAGGAAAGCTTTCAAAATTCCACGAATCGATACAGTCACCTAACATCGATAATACAACGGTCATTCTTATTGCTGGCCTGCCATCGGTGTACATCATCCAATATTGTACACCAACCTCAACAACTTAACAGACTCCTTCGATAAACTCAAAAATTGGAATTCCCGATAGCCCTAAATTTCATCAACGTGAAATGTTAAGTACGACGCAAACTTCCAAGTCAAGTATCGGAGCGATCGAACCCGAAAACGGATCCAATCGCTCACACCGAGCTCCAATTACGATAAGTATTCCAATAAACACGAATACCCAAATATTCCGAGAGCCGATAGCTATGGCACAAACTCGCACAAAGGTTTTCCGCCTCGATAAACCACTCCGGCGTCCAATACCTCATCAATAACCAATATTCATTCTCACCCTCTCGATCGTTCGTTCGATCAAACCGCATCACCAATTTCTCCTTATCTGCTGGCATCCCAAAGGTGTTCTAACCAAACGAACACCTCAACGGTGAACTGACAATCGACCGAAACGACGCCGGGAACCCGAAGGAAGAAGAAGAAGACGCCGGAGAACGAGCCCAAGGTGTGTCGTTAACCGCGCGAAGAGCGGCTTAATCTGACCACAGGCTGTTTCATTAGCGGTCGCGTCGTTGTTAATCCCGCAGGGTTGGAACGAGGGTGGTTGCAACAGACAGCGGCGGCAGTTTCGGTGGAGGCGGGAAGAAGGAAGAGGAGGAGGAAGAGGACGGACGGTATCGCGACTCACCGGGGAACAAAGCTTCCTCTATATCAGTTTGCGTTACCTGAGATGAAATTGCTTCGGTCGTGTCCCGGGCCAAGGCTAACCGAGCACCACCGGCTCACCGGATATATAAAACGGGGAAATAAATTCT
>SMSQ01018655.1:12428-44475 GCA_019453375.1 Ctenoplectra terminalis | reverse complement strand
TTTTTTTAACAATACTGATATGATTACAAGCAACTTTTACCTTTGCGGAAATGTCAAATTCGGCTTTGTTAACGAATTATTAATGAAAAACACCAACCAATCAGAGAGCGAAAAAGGCGGTCGGCGACCAGTTAGAACGTTGTCTCCGTGTCAAACTTGTGCGAGTAACACAGAATAAATTGAAAAATTTAGTTAAACTTACTCGATCGGCAAAAAATTCGCCTACTGCTTGAAAATATGGGTCCCTGTGTCACTGTACTGATCTTGACCTTTAACGAATGAAGTGATTTACGATGTACCAAACAGCTGGATCGCAGATATACGTCGTTATAAGTGATGTACCGTGAGGTCAAAGTACCTAGTGGTCCATTTGAGCCGAAGATTGAGAGTCGAGAAAGTGAAAATCCATAAAGTTGAGAGTTTAGAATCATAGAGCGTAGCTGATGTACTATATGTTATTTTGTATTAAATACTATTTTAATTTTACGTCAAAAGCGTAATTAGAGTTCTTACCTGTTTATAACCGAACACTCCTACACATCCTCTATAAATATACTATTTCTATCTCCTGAACTGTTACTTATATAATTTTCTTTGCTACTATTTTACTATTCTAAATTCAAAAATAGATTTTTATTTGGTGATAGTAAAAAAAAATATATCGGTCATTCCATGCCAAATCGATCACTTTTTGACCTCGACATTAAGGATTTTGTTCTAAATGAAATATAATATAGTATACATGAAATTAATAGAGGTTTAAGTCACCATTTAGCTGATTTTGAAATTCTCCAAAAGATACGAATCTTTGAATTTATCGATTTGTGCCCATTTTTGTGGAAAGTGGGTAAACTTATCAATTTTTATCTTGGAAAGTATTGGTCGTATCGTGCTCCTGTCTTTTTTTCTTTTTTTTTTGTTATCGGGATATATTGGCATATTCGGCCAAAGAAGCGAGCGTCTCCACATCTATAACACACCATATACCTGTACCCTGCCAAGATCTTCAAAAATATTTCATCAAAATCACAAAGGAACTTTGGAACGAAAATTGGAAATCATCGAAACCTACCGCGCCACGTCAAATTCGTGACAATATATATAATATTAGTCCAGCAGCTTCTATGAATCGTAAAGACCAAGGAATTATAACTAGACTGAGGATAGGCCACACCAAAATTACACATGCGTTTCTTATAACCAAGTCCAATCCAACGATGTGTGATATATGCAACGTGCAAATCTCCGTCCAACATATATTGGTTCAATGCCCCAAATATAGTATTAAAAGGGCACTATATAAGATATCAGACGTGGCAGACATGCTCCAAAATGCGGATGCATGCAGAAGAATCTTATCCTTCCTAAAAGATACTGATATCTACCACCAAGTTTAAAACATAATGATACTACCACAGTCCCAAAGCAAATGTGGTCACTCATAACCAGTTATGGTGAATGTGACCTAAAGCATTCAATTATATATATTTATATATATATAATAATAATATTTTTGTTATTTGAAAAATTGATTTGATAATAACAAAAATTGTAAACAAATTTTTATTTTGTAAATTTCTCGATAGTGGGCTAGAGATATTTAAATTTTGAAAAAGACATGTCCACTACTTCAAGTTTTACCTACTTAACCAGCTCTTTTGCAGGATGGAGCCTTGAAAATTACGCTCACAGCGAGCTGTGAGAAGACTAGAGTATCCCCGTTTCAGGTAAGCAAACCGTGCACTCTGTTAGCACAGTACTTACACACAACCAACTATACTACAAACTGCGCAGTATGTGTATAGTATAGTCGGCTGTCTCTCCACCGAGGACTAGCAGAGTGCGCGACCGCTTCCCTGAAACAGGGTTATCTCAGTCCTTTTACGGTTCGTTGTATCAAATTTTCAATGCTCCATCCCGCAAAAGAACTTATTTTGTAGGGTTCATAAAAATATGGTAGCGAATTTTATTACAGGTACCTGCAAGTACCCAATGTAGAATGTAGACATATTTGTTTTTCTAATTTAAACACCTCTAGCTCACTATAGAGAAATTTACAAAATAAGAATTTGGTTACAATTTTTATTACTATCAAATCAATTTTTCAAATAACAAAAATATTACTATGATAGGCCAACCCCTCCCGATTAAAGCAAAAACTAATACTTTCCGAGATAAAAATTGATAAGTACACCCACTTTCCACAAAAATGAGTAAAAATCGATAAATTCAAAAGTCCGTATCTTTTACAGAAATTCAAAACCAGCAAAATGATGACTTAAACCCCTACTAATCTCACTTAAAACAAAATCCTTAATGTCGTGATAAAAAAGTGATCGATTTGGCGTAGAATGATCTATACGTATGCATACTGATATACACTACCGCTCAAAAGTATCCGGTCATTATTGCTTATTTTTGACAGAATGTAATTTATGATTTTGTTATCAATTGATATTGTTATTGCTATGTGTAACAATATATTATGATAGGTTAAAATTGAATATTGTGAATAAATTACTGAGCCATTATGCAATAAAAATGAAATTAAAATCTACATAAATAACTGTGGCGCATGAAAGAAGGAGAGAAAAAAAGGATAGCAAGATCATTTCGTTCGGGGCCTGCTAGTGGACTCGTCGGTAAGGCATCCTAGCAGGCCCGCGCCTTAGACGCGGGGATGTTGAAGTTAGGAGAGGGATCGGTATAAGTACTAATCGTACTGTTTTCGAGAACTTGCGGGAAAGTCGGTGTTGTAGGTCCTTCTGGTGGCGGAGTGTAGGGGGCCCGTCACAGTAACAAACCTTATGGAACTGTTTTATTATTTGAAACGTTCTTTATATTTGGGTTATTCAATTGCTAAGCTATGGAATAAATAATGACGTTCTTCTACCGTGTTTCATTCACGTATCCTTTTACGAATCGTGTATTTCATTTTAATACACCATTGTCAAATTTTTATTAATAGATAGCTTCAATTTACAATGTGTCGATTCCTTAAGAAGGTAGTAAATATTACCTTCAGTCATTAAATTGTCATTAATTTACACGTTTTAGTAATATTTATGTAACATCGCTAGAAATTAATCGAGTTGACAAATTTATCAGTGTCCGGGTACTTATGAGCGGTAGCGTATACATATACACATGTGTATAGTATAAAGATAAATTCTTACTTTCCCTAAGCCATTTACAGTTTTTCAAGAAACAATAAGTTTACTGTCTTGAAAGTTATAATTAAAAACATGTTCACGTTTTTGAACAAGCAAATACGTAATAGTTTTCAGGTATTTCGTAACGCTACCCGAATATAACATCGATAGAACCCTACTTGATTTATAATGGATTAGAACTACAAATAGTATTACGATTAAAAATTTTATTAAATTTAGAACCAAATCTGAAAATGATAAAGAATTGTATTTATAATTTGTTAGAGTGAAAAACTGTACTGCTATTTGCCTCCGAGAATTCATTTCTCACTACATTTCTCAAATAAAGTTTTATTTGCTTGAACGAAGAACATTTTGTAAATTTTGTAAAAATTAATTGCTCTACCATTTATTTACTCTTCCACTGAACATTAACAGGAGTAAAGCTACATTAATCTTAGAAATAAATGAGTACGCGTACAACTCGGTGAATGTTCTTTAAAAAAATGTACAGAATAACGAATTGCTAGAACTTATAAATCACATACATGGTTGCACGCTGTCCACCGGCATTCGTGTAGCATTTTATTTCAATTTTGAATTTTTAATGTAATTCAAAGATGAAATGAATACACAGAAGTGTATGCCAGATATGATATGTTACAAATGTCAACGAAACAAAATTATATGTATATCAACTAATGATTACATGGTTATTAAATGGAGCAACGGATATCGTAGAATTGATTGTTTCAAGAAAACAAGAGAGAATTTAGAGATGCTACACACGATCCGACCATACTTTTGCTTTTCTTAAATGAATAGAAATATATTTTTCAAAGGATATTTACCACGAAGCATATGCTTTGTAGTAAAAGCATCGGAAAAGCGCGATTGGCGTAACAGCTCATGTATTAGAAATACATTCATGTATTAGAAAAACGTATTTGTATTTTAGGAGAAAAAAAAGTCAACGGCTCATGATGATCAATTCCTTTTTTTTTTTTTATTAATCCAATAGCACATGTTTAATATTAATATCTAGTTTTATGTAATAGGTGTTAAGATTCAAATCATTAGCATCGTGTTCATATTTCTTTCTCTAGACACAAAGTCTTTGTTACGAAGCACTGAATGCTATAATGAGTTTGCACACTCGCACGCATTTGGATAACCGTGGATGCCTTTTGCGAATGATCAACAAAGGCTAATACCACATTTGCATTTTTTTACTGGTTTCATTTATTTGTAGCACAGATTTATTTGTAGCAAAATAATGTAACGATACGGAGTAGATTTATGTGCGACTGAAAATAATCTCATTAACTTCATGTTTACATTCATTTTAATCAAGAAAAACTAAGTAGTCCATTGCAATCCCTTTTGCTGGGAAAAAATAGAAATTATAAACATTCCATTTTTTCCAGCAGAGCATATGAATATCATTAGTTAGCTCCAAGTGTCAAGCCTTGGAAGCTTTGTTTTTCTCATTCATTCTCATTCGTCGTGTTTCATTTACCAAACTGATCTGAGCTTGATGAATTTTAGGAATCAAAACTTGTTACAGATTCGTTAATCTTTGCTTGGCAAAGACGAATCTTCAAATATTAATGAAGCATTACTGTAACAAGTTTTTAGTTGCGTCGTTAGATTTTAATGTTCAGTCGTTTGTTACGGCTGCATGGGTCCGGACATGGGCCAGGCACTACGACGTGACCTTGAGTTTATGGTTTAGTAGGATCGATGGTCAGGATCGGACGAACCGGTGTATAGTTAACACCGAGAGCTGATGGATGAGTAAACGTGGACGAACCAGTGCCTTTTATCACCGGGAGCCACAAGGTAAGCTTCGTGAACGAACCGATATATGGGTAATATCGGGTGTCACTGAGGAAGTCGTGGACGAATCGATGCTTGGGTGACACCGGGAGCCACTAAGATGAGGGTGCGTGGACAAACCGATATATGGTTAAAACCGGGAGCCACTAACAGAAAACGTGGACGAACCGATGTAACAGCGGAAGCCACTATAGGTTAAGAATATTGGACCTTGCAAACCACACCATTAGTATATCTTGAGCGGTAAAGGTATATCAATGTGGGAATACCCGTTAGTTCTGCTGTTCAATAATTAAGGATTATTAAACAGTTCTGCTGTTTAATAATTAAAACTTAACAATGTATTCTAAAAGTATCAAGTTATAATAATGTACAAATAAGTAGTTCTACACTCTACTGCGAGTGTATCCTTCTCGGTCTTTACGCAGCGCGAGACGCGGAGACAATCTGAGAATGTCTATCTGACACTTACGTTTATTAATGAAACTTGAAGAGTGCTACGAAAAGGAATGCAATCCGATTTTGCTAATAGCAAATATGCGGCTGACGGAGTAACGGCGTACTCTTGATCGATTCTAGACTGATCTGTGGAGATCTAAAATTTGGCTCCTTATATATTCCGAAAAAGTTTTAAATTTGTAGGAGGGGGTTCTTTAGACTCATACCAAGGAATGCGCTCCCCTGGTATGAGTCAACCCTTCCATGGGGGCACTAGACTAAACACTACGCCGTTTCGGGTAACACGTTATAGAGATTTCTTGTAGTCCGCTAAGATATATGTGTGGAAACAATAGATAAGCAGTTGCACCATGCTAACGCACACGCTGCCACGGGTGTGCACGTATAGGCAAAATTCAGTATAGTAGTAGGAATATTCTTTTCCAAATATCTCGAAAACTAATCTCGAGTGGGGGTATATATAGGAAAAAATTGTTCAAAATGTTGATTTTTCAATATATTAAAAAGTCATCAAAGATTGGACCACTTCTAAATAATTACCATAAATTTTCATTAATTAGTATTTGCCATACCAATTTTCTTTTATCATACTAAAAATACACTGAATGTACCACGTGCTATCTCAGTAGTGATAACTACTGTTGTTTTATATTGTTAGAAAGACTTGAGTATTTTAAAACTTGTTGGAAACTTTCCCGAAAAAAGAGTAGAACTCAAGAAGAGGAGAGCAGATGCTGTGTTGATGATAAGAAAGAAGTTGCAACTGATTGTGAGATAGCAATCGTTAATTGACCGCACGAAAGATCTCAATGCATCAGTCTTTAGATGTCAAACGATTTAAAGTAGATTACTGATCAGATTTCGTTTCTGCCGGTCATTCAATCCTAAATGTAAAAAATCAAATATTAAGAAGGAAAGAATGCTATTCATGAAAAAAAGTAAAATCCTTACGATTTCTACTTCGAAATTTTAAATACGTATATTTTTTCAGGTACTGGCTCGCGTCTAAAGCACGAGCCTGCTAGGATGCCTTGCTGACGGGTCCACTGGCAAGCCCAGGACAAAACACACTTCCTTTCCTTTTTCTGTCTCCACTTACATCAGCCACCAACCAATAGAAAAATAATCTGTACAAAGTGATCAATCTCAAGATCAGATAACAAGGAAACATGCTATCCAATCCCTTAAACATTAAAGTAATAAATTAAATGCTCATAAAATTGGTTTTTTCAGTTACCTTCTAAATTACTAATTATATCCGAAAACATATAAAAGTTTTAAATTTAAATAGAACGCTTCCTTTATGTTCTATTATTCCTTTGCGTACAATGAACAGTTTTTGAAAGGAAAAAGAAAAAAATGAAAAATGCTCGAAAACAAATTTTTTCAATTTTTAAGATTGAAATATGTTTTGATTATTTTTTATCAATGAAACGTAAAGAAGTGTATATTTCTTATTTTTAATCTTAAAGGACTATTTTAGAAATTAAAAAATATTTTTGAAACAGTCGGAAAATTTCAGTAAATTACTGTAACGGAAGTTTATACATTAGAAAGTTAAATGGAAAATAAATTGTTTCTTAAATTTTTCTTTTAATGTCTGTTTATTCAAATTAGCTTTCAATCAAAATCTCTTCCTTGTATCCTAAAAGTTTTTCAGAAACTATTTATCACACGAAGAAAAGTAATAGAACATATAAGATGCGCCCTATCTAGGTCTAAAACTTTTGTCTGGCACATTTTTCTGATATAACGAATAGCATGGAAGATAATCGAAAAAACCAATTTTACGAGCTTAATCAATTATTTTTATGATCAATGCCCTTGGGATACATTTCTCGTTATCCAATCGAGTTTAAATTTTGCACAGATCGTTTTTTTTTGTTAATCATAACTATTTCGTGGCGTGAAAAATTTTTGAAAACAAAGTCAAAATTAAGAGTAGATCAATAATAAATAAGAATTACTCTAATGTACTGTGCGAGTCTTACAATAAGTCCTGCTATAATACTACTTGTATACATATTACGGTGTTTAATATGTAGTCGGGTAGTTAGTATTTCGCACAAAAAATACAAGTAAGGCGATCAATGATCAATTAATGTGTCGTCAATAATATCCGTCCACACATTTACTGAGAATCTGTTGTTAAGCCACCAACACCAATGTGTTACAATACAATACCTTAACAAGTTTGGAAAATTTAATTTTTCTTGTATACACTGCTGCAAGAATAACCGTTCGAACTAGTCTTGGACATTAAAATCATTAGGATTAACTTCCTATATTCTTTAATATATTATAATATGTGCAGTCAAAGCCTTTCAATACACATCAATATGGACTATTACAAGTAACTAAATCGTGTACTTTTCTTATGTATTTCATATTTTAATTCTCATTGACTAAACCTCGCTTTGACTGATATTCTGATATTCACCATTATTCCGAAGCGTATATTCTTTACGAGAATATTTTGCAGAAAACGAGGCTAGACAAATCGAGGCAAGGCGTGGTATGAATTATTGATAATATGTAACGGATATAACGTGCCTTCGCGGCGCTACGCTATCGGTTAACAAATCGAAAGTATTCGAGAATTATAGAGAACAAATGACGTCCGCTAAAAGACGACCTCTGAACGACTAACGATTCAAGATAATCTGAAAGACTCGAGTGGGTTAAAATTGAGGCGGGACTTACAAATCAGCAGGATCGCAAAGCATGGGAATTATTTCCCGCTTACCAGAGCATTCATTTTTGTTTCGTTTCTTATAAATATGGGTGTAACAATGGTTCCTGCAAAGCTGTCCTCTTCATCGAACGATTATGTCTCAAACAGTATTGGAGTATTTATAAAATATTATGCAGTTGTAGTCACTATTAAGTTATTTTTAATTACTTTTTATTTAATTTTCTTATTTTCTAATAATCTTCTATCTATAATAGCAAATATATAATGACTAGGATGGCGCCCACTAGGAAAATTTTTAATAAGAAAAGTACTTAGCGTCAGGTTTTGAGATTATTGTAAATAAGCCATACATCAAGAAATTCTCCCAAGGTAAAATACCTTCTTCCATGCTGATGTATGAGAACTTAATACTTGCAGGTTACTAAATGATAATTCATTTTAAAAATGATTTACATATTTTTATACTCGGACAGAAACAAGAATCTTTTCTTTTATTGAGAATAAAATAATATAATTAATTGGTTAATAATGTAATTAACATTTTAATAATTTATAATATGTGAAAGTTTTATAAATGTGTAGTTTTATAAAGTTGTCCGATATAATTTGTATTTAGTTTAGATTTTGGCTTTTTGTCTGTGTAATACTAAGAGACATTTTAAAATTAACATGTTATTGTAAGATATCGGTGAAACATCAATGTGTATCGAGTAAAATTTCAATTCATATCGATGAATAACTCGTTAGAAATAAACGATCACTTTACTAATTGTAAGTATGACGTGGTGCAGAATGAGCTCAGAATAGTATACTCTGCCTTATAAAATAGTTTCTGTTTCAATTGTATTGTACTTTTAAATTATGGAGGATATATACATAAAAAGTAGTATTGGCTCTAATAGTAGTGTTGTTCTATGCCTGAGATATTAACACATCACAATAGCTATTTTAATGAAGGAAAGGTAAATCTGAGTTTTATATTTGATTCAGATCAGCAAAAATCTACAGAAATAATATGTAGGTAAAGGGTAGTATTCGTTATACGATTTTTGTAATAAATATATATGTATTCTGTATTTACCACTGCGCGTATTCAATTCCAGTAGCATATTTATCTCCAAAACTAATTACAATAATGTAGACAAAAATCATATTTTTTATGTTAATGAACTACTAACTTATTGCATTTATTCATAGTATAATTCGTTACACTCAGAAAAACAATAATAATTTAATCAGAAAGACAAACGCACTTACCGCACAAAATAATGCAATTTGAATTCGAAGCTATCGAAGAATCGAATATTCCTCCTTTTTGGTTATACGTTTAATCTGTTGAAGCGATCTGTAACACTCCAACTATAATTATATATGAATCGCCTCTAACATACCAGATCTACTGCGGCGCAACGTAACACCCCATAGAGCTAAAACTCTCGCACTTACACAACCATCCATAAGTATTTGCCCACTTGGAATTAGATCAAAAAATTGATATCAAGGTCATATTGTAAATACCTATAAGTAGAATGAATATAAATTTATATGATTGACACAGAAGCATGATACATATTTACATGAATGTAAGAGATAAATACTGTGGTAAAAATTACATTGAAATGCCTCATTTTGAATATATTTTATATATTTTAGATAAACTAAAAGTGGTCAAATACTTATGGACGGTGGTGTACATGTAACAGATTATTTTTCTTTCAGAATTTCGAACGAATCTCTGCATCATTTATAACGATTTTCGAGGTGAATAGAACTATGGGTTGTCATAAATCGTGCACGCTTCAGAAAGGTTTTATCAAACACTCAGAAAATTATTTACTACGTTTTTCCCCTCACGATATTCCAAATGGATGTTGAACAAATCAACGAAAAGTAATTGAAATTTAATAACGAATAGAATGCAATTCTTTTTTCTAATAAAAATTTATTCAAATAACATGAAACACTGTTATTGACCATAAATCTTAAACATGGTTCTTCAATAATGTGTAATACTGTCATTTAATTTTATGTTTATTGTTTCAATACGATATTTAATAATAATAATGATTATAAATATTTAATAATGTTTAATAATCGTTTAATAGTTTCGCTGAAATGATTTTTTATGAAGAGTTTGAAGAACACAGCCAGGAATAAGTTACAGGCCTCGTTAAATTAGAAAAGAATAATCGGAAAATTAAATTAAACTCAATCAACAAAAGATTTATCTTACCTTTCTGGGACACCCTCTATAGCCTTCGGAGAATTGAAGCAAAGAGTGAATGGGAGATGGAGACTGTAAGGAAAGGGAATCCAAAATAGGAGATTGGTTAGTTTCAGTGGAAACCAACCCCTTACAGAAACATGGGAAGGGAACGTATGGGTCCGCGGTGAGGGCAGGTAGGCAGTTAATGGGTACGTAATGACCCAAGGTGTGGAGGATCAGGAAAATGACTTTATTGCTGTGTTTTGTCAACTATAAACGGGACCTTGTTAATGAGAGTTTTATCGTTTGAGTTGGCAATAGCTAATAAAGTCATTTAGAGGATGTTAGTTCGATGGAATGCTTCAATTGTTTGAAAGGGTGCTGATATCTAATGATGAGTGAATTCCGTTGTAAGACGGAGCACGTACACCTTCAAAAAGTCCCATGTACTCGGTCTCGGTCGATGAAGCAGCTACAGATGTTTGCCATTTTGTTGACCAACATACTGTGCATTTTNACCTCGCTTTGACTGATATTCTGATATTCACCATTATTCCGAAGCGTATATTCTTTACGAGAATATTTTGCAGAAAACGAGGCTAGACAAATCGAGGCAAGGCGTGGTATGAATTATTGATAATATGTAACGGATATAACGTGCCTTCGCGGCGCTACGCTATCGGTTAACAAATCGAAAGTATTCGAGAATTATAGAGAACAAATGACGTCCGCTAAAAGACGACCTCTGAACGACTAACGATTCAAGATAATCTGAAAGACTCGAGTGGGTTAAAATTGAGGCGGGACTTACAAATCAGCAGGATCGCAAAGCATGGGAATTATTTCCCGCTTACCAGAGCATTCATTTTTGTTTCGTTTCTTATAAATATGGGTGTAACAATGGTTCCTGCAAAGCTGTCCTCTTCATCGAACGATTATGTCTCAAACAGTATTGGAGTATTTATAAAATATTATGCAGTTGTAGTCACTATTAAGTTATTTTTAATTACTTTTTATTTAATTTTCTTATTTTCTAATAATCTTCTATCTATAATAGCAAATATATAACGACTAGGATGGCGCCCACTAGGAAAATTTTTAATAAGAAAAGCACTTAGCGTCAGGTTTTGAGATTTCTGTAAATAAGCCATACATCAAGAAATTCTCCCAAGGTAAATACCTTCTTCCATGCTGATGTATGAGAACTTAATACTTGCAGGTTACTAAATGATAATTCATTTTAAAAATGATTTACATATTTTTATACTCGGACAGAAACAAGAATCTTTTCTTTTATTGAGAATAAAATAATATAATTAATTGGTTAATAATGTAATTAACATTTTAATAATTTATAATATGTGAAAGTTTTATAAATGTGTAGTTTTATAAAGTTGTCCGATATAATTTGTATTTAGTTTAGATTTTGGCTTTTTGTCTGTGTAATACTAAGAGACATTTTAAAATTAACATGTTATTGTAAGATATCGGTGAAACATCAATGTGTATCGAGTAAAATTTCAATTCATATCGATGAATAACTCGTTAGAAATAAACGATCACTTTACTAATTGTAAGTATGACGTGGTGCAGAATGAGCTCAGAATAGTATACTCTGCCTTATAAAATAGTTTCTGTTTCAATTGTATTGTACTTTTAAATTATGGAGGATATATACATAAAAAGTAGTATTGGCTCTAATAGTAGTGTTGTTCTATGCCTGAGATATTAACACATCACAATAGCTATTTTAATGAAGGAAAGGTAAATCTGAGTTTTATATTTGATTCAGATCAGCAAAAATCTACAGAAATAATATGTAGGTAAAGGGTAGTATTCGTTATACGATTTTTGTAATAAATATATATGTATTCTGTATTTACCACTGCGCGTATTCAATTCCAGTAGCATATTTATCTCCAAAACTAATTACAATAATGTAGACAAAAATCATATTTTTTATGTTAATGAACTACTAACTTATTGCATTTATTCATAGTATAATTCGTTACACTCAGAAAAACAATAATAATTTAATCAGAAAGACAAACGCACTTACCGCACAAAATAATGCAATTTGAATTCGAAGCTATCGAAGAATCGAATATTCCTCCTTTTTGGTTATACGTTTAATCTGTTGAAGCGATCTGTAACACTCCAACTATAATTATATATGAATCGCCTCTAACATACCAGATCTACTGCGGCGCAACGTAACACCCCATAGAGCTAAAACTCTCGCACTTACACAACCATCCATAAGTATTTGCCCACTTGGAATTAGATCAAAAAATTGATATCAAGGTCATATTGTAAATACCTATAAGTAGAATGAATATAAATTTATATGATTGACACAGAAGCATGATACATATTTACATGAATGTAAGAGATAAATACTGTGGTAAAAATTACATTGAAATGCCTCATTTTGAATATATTTTATATATTTTAGATAAACTAAAAGTGGTCAAATACTTATGGACGGTGGTGTACATGTAACAGATTATTTTTCTTTCAGAATTTCGAACGAATCTCTGCATCATTTATAACGATTTTCGAGGTGAATAGAACTATGGGTTGTCATAAATCGTGCACGCTTCAGAAAGGTTTTATCAAACACTCAGAAAATTATTTACTACGTTTTTCCCCTCACGATATTCCAAATGGATGTTGAACAAATCAACGAAAAGTAATTGAAATTTAATAACGAATAGAATGCAATTCTTTTTTCTAATAAAAATTTATTCAAATAACATGAAACACTGTTATTGACCATAAATCTTAAACATGGTTCTTCAATAATGTGTAATACTGTCATTTAATTTTATGTTTATTGTTTCAATACGATATTTAATAATAATATTGATTATAAATATTTAATAATGTTTAATAATCGTTTAATAGTTTCGCTGAAATGATTTTTTATGAAGAGTTTGAAGAACACAGCCAGGAATAAGTTACAGGCCTCGTTAAATTAGAAAAGAATAATCGGAAAATTAAATTAAACTCAATCAACAAAAGATTTATCTTACCTTTCTGGGACACCCTCTATACCCTTCGGAGAATTGAAGCAAAGAGTGGATGGGAGATGGAGACTGTAAGGAAAGGGAATCCAAAATAGGTGATTGGTTAGTTTCAGTGGAAACCAACCCCTTGCAGAAACATGGGAAGGGAACGTATGGGTCCGCGGTGAGGGCAGGTAGGCAGTTAATGGGTACGTAATGACCCAAGGTGTGGAGGATCAGGAAAATGACTTTATTGCTGTGTTTTGTCAACTATAAACGGGACCTTGTTAATGAGAGTTTTATCGTTTGAGTTGGCAATAGCTAATAAAGTCATTAAGAGGATGTTAGTTCGATGGAATGCTTCAATTGTCTGAAAGGGTGCTGATATCTAATGATGAGTGAATTCCGTTGTAAGACGGAGCACGTACACCTTCAAAAAGTCCCATGTACTCGGTCTCGGTCGATGAAACAGCTACAGATGTTTGCCATTTTGTTGACCAACATACTGTGCATTTTTCGAACAGTTTAAATAAATATCCCGTTGTATTCTTCCGATCAGTTTCATTCTGAGCTCCCGAATCAGAGTCAACATAACAAATTACAATATCATTATAACTACCTTTTTCGTAGTTTAATTTTATGTTTTGTGTACCTTTGAGATATCTCAACACCCGTTTCAAATTCTGCCAAAGCTCTTTGTTGTTCTTATTCATGTATCTACTTAAGATATTTACTGCAGCACTCAAATCGGGCCTTGTATATATCATTATGTACATCAAACAACCAATCAAATTTCTACATGGTGCTTATTCCCACGAAAGTGAGTGGTGCTTCGAGTGGGTCAATAACTAAGGACACGAATCAGCGTGGCCCTGAACAATTTAAGAATGCAGTTTTCACATCCATATGGTGTATCAACAAATCGTATTGATTTGCGAATGCAATCATAAATCTGAAACTTGCCATTTTTGCAACTGGTGCAAATGTTTCATTATAATTAGTTAAATATTCTTGACTAAAACCACAAGCAACAAGACGCGCCTTATATTTTGATGGGGTTCCGTGTTCATTATTTTTAATGGTGAATATCCATTTACAGTCGACAATATTTACATTCTTTGGCTTTCTACCAAAACCCAAGTTTTATTTGATAATAGCGAATTTATTTCTTCGTTTATGGCTTCCGTTCATTGAATTTTATCATCTCTAGTCTCTATTTCTTCAAATGAGCTAGGAATTTTATTTACAAATGACTGTGCACACACAAGAAGATCATACTGTCTGTCACACTTATTATACGAAATGGGAGGATGCTTCTTAATCCTATCACTCCTTCTAAGCTCAACTATTTCTTTTATTTTGTTCCTATCATTTTGAGAAGACTCACTGTGCCTATCTGTTTCTATTACAGATTTATTAGGTTTTTCACCTAATTTTTCCTCACCCGTTTACTTGTTCTTTCGACCTTGATTCATCTGATTTATCATCATCAGATTTATGAGACTCTTCACTTATTTCGACTAAGTTTGACCGTATACGTTCAACGACGAACGTCAAATTAATGACGAGTAACCTATTCGATTACGATGAGAAGTCTCGACCAATGGACTTCTACAAATGTGAGCAAGGCGTTAGGTGCTCGAACGTTAGCACCCGTTGCCCGATTTCGATACGTAAATGGATGCTTCGTCGACCGCGGACGATTGTCGACTTCAGTGAAGCTTGAGGATCGTTTATCTCTTGCTCGGACGATAGCAAGAATTTCTAATCCCGCTTGCCCGAACGATAGCAAGTATAGATGTGGATGCGTCTGGAATGAATGTTCAAACCAATCTATGTTTTCCGCTTCCGAGTATCCGAACGATGACACTCGGAAGGGTAAGCAAGCACGCTGATTAGTTTTCGCTCATATTCGTTAATGTGCCAATCAACGTGCTTCTTTAACCTAACAGCTACCCTTCCATTGCGCCCTGAACGCGCTTACCCGTGGAAAGGGTAGGCCGATGCCAGGTAGCGACGCAAGGACCACGGCAATTGGCAACGCGGCGGTCTTTTCATCAGGTTCGCACGTTTTAGGAAAGACAGAGTTTATGACATATACTCGACTATTGAGCGCGAAAAGAAAATGCAAACTAATTGCTTGGAGCAAACGGTAAAATATTCTAAGGATCGAACGCCTTTTCTGAAAAATAGCCTTTTCCTTAATGTCTGTCATAAACTGGCCAAACCAATCCTCACGTATTGTTCCTACGGACGGAACACACTTTATCTAAACCGGCATCACTTATCATTGTGCGTGCTTTTTCCGTTATGGTGCTCACCATACGTTCTGAAACACCATTCAGTTGAGGGGTTCGTGGAACTGTTAAATGAAAACTAATACCTTTTTGCACACAATAGTCTTTCATCTCATTTGATAGGTACTCTCTACCGTTATCACAGTATAAATTAACTATTTTTAAATTAAAATGAGACTCACTCTTTGCCACAAAATCTTGAAATACAGAGAACACCTCTGATTTATATGTGACTAAATATGTGACGCAATAGTGAGTAAACTCATCTACAAATAGTACAAAATAATATTTATTATTAATAGTAGGAGGAATAATAGGACCACAAACGTCAGAATGTATGATAAACAATAGCCGTCTGATATGAACTTTACCTTTTGCCTTTTGAAATTACAATCTTGCTTGTTTACTTACGCTTGATTTGACCGGGCAGTTACGTCTAGTATCTCGTCAGAAACTTAACCTTGCGGCGCCAGTGCCCGATCTATTGCTGACTAGCGTTTCGGAGCGTGGAAAGATTGTTCTCAGAAAATCGGATCATCTTGAGTGTGGCTTTGACGTTTCGTATGGCGAACCCAATGATCAACGATACGTATTACTGAAAATCGATCAACCAATCAGCTTTTCAAGCATTGATGAGTATATCCTTGCTTCTGTGAAAGATGCTCTGAGTGAAAATGAGAAAGCGAAAAGTTACCTATCGCAACCTCCTCGTGGCGATATAGCCAATGAACTCTGTTACAATCCAGAGATGTTAGGATTGCCCAATTCAGAAATTTTCAAATATGCGATTTTAGATGACACGTCACGAGTTATAATCCGTAATCTATGCAAGGTTATCGACCTTAGCGATCATGCCCCTTCTCAGGTTCTACTCAATTGTTTTGAGTATGGGTCGCAAGCGGAAACAAGGAACAAGTTGCTAGCCTACGCGCATAGCCGAATGCCTTATATCATGAGAGAATTCAAAGTATGGTGCACGCGTTAAATGCAGCAGGTTATTATCGTATTAGCACTAACCTACTTCCGATTAGTCAGTGGGATTTTCTCTATCCCATTTGCCCGTATAATGAGATACCTAGTCCACTGGATGGATACGCTATTAGCTGTAATCTACGTCACGAACTAAACGGAGCTGACCGGGTTTAGTATTCATATTGACTCTAAATCGGGTAGCTCGTTCATCAAGCTAGCGAGCCAATCAGTGAATAGACCAAGCTATTTAACTGGCTTGTTGGGATTATCGTATTCGGATTCAATGGCGGAAGAAATATTCGCCTACGTATCCTCTTTTTTAACACCAGGGGAAGTACTACTAAGCATTGACTTCTCAGATGTTGGGCCTGCTGATTTTGAGTATTCTGGAATACTGGCGTTGATCTTAATTAGGAATACTAGAGTCATTACGATGAAGGATATCGGTACAACGTTTAACAACGTCTCGCTGAGAACTATTAAGGAAATTGACACGATCGTCGTGCGTTGGGCTCTCTCTAACAATGTTATAGAGAAAATCCCGTTAGCGGAGGATGAGTTCCCACTAAACAATTATCGAATCGTGAATCAACCAAACAGCCCGATATTAGCAGCGCTACAATACAGGGGCGGCCGTTATGGAATTAATCCTCCAGAGCGGCATTACAAACGCGACGCAATGGCTCGCTTTCACGAAGGAATTGGATTACGAATGAACTACGCTACTAACGAAGATGACTATATGAGTTTCAGCAATGGGAGGGGGGGGGGCGATCCGTATGATTGGTATTTATACAAGGATGTTCGGGCTTTCTTATGTCTGTTTAAAAACGCAGGTCAGGCTTATGTTTCCTTTTTCGAGATAGCTGTCTCGAGTACGATTCGTTTCTTCGTCAGACTCAACGAGTATCTGAAAATTAATTGGTATACAAATTTTCGCAATGGTCATACCGAACAAGAGCGTAGAAACGTGGCCGTAACAATAGAAACAGCAGTAACATACAAGATGAGGTCAAAGACTATCGGATTTTTGTTCAAAAGTTCTGGTGATAACGAGTTAGTCGCTCGATTTTGATCTTTTATCAAAGTTAAAGATCTTGATAGCCGTCCAGGTTGCGCGGCTCAATACCTCAGGGGCTTCAGCCCGCTGTGCCGGCTGCAGTACGGGACTTGGCGATCTCGAGGCACCTGAGCCTCCCAGACCAGCTAAACGGTGTGGGGTCCGGAGCCGCAAAGCGGTCGGTGCGAGGGCTCCGACCGCCATTGCACCGCGGTTCCGGGAATGGGGAGGCGTCGTGTCGTGGTCGCACGGCGCCGCCATGCGGTGATGCGTAGAGAGGGTCCTCTAGACCCCCCTCCCCCCGCGCCCTAGCACGGAGCCAGGTTATGCACTATGCGCGGGGAGGCACCGGTTGTGTTCGTATGAGATCCTGGTGCCTCCCCATATGCGTAGGTAATGGCCACCGTGAGGGTTTTAGTGGGTACAAATCCCACACTACACCGGCCCCTCACTCAGGGGGCCGGGGTGTCTTTGGAAAATTTCCCCCACGTAAAAAAAAAGGTGTAATGCTATTAATACATTCTATATCGTCAGCCATTTGTTTTTCTTTTAATTCTATAAATTTCGCTTTACCAATGTAACCTAAACGTTTATGCCATAAATCATAATTATTATTTATGGCATTATAAACTTTAGAATTTATATTTCTTACCACTTTTAAAATTACTTCAAACTCGACGGCTATTAAATTCTCTAAGGGCTTACCCGTCATCACAGTTTTACCATCTTTTTTAATGTTTACACCTTCCTCGTTGAAGATGATGCACATCCCTGCCCGCTGCATTCTCCGCACAGATAGTAAGTTGTATGGTGCGTTCGGACAGAAAAAGACATCTTCCAGGACGCCGTTCCCTCCTAGGTTACTGGTCACTGCGATCTGCCCTTTCTTCATGGCCGTTATATACGTCCCGTTCTTCGCGATTGAAATCTTTATGGGGGGTTGTAGTAGTACACAATTTTTAATGTGATTGTCCTCTTTAATTATATGATCGGAGGCTCCCGAATCCACCAAAAAAGTTAATTTATTTGTGTTGGGGCATGTCTGATCCCTTGCCATGAATGCGAAACTTGGCTCGTTTACATGAGAATCACTCGGCTCTAAAATTTGCGCTGTCTGTATTGTTCTTGTTCTATCTTCATTCTTGTGTTGAGTCTTTTTATAATAAAAACAATCTCTTAGTTTATGGGTTTACTTTTCTTCCACAATGATGACATTTCATCATTCCTCCATTTTTCTTATATTTGTGTTCACTATTTTTATAATGTTTTTTCATTGATTTTAAGTTTCCACGATTTTGATCTTTAAACACTTTTGCATGAAGTACTTTCGTACTCGTGCACCTGTTCTCAGTTTTTATTTTCACTTCATGATCCAACAATCTTGTTTTCACAAACGCTACAGTTAAATTATCATCTGATAACGTTTCTATTACAGTTATTATACCATCATAAGAAGCAGGAAGTGTTAATAATAGGTGGGACACTTTATCAGTTTCTTATAATTTCGCTCCTGCTGCCGATAATTCAGTGATCAAATCATGAAACACCGTAAAATGTTTGATAGACGGTGTATCACCTTGTAACTTTAACGTTAATAATTTTTTCCTTAACACTAGCTGGGTGGCGACACTTTTTTTCTCATATATAGTGTCTAAATCTTTTAAAATCTCCTTCGCCGTACTTCCTGTTTTGGCAAAACCCAAAAAGGAATCTGATAAATATTCTATTATCACATTTCTTGCGATCCTCTCCGCTCTTATCCACTCGATACTCAACATTTCTGGAGTGTCATGATTTATTACTTTTCGAGCTGATGAGCTCACACATCAATGACCGCACTCGTAATTTCCACACACTATATCTATCACAATCAAACGGTTTAATGTTCCGTTTTGCCTTTACGTTTTCCATTGTTCTTAATTTATTTTTAGTCACTACTAAACACTAACACCACAATACACAGTTTTTCAATAATCAAAAATATAATTAATCAAGCGAAGTCTGGGTCCATAACCTATTGGAATATTGGTTACGTTTAAATAAAACAAAATAGTCTTTGTTAATTATTTTACTATATTTCACGGCTTAGCTAGCAACGTCTTTACTCATTCAACTCTCTATTTCAGCTGAACTGACCTGGGCTCTCAAAAAGGGAAAAACCGTGGTCCACTTATGCCTGGAGACGATTATATTTTCAAGGGCCCAGACTTTCTGATTTCTACAGGACACATCTGGCAGTCCTATTATTTTGTCTATTCAAAGACATTTCTAAAAACAATGACTCTCATTTCTGTCTTAAGCTAATAGTTTTTATTCAACTAATATTGGCAATAATCCAACATTACTAATCACCGAAACTTAATTTTAACATTGCAATATCATTGACTATACTTTAAAAAGCGCAATTTTAATATGTTTTGTATAAAAGGTTGAATACCTTAAGTTTAATCGTTTGTATTACAAATGAGAAAAAAATTATATATATATTATATACATATTATTTATAATACAGCGTCCATGATAAAATTATAAGGCATCCCAAATTTTTCAAGTTTCATCGTCTTCTACATGTTTCTGGTGAGTGGAATCGATCTAATTTATTAACCCCTTGCCTTACGATTTCTTTCGTATTCATGTGTTTGGTAATAACTATTCACTGATCTAACACTATGTAAAACGCAAAGCATCGAAATATTATACGTAGCTTGTACTTACTAATTCTCAATCGTGTAAACTGAAGTTACAGTTACAGTTAAATTTAAACTTTATTATTAATATAACGTACATTTTGTGCCACGAGTGCGAATCGTGATTGTTAGCGTAAAATGTTGAAGAATTAATAAAAATAATTTTGAAGAAAAATATTCTATCCATAACTTTGCCGTTTAAAATAATAGGATAAACGTGGTTTTCGACCGCGTCGTAATTATGACACTTAAACGAATAACAGTTTTATTTCATAACAAAACAATAATTAAACATTTAATAAGCACTATAATTATTGCTACAACGAATAACTTTGAAAATGCGATTCGGTATACTATTTACAATGTTATTAAGCGTATTTGAGGATAGTTCACTCCACGCGTGCGCTATCGTTTTCCTGCGCTCATTACCGTTTTGATGTTGGTGCTGATTTGCATAAATACCGGAAACAAAAACCTCCAAATATTATCCGTTGGATTTAACACAAGAGAACATACTGGCTAATTCATTATCCCAACTTTGTTTTCAGCGAACCACTCCCGAATGTGTGCATTTTTGTGGACGTTGGCGTTATCTTGCTGGAAAACTGATTTTAATCGTCGAAATACTTATCTAAGCGCAACTTCGGAGGGAGTAGTTTAATGTTGTAGAGTACGCTGAACGCTTGTGGCATGTTCGAAATCGAGTTCACCACCCATTGAATCGACAGCTCTGAATACCAACTGATACTCTCTAGCTATCTCATACTATACATCCGAAAATTCCGCCGATTAAAATCAGTTTTCCAGCATAACAATGCAAACGTTCACAAAAGTACATCAGGACTGGTTCACACGAATTAAAGTTAGGGTCACGAATCAGCCGTCATGTTCTCCTGACTTAAATCCAGTAGGCAATCATTCGAGAAGTTTTAATTTGCCGTATTTATGCAAATCAGCGCAAATATCAAAACGGTAGTGGACTTAGGAAAACGATAACGCACGCGTGGAGTAAACTATCCTCGAATAACAAATACAAAATAACATTGTAAATGGTATACCGAATCGCATTTTCAATATTATTTATCGTAGGAATAATTATAGTGCTTACTAAATGTTGTATTATTGTTTTCTTATTAAATAAAACCTGTATTCGTTGAAGTGCCTTATAATTATAATGTAATCGAAATCCACATTTATCCTATTATTTTAAACGCCAAAGTTATGCAGATGAACTTTTTTCAAAATCATTTATATTAATACTTTAATAAATTAGATCGACTCCACTCTCACCAGAGGTATGCGAAAGAAAATGTGAACATTAAAAAATTTGAGGTGCATTATAATTATAACGAGCTCTGTATTCTTTTTAAAAATTGTTAAATAGTGTAATCATAAATAGAAACACTGACACATATTACATTGTCTATAATAGATATTCACGTAATAATAGTAACGATACTAAGTTATTATTAAAGTATGTTACATGTATGTTTATGAAAAAAATTACAGACTTTATTCCATATCTTCTACATTTATAAATATCCGTTAAAGCCATTTACAATATAATGCGCTACTATTAAAAAGTATTGGGGCATATGCTTATTTTTGGCAAAATGTAATTTGTAATTTTGTTATTTAATTCTTATTGTTACAGCTATGTGTAGCAGAATATTACGATAAGATAAAATTGAATATTGCGAATAAATTACTGAGCTAATACGCAATAAAAATGTCATTAAAGTTGTAAAATGAAAAACCATATGGAACAATTGTTTTGTTATTTGAAAAGTTTTCTATATTTGAGTCAGTTAATTGCTAACCTATGGATTAAATAATGACGTTTTTCTACCATGGTTAATTGAAGCGGTGTCCTTTTACGAATCGTGTACCTATTTTAATACATTATTGGCAAATTTTTGTAACATATTATTTTATATATAATTTTAATACATTATTGACAAATTTTGATCAATAGATAATTTCAATTCATAATGTATCGATTCCTTAAGAAGGTAGTATATGTTACTTTTATTCATTAAATTGTCAATAATTTACATGATTTAGTAACATTTATATACCATAACTAGAAATTGATCAGATTGACAAATTTATCAGTGTCCGGATACTTTTGAACGATGTATATTAAGAGGTTAAATTAATGTAGAGGTTAAACAAAAAATTGAAAAAAACTTATACTTTATTATTAACCCTTTCGGTACGAGCGCCGGATATATCCGGCATCCATCTAATGACCTGCGTGTACAGCGGGAGTGTCACAGGTATTAAAGGATTAAATTTCTAGAATGAAATGTAAAAAGTCCAAAACGTGTGCTGACACTGAATTTCAAGATATAGAGTCCGACGTGAAATCGTGTCGCTTTGCGCTGTTGCGCGACGAATCAAAGTAAGGCTGTCAACAATTTGGTTTTGCTATTTGCAGCATGAAAAGTATTCAGCGGCGTTTTAGGCTCGATGGAGACGAACGTGTTTTGTTGCACGCTTGAGCGGTACATTAAATTACATTTCGAAGTACAGACGAGCAGGCTAGCTGGCGCATCAAATTGTATGCCCGCTGCAAACGCGTTTTTTTCGAAATCACATTTTTTTAAGAAGTATGGAAACAGTGTAGACGATTTCTTAGGTCCTAATGGCCCAATTGCAATCAAATTTTGCAAGCATAAATTGAATATTATGCTTTATTGAGTATCATTCTTTTATTGTAAATTATAAACAAACGAATAAACATTTTGCTGCAGAAACTGGGTAAAAAATGTTGAAACACATGATATTTGATTCATTTTCGAAAAAGTAACAAAGTTGAAGGTCATCACCTAGGGACCGTATTATAGTTATTGAAAAATTTTCGTTTTCTTGTTTCAGATGCACCTACACAGCACAATCGTGTACACCATTTAATTATCAAAAAAAAAAAAAACAATTTCCGCGCAATTATTATGTACCTACTATTTTTAAAATATCTGTTTTTGCAATTAATTTTACTAGTTCGTAACACGCTAACACAAAATGCAAAACCGTAAATTGATTGAAAAAAAGCCTTTTTTTACCCATCACACCAGTCTAATCCCTTAAAGAATAATCTGCATCACTTATTGATCAATAAATATCGAAATATGATTGATCGCATTCAATATGTATAAAATTTAATAAGCGCAAGGAAATAGAGGGTAATTAAGTGTTCGAATGTGTCTAAGTGTAAAAATAACGAATTATGCGATAATTAAAGATATATGTATGTCATGGTTTAATACTTTCCATTGAAACTTGGAGTCGAGACAACGAACGTTCTCTTTTATCCCTCTTAGGTAACCACACGTACAGCAAGCTTGCTCCCTTTTTCGTGCAGAATCTTACACATCGGCACGGCCGTGGTCTCGAGAATGCCTTTAGAAGACATTCCCGCATCCATTGACCTACATCGAAGCTATGGACCGTAAAAGAGACGAAGACAGAATGATAAAAGAGAGGAAAGAGGTAGACTTCCTTATAAATAAGCTGTTCAGGACGTATTCCATTAACCAAGCTGTATAGCTACAGTTCAAATTTTCTCCGAAAAAAGAAGTTTAATGAAAGATCTTGCAAAACTACGATATTTGTATCATTTGAGAAGTATAATTCATGATAATTTTGTTTAAATGGCTATTAATTTCAAACGTAGATAATATCAAAACGTAGAATATTGTTCGCAACGTAACTATCTTAACTGAGACAATATAAAATTGATTTTTTTGTCGGATATACTCACGATTAATATCAATTTTTGAATTAGTATGAATGGAACACGATAACCTGTCCTTTCAAAAACGCATAAAGAAACAGTTTCGTCAGACATTGTATTAAAACAATACATCCTATCTGATTCTTTATATTTATCAAATATTTACATGAAAAGTTTGAATAATAAGATAGCAATTAAATTTTGTTTTTTTGCTTGCACCAGACATTCTCTTAACCCTTATGTGTCCTTCAATTTCCCAACTTAATCTACCCCTTGGTGTCTGATACTGATACAATGATAAAAAAAAACTAATATAATGTAAAGATAAATAATTAAATTAACAAACTCTTTTATTGAGAACAAAACAAAATTAAATTTCTGTATATTCAAGCATGAGATTGATTCGTATCGTTTCAAATAATAAAGCGATGTGTAAGGCATACTACTTTTTTTTACGTTTATCGTAACGCATACTTTTTCCGAGAGAAATGTGTCAAATTAACACAGAAATGGATGAGGGTTAACCAAACTCCTGTTACTCGAATGACTCAATTGTTCAAATTGCTGTTACAACTGTTCTATTACCGATACTTCGGTAATGTAAGCAATAGAAGCCGTTCAGCCGTTATTCCTGCGCACGGCCATTGACAGGATAGAGAAGAGTCGCATATTGTTGTGAGGGCCGTGCGTACAGAATCGGCAAAGTGCGTCCACTTAGGACTGCACTTTCCTTTTTGCTAGGACACTTCCTAGGAAAAGCCTGAGGTTTTCGACAGAGCAGATCAAATAAAATATATTCTTCTTCGACAGTTTGTGTTAAGTTCTTCCCGCCTCGCCCGTCAGCCTTCCTTACAGTAATACCGATTCAAAAAAGAAATAAATTTAAAACGTTATTGTTACCTACAGGGAATATTGTTACTTTTGTAAAATGTTGAATAAATAATACAAAAGTGAGTATGGCATGTAAGCAAACGGAAAAGTTTCGAGGTCGGAGCGGCCGTTTGCTTTCGCCACCCTGACCTGCGGAAAGACAAAGCGAGGACACTTGAGGGCGCCATAAATTAGGCCCTTCTCGTGACAGCGTCGTAGGCTCGCAGGCCAACGGAGGAGCGAGGACGACGCCTAAGAGGAAGGCGATTCATTCCTACAATTAGTACAGTCCTTTTTACAGACGGATGTATCAAGAGCGTTACAGTATAACTTAGAGCATTTTGCGATTACGAATAAATCGATTTTAATCGAACTAAAGGCAGAAATTATTAAATAATATTGAAGAAACAAAAGAGGAAGTATCAGATGCTGAGGCAGAAAATATAAAAAAAAATGTTTATATATATAAAAAATTTATATCGTGTAAAATACAATAGGAACATTGTATCCCCAAGTGATACATTTCAACACCTACTGTGGATATTAAAAACTGTGGACTGTGTAGGGTGAGCGAGCCCAAAAAAAAAATTCGTCCGCTCTCGCGTTCCCATTTTTATGCGTGACAACGATGCACATACACGTACACGGTATACGCAGACACACACACGCAACTCTGCGTTCGATCGAAGATCCACGGCAAAGTTACCGATCGCATAAGAGCGGCATCCGCCCTTGATGTCGCGGTTATGGCTGTCCAACGCCACGCGCCGAATTCGTCGAAGCCTCGAGCCCGATAGCCGTCGGTACGGCAAAGCCACCTGCCGATCCTCGAATTCGTGAAACAGGTGGATACCGATACCTTATGGCATCGCCGCGATGTTCCGTGACCTTCTGTTACGTGGCAACGTCTACAAGTGTAGCAAATGCTATATTTAGCATTTATATGCTGGTATTTTGTTTTACAAAGATACCTATAACAAAATGTAATTGATAAATTACGCATAATATTGGAATATCGGTTATGTTTAAAGAAAACGAAATAATCTTTGTTAATTATTTTACTTTATTTCACGGCTTAGCAAGCAACGTCTTTACTCGTGGAACTCTCTATTTTAAGTGAAGTGACCTGGGCTCTCAAAAAGGGAAAAACGATCGTCGGTTATATTTTCAAGCGTCCAGACTTTCTGATTTTTACAGGCCATATCTGGCAGTCCTATTATTTTGTCTATTCAAAGACATTTCTAAGAACAGTGACACTCATTTTTGTTTTAAGCTAATAGTTTTATTTAACTAATATTGGCAATAATCCAACACATAATAATACATTAGCAACATTAGATCGTAATAAAATACAGTGTTGATTCGAAATAAGCAACTCGTTCGAGACCTACCAGTTGCTTATTATGGATCAGGGATACTATTTGGCTTGACTTTGTCCTAGAACGGGAAAAGAGAGAACACGAAAAACGAGTGACAAGCCCGAGATAGCGGCAAACCATAAAGTGGTCGACCGAGCAGCGACATTATTCTTTGGAAAAGGATGTAACATGCCGGAATTCCTAATACTAGAATGGGAAAGCATTACACATAATATATCATTTTTCTATTAAACGATGTCATTCTTCAATCGACCATAAAGATTTATGGTTTCTCACTTTCACGGATCTCTTGCTCTGCGGGTAACTTCAAAAAAAGAAGAGGGGATAGCAAGTTGCTTATTTCGAGCCAAAAAACAGTTGTTTATTACGAATCAACACTGTACATTGTAGAGTACTACACTGATGCACATACTTCCCCCTCACTCTTCCGATTCGTTGCCCTCTCTTCCTTTCTCTTCCACCTCTTTCTTCTTCTTTTTTAAATGAATGGGGTTTTTACGTTTTTACTTAATCCTTAACACCTTTAACGCCAAGCCTATTTTGTCTTGCTTATCGTTTAGCCCGCTAAATTAGGCTTCACCAAAATGCAGACCTGTTTAGATTGCGAAGAGGCTGAATATTTATTGTGAGAATATTTATTATTATTCGCAATCTCTACAATGTATTATTTTAGAATTCAGTCGATTGCGAAGAAAAATTGTCGGAAAGTTGACTAAACAAGTTGTAACATTTTGTGAAACCTGCTAAGGACAACCATTTTTATGTTTACCATGTTTCAATAAAAGTAATTAAAATTTTTTTTCATTTCGAAATTATTTAAAATTGATTAATAGAATGTAATTTTTAAAATTTGATATCGTCAGTCAGCATATACTAACACGGCTTGCACGAAAAGTATATTGTCATTCACTGGCGACTGACGCGGTCCGAACGGAAAAGTTCAGTGTCAGTCACGGATGACTGACATGGCGCTTAACACGTGTTAACGCATGCTGATGCAATAAAAAAAAAAAAATATCTTGGACGCACATACAGGGTGTCCCAAAAGGTCTGAAAGTCCCTTTAAGGGGTGCTTCCTGAGATGATTCCAAGCAACTTTTTCCTTTGCGAAAATGTCAAATTCGGCTTTGTTAACGAGATATTAACGAAAAACACTGACCAATCATATAGCGAGTAAGGAGACTGGCCGCCAGCGGGAACGTTGATTCCACGCCGCTCTTCTGCTTTTACGAGCAATTCAGAATGTATTGAAGCGATTGTTGATAAATATTAAACAAAGTTATATCGAATAAACTGATTAATTTAAATTGGTGTAGAACAAATAAATTGAGTTTATCCGATACTCCAAATGAATAACGAACAAATCTATGAAAAGTAATTGAAATTTAACGACGAATAGAATGCAATTCGTTTTTCTAATAAAAATTTATTCAAATAACATTAAACGCGGTTCTTTAATATCTAAACATGGTTCTTTAATAATATTTAATACTGTCATTTAATTTTATTTTTATCGTTTTAATACGATATTTAATAATAATATTAATTATGAATTGTTTAACAATATATAATAATTGTTTAATAGTTTTGCTGAAATAATTTTTTATGAGAAGTTTGAAAAACACAGCCGGGAATAAGTTACAGGCCCTGTTAAATTAAAAAAGAATAATCAAAAAATTAAATTAAACTCACCCAATCAGCAAAACATTCATTTGCTGCTTGGAAATAGGTATTGTACTAGAAAGTAATAATTGTAACAGGGTAAAAAAAAAAAAAAAATTGGTTTCTGTGTAGAAAAATTTATCTAACTGTCAATGCGATACCACATTGAATGTGCTTTTAATAATAAAATAAAATGTAAAAGTAACGATGGTATCAACATATACCATAATTTTGAAAAATTTGTTACTAAAAAAATACGACTAAAATGATGCGAATTTCAAAATCACAGACAGGACAAAGACACCATCGGGCGGAGCGAACAGAATACCTCTCTTGCCCCTGTGCCGCCACGCGAGATTTTTTACTGATTCTAAAATCAGTCTTTTGTTACAAATGTAGGGTAGTCGAGCCTAAAAGAGACCTTGTCCGCTATCATATTCCCTTTTTTATGGGTGGAAACGACACATATACACATCTCCGCGTTGGATCAAAGATCCACGGTGGTTATCGATTACACAAGGGCGACATCCATCCGCCCTTGATGTCGCGGCCGTGGCCGTTCAACGCCACGCGCCGAATTTGCCGTAGCCTCGAGAACCCGATAGGCGTCGGCACGGAAAAGCCACATGCTGATTCTTGAAGCGCGAAAACTATGATTGTTGGCAGGACAAAGCCACGCGCCGATCCTCGAATTCGCGGAATCGATGGATACCGATACATTATGCTATCCCCGCGAGGTTCCGTGGCCTTCTGGCACCTGACAATGCCTACACAAATGTGTGTATATACGTGTTGCGACAGGCAGTTAAAGACCGAGTTACCTACTGAATGCTCGGTATTGATGCACTGATAATTTGAGAACTAACAATAAGAATGTTTAAAAAAACTGCTGAATAGATTTTCTATTGAACTCGCGGATTCTATAGTGTAAGAACAGTTCTTAATTAACCGTTTGAGTGCCACGGGTCTTTGTTGTTTTCCAATCGAAAATTGCCAAGCGGCTCAATAGCGCTTAACCGATTCCATATCCAAAACTGCCAAGCGCTGCGATAGCGTTTGTCTTATTGCGCGTCCAAAAATGCCAAGGAGCGCGATTGCATATATTTAATTATTGTTTTTTATAGTCTATTCTACATTATTTAGTTCATTATATTATGGGATCAGATATTATTACGAGCGTATCACTATTCTTTTGTGTCTGTCAGTATGACCGGAACGATTGAAGTTATTGAAAAATTATGAGGAAACTGCTAACGGCTTGATGCAAAACGTCTTGGTTATCGATTGATTGGCTAACTTTTTGTTTTTTCGGGCACCTCTCGCTTGGTCGCGTTCGCTTCACGCGTACACACATACACTCGTTCAAACAAGCGAATCGCCGCGTCACACCCACACAGGAACGCTCCATCTTTCGTCTCCACAATATTATTATAGCAATGGTTGTTTATAACAATAAAAACGTGTACACTTACAGAGTGTAATATTACTCCAATTTTATCTTAACCTTTTCGGTACGAGCACTCTGTCCACCGTAACACTCCCGCTGTACGAGGCGCCGCTCCGAAAATGTACACAGCGAGTGGTCAGTCCTCTTTTGTATGAAGATTTTTCTAGACGTTAAATAAGAACTCTGTTTAATAAAACAATGTTTCTTCTAACAAGCGTCGTTTATAGTTTTAATATTAAAAGATATTTATATAAAATTTTAATAATTATATAAGTAACACCAGGTCATCGGATGAATGCCGGATATATCCGGCGCTCGTACACACAGGCCATTAGATGGATGCCGGATATATCCGGCGCTCGTACCGAAAGGGTTAATTTACCTAAGACTGAACGGTCACCGTAAAATCACGCATCGACAGAAATCGAGCGTGCTGCGATTGTCAGCTTCGCAGTCTAGACACATAACAGAAGAAGCGCAGTATCGCCGCTTGGCACTCAAACGATTAACCCATTGCCGCAAATGACGACTATAGCCGTCAATTTTTTGTCGATATGTAGGCAAATTACGGCTATAGACGTCATGCAAATTTTAATTATTAAAAAAAGTACAGCGTTTGTACGCTTGTTCTTGGTTAAGTAATGCATCGAACAAAGAACGTATAGCATGCCAGATAATTAATGTGATAATTTTCACTTCCAAATATACAAGTTACACTCAATTTCATCTGGTAGACATAAACAATTGAAAAAAAAGTGTTTCTGAGCGCCACTTCGAAATAAAAAGTGTGCGGCAATGGGTTAACTAAATACGCAACGGCGCCGAGTCCGCTTCGGTAAGTATACACATATTTATCGAACAATGGAAACGTTCGGCAGTCGATTGACCAGTACGATGTGTATACCCTCCCACCCTGGAGAGTGCCCTCCGGTAGTTTTTCAAAATCTCGGATGGTGTTGCCGAGAGCCGAGGATCTGTCTTTTACCGTCTAGGTCCTGTTGTAAAACAGTCGTCGGAGATCGAGCGTGCTCGGGTTATTTATGGGATCTTCCCTTTGTCACATACTTCGATTCTTCCCTCTCATTATTTTCATATCCAATAGGGTTAAACTGAATATTTAAAACGAAACTGAAGTCCGATCTTATTGGATATAACCAAATTCTAACAAATATAATATGACGCGACGTTACTAATAACTTTACGCTTCTATTCCAAAGGGTTAAAATCAAAGCATATCTTTTGTCGGACTTTTTGTAAGGCAAGTATAGTACCTGGACTTCTCTCCAGAGGAGAAAATAGTTGAATTATCCGCCGGTCACTTACTAGAAAGTAGAGTACAGGAGGTCACCCGGACGCTTGAGGACGTTCAGAGAGGACCTCCTGGTTCCTCCCCTTGGAACGGTAAGAACGCCTGGATTATTCGTTACACAGTGAGGTACGTGGCACCGAAAAGCCAGACATAGCTGTAGAAATAATTCGCATTCCTCCAATTCCTCGTATCTTTAGTAAAATTCATCCAAAATTCATGATACAAATGTTGTTTTGAAGACTGAATTGCTACTTTCTTTATTCTTTAAACTAATTTTGTCTGTATGACTAAATTTGAATGTATATCCACGACGTAAAATTTACTTCTAAAATGAGTGTATCAAACTGTAAATATTTCTTGATGTTTGTTACGTGATATAGAAATTAAACAATACGATTACAATTAAAGTAAAATTAAAAAGTAAAATCAGTTAAATTCTACCAAAAAAGGATGATTTTTAACAAAGGTACAGTCATTTGAGAGAGAACCTGCACTTTCAAATCTTTTGTACACGATGGCGATACGTATAATCATGCTTTATAACATCGGTGTAACATCTTTACGCTTTTGTTATGTTTATAGAATAACAAAAAACTGCAGAGCAAATAGTAAGGTTTAAATATGCAAATGTTTCTTTGAAAAAACTGTGTCGAATATTTCTCACTATACTGCATTGTCTATTTTCTGTCTGATCACAGTGGAAATATGTACATAATTGAATAGAATAAAAAACTAGTCGAAGAACCTAATCAAAATCTTATCTACAGTATAATATAAACACGTTAAGTATCTATAACAGTCCTCAAGAGTTTTTTGTATACAAGAGTTTCTACTACCTCGAGAGCTAACTGTGTGTACGATGAATATATAAAATGTTTTTTGTAATAATAAGTTGTGTAAAACGATGTATATATCGATATAAAATTATTTTTTTTACAAAATGTCACTTTTTCTAGTCGGAACCACTACAGGACTTAACGATAGATAAAGAAGGGAGAGAACTTTTTAACTATTTCAATTAGTTACAAAATGTTCTGGAACTGTTTTATCGACCAAGAGATGGCGGTGCTGGGCGATAATTACCAACAGGATCGATGATTATCTCTTGTGTTTTATTGGTCGAGGAGATACAAGAAAAAATGGCAACGGAAAGAAAAATTGTGAGAGCACGTGCCCATTATAGATTATGTATAATGTTTAATGTTAGTTTAGTAATTAAAAGTAACTTTAAAGAAGATGGCAAAATGTAAAGAAGAATTTCATTAAAAT
>SMSQ01018654.1:0-17641 GCA_019453375.1 Ctenoplectra terminalis | reverse complement strand
AGGAGTCGTGAGGACGTTCCCGCCGGTATATCTGCCTGAGTTTATTGCCCTAGGTCCCAAGGAATTTCCCTTAGGTGGGGAAGTGCCTTGACAAAACGCACATGGCCTGCTTCAGCCGTTCGTCTACCGCGATTTCTCTAACAAAAATTGAACGGAACGAGCGTTTCTTTCGCAACAGTCGCAAAGAGATTAACGCTGGTCGCTACTCTCTGTTGGTCGTAATAATTAGCTTGTTTCGCGAACGGGTTGCATCTGAACGGTGCAACGTTCGAATATCTACCACTTAACTGCATATATTTCTCTGTGTCTTATCTCCGGCTGCTTTCTTTATCTACTTACTTTCCTCCTACGCTCTTTATCAAGTCTTCCGCGTAGAATTCATCCTACATATATTGTTTACGTTGGCGTCGGTGATGCCTCAAGGCTTACATAATATAAGCTGTGGCGGACCTACAAGACCGACTTTCCCGCAAGTCCTCGGAAACAGTACGATTAGTACTTATACCGATCCCTCTCCTAACTTCAACATCCCCACGTCTAAGGCACGGGCCTGTTAGAATGCCTTACTGACGAGTCCACTAGCAGGCCCCGGACGAAACGCTCTTCTATCCTTTTCCATCATTCACTCGCCACCAAGAAGCAATACTGGGATATATCCGGCGCTCGTATCGAAAGGGTTAGATAGATAAAGTGTTAAGATTTTAATATCCTTGAAACCATCGAAAGTGTTCGGTTTAACCAGTTAAGTGTGTTTGACGACTATATGCGTGATGGAGGTGCGACAGAATTTTGTGTCACGACGGCTATATCCGTCGTGCGTGAAACTTTGTTACAACTTGATATTTAAATTGTAATTTTGGCGGAAACTAAATTATATTCGTACATTTTAATATTTTAAAAATGTTCAGAGGTCAAGACGAAGTAAAACAAACAAATAAAAATTAAAGAGTAATTCGAGTTGGATTCATAACTTCCTGAGAGCTAACTATACCCGTCATCCCTCGATTATCGCGACACAAAGTTGGTGCGCGCTTTGCAAAGAGATCGCCGCAGTTAACTGGTTAACTTCTTAGCTGCGGCAAGATTTTTCGCGGAGCTGTACCACTGTACGGCATGGCCTGACGCAGACTACATCCAGAGGTACTTAATACTACGTAATTATGTTACAACAAACATACGAATGAATAAATTATAGTTTTTTTTCATAAATTTTGATATAAAGAGTCTTAAAAAGCATAATTGACGTGAACGCATATTACCATTGCGTAACAATGGTGTATACAATTCTCAACGACTGAGAAATGAGTGAGCCACTATAATGGTGTACCGTTCAGAAAGATGTCATCCGCGAAATCCACTACAGTGGCGTACAGTAGCTAAAAGGTTAAGAGACCCGTTCCGTGGACCTTTAACTCGAAAAGAATTCTCGCGTGTGGAACCGGAATCCAGCCTGTCGGATCGTAAATATACGCGGTCACGATCGCGAAACGTGGATCGCCGGAGAATTATTAAGCGACGCATGAAAATATTCAACAGCAGCTGCTTACGGTGAAATGGAAATCGCATGGATTTCTCAAGGAGGAGAGCGGCGCGCCTGGCCAGGCTCGGTCGGTGGTAATATACAAACCGAGTCTGCGGCAAATAATAGGAGAGAAACGGGAATGGTTGTGAGGAGAGTGAGAAAAGGGTAGACGACGAGAGAGGGTAGAAGATAAATAAGCAGCGTTGAAATAAAGCCGAGGCTGCTGCAATCTGACCGAAAGGTAAAGGGCCAAAGGGAAGTGGCGGTGTAATAAGGTGCATCGTGCAAGCAGAATAAAAAGATCATCAATTATCGCGCGAACTCGTGACGGTGGGCCGCCTATTTTAGCAAGGAACCCGCGAGCCAGCCTGCGCGGAATATTATTCAGAGCATTAGGCGTGCTCTCGACCGCGAAGAATTTCCATAAAACCGCTATCTGCCATCTAAGACACCGTAGCTTGCACCTCTGTCTTTCTATTACCATCCTTTCCCCCTTGTCTACGCAACTTTCTCCGTTTCTGTTTCACCGGTGAAACAGCCTTTCGTTTTTTTTTCTCTTTTTTACCTTGTCTTTACCTTTTTTTTTTTTCTTGTTCGGAGATGGGGAAAATGCTTTACGCACACCCGGGCTAAGATGACCGACGCCCGGGTAGTGTGGGACTTCCCTGCAGGGGCATATCCCCCACAGGTGTACCCACTAAAAACCCCACCTCATCGGCCAAATCGAGGCGAACCCACCACTCCGGAACCGCCGATGAGGCATTACTTCAGAGGGTGGGTGCGAGGGCACTCGCGGTCGCCACAACCTTGTCTTTACCTGCGGTCTGTCTAATAAAAGCGTGGCCGGTTAAAAATAATTGAAGACCTTGGTGCAGAAAGCGGGTTCAGATTTTTTAATTTCTGGCAAATTGAATGAAACAGTCGGTGATATATGAAAATATTCAGAACTTTAATAATGCCANTGCGACAGAATTTTGTGTCACGACGGCTATATCCGTCGTGCGTGAAACTTTGTTACAACTTGATATTTAAATTGTAATTTTGGCGGAAACTAAATTATATTCGTACATTTTAATATTTTAAAAATGTTCAGAGGTCAAGACGAAGTAAAACAAACAAATAAAAATTAAAAAGTAATTCGAGTTGGATTCGTAACTTCCTGAGAGCTAACTATACCCGTCATCCCTCGATTATCGCGACACAAAGTTGGTGCGCGCTTTGCAAAGAGATCGCCGCAGTTAACTGGTTAACTTCTTAGCTGCGGCAAGATTTTTCGCGGAGCTGTACCACTGTACGGCATGGCCTGACGCAGACTACATCCAGAGGTACTTAATACTACGTAATTATGTTACAACAAACATACGAATGAATAAATTATAGTTTTTTTTCATAAATTTTGATATAAAGAGTCTTAAAAAGCATAATTGACGTGAACGCATATTACCATTGCGTAACAATGGTGTATACAATTCTCAACGACTGAGAAATGAGTGAGCCACTATAATGGTGTACCGTTCAGAAAGATGTCATCCGCGAAATCCACTACAGTGGCGTACAGTAGCTAAAAGGTTAAGAGACCCGTTCCGTGGACCTTTAACTCGAAAAGAATTCTCGCGTGTGGAACCGGAATCCAGCCTGTCGGATCGTAAATATACGCGGTCACGATCGCGAAACGTGGATCGCCGGAGAATTATTAAGCGACGCATGAAAATATTCAACAGCAGCTGCTTACGGTGAAATGGAAATCGCATGGATTTCTCAAGGAGGAGAGCGGCGCGCCTGGCCAGGCTCGGTCGGTGGTAATATACAAACCGAGTCTGCGGCAAATAATAGGAGAGAAACGGGAATGGTTGTGAGGAGAGTGAGAAAAGGGTAGACGACGAGAGAGGGTAGAAGATAAATAAGCAGCGTTGAAATAAAGCCGAGGCTGCTGCAATCTGACCGAAAGGTAAAGGGCCAAAGGGAAGTGGCGGTGTAATAAGGTGCATCGTGCAAGCAGAATAAAAAGATCATCAATTATCGCGCGAACTCGTGACGGTGGGCCGCCTATTTTAGCAAGGAACCTGCGAGCCAGCCTGCGCGGAATATTATTCAGAGCATTAGGCGTGCTCTCGACCGCGAAAAATTTCCATAAAACCGCTATCTGCCATCTAAGACACCGTAGCTTGCACCTCTGTCTTTCTATTACCATCCTTTCCCCCTTGTCTACGCAACTTTCTCCGTTTCTGTTTCACCGGTGAAACAGCCTTTCGTTTTTTTTTCTCTTTTTTACCTTGTCTTTACCTTTTTTTTTTTTCTTGTTCGGAGATGGGGAAAATGCTTTACGCACACCCGGGCTAAGATGACCGACGCCCGGGTAGTGTGGGACTTCCCTGCAGGGGCATATCCCCCACAGGTGTACCCACTAAAAACCCCACCTCATCGGCCAAATCGAGGCGAACCCACCACTCCGGAACCGCCGATGAGGCATTACTTCAGAGGGTGGGTGCGAGGGCACTCGCGGTCGCCACAACCTTGTCTTTACCTGCGGTCTGTCTAATAAAAGCGTGGCCGGTTAAAAATAATTGAAGACCTTGGTGCAGAAAGCGGGTTCAGATTTTTTAATTTCTGGCAAATTGAATGAAACAGTCGGTGATATATGAAAATATTCAGAACTTTAATAATGCCAAAGTGGTAAAAATAATCAATTTTTACTTTCTCATAAGTACTTTCTCATAAATAGTTTCTCATAAATACTTTCCCATAAAAAAATTTATCAATTTACTGTGATGCATTTTAAAAAATTTGTGTATAATCTTTTGTTGCAAATATGGATATTCGTTTACTTTGTATTACGTATTTTTTCAAATACTTACAATTTTTTTTTCTTGGATAGAAATAGGTATACTTTAATCGTTGGTAACTCCAGTGTTAAAAAGCACAATTTTACTGGAAAGTGGATTCGCTCGGTTTCTGCAGCAAGGTTTTGCGACGCGAATTATGATTTAAATACGATAAAGATGCATCGCAATTTTAACATTAAATATAATTTTTATTTGTAAAAATTCTCGAATATACGAGTTACATATAATATTTCAATCTTTTGTATTTAACAGAGTATTTAAAAACAGTGAATAACCACTGAAAAAATATTAATGCAAGAAATTAAAAATGGCTTGCCGTTGATATTACGTGCCACTTTCGTTTTTTTAATTTGAAAGAAAAAATGAAACATGAGATGTCTCATAGCTTTTCGATATTTTTAACTAAAAATTGTACGTGCATTTTACGGTCCGCGCGACAGTGTATAACTCTGCGATGAGTTAGTGTCTTTGGTAAGTGATTATAGCGTAGTGTGTATGTTAAATGGTTAGATCTAGGATAAGTGAGTTAAGCAGATTAGGCTGAGTTAAGTGGGTTAGGTATGGATTACGTGAGTTAGGTAAGGTAAGCAGGTTAAGATTTATTTAAATCGGTTAAAGCTAGATCATCCGAGACTTCGTAAAGACGCTTGTTCGTTTAGGATTCCGATCGATTAAAATTGGTTGCTCTGGTCACCTGTAAACAAAATATATATTGGTTTAAAAAAATAATTCCTGAGGTATATATTGAATTTATTTAATCATCGAAGAATCACTATTAAGTTAAATATATAATATATATTCTTCGATGTAAAGATCTATATTTAATTATTTTTAGCTTCCGAATTATTTTTATTGAAATTGGTAAACCGGAACCATGCCAACATTTTTATTGCAATTTAAAATTTTGAATAAACGTTCGATGCATAAATATTTGCAGCTGTATAACGTAGCAAACAATGTAGTATTTTATATATTTATGTAACGCAACTACAGTCGCTAAAAACTAGACTGCGGATTTTTATGCTGATTCATATCTTTGAGAAGATACTAAAAAAGTTGGAATGTCGTTAGAAAATTATTTCACCAACCAGATATTATAAAAATCGCTGTAGTTATAATATTTTTTCTATATTTTTCGCCGCTTTAAATCTCCCATAAATGCATAAAAAAAAGCAGTCTACTAATTACGAATTTATTTTACCTATTTCACCAGATATCATAAAAGATATTATAATTTGGAAATTTTGTGTACTGTATATTCCACTTTATGCAATTTTGCACCCATAAATTTCCTACGAATGCATCAAACTTTGCAGTCAACTAAAAACCCGTAGAAGTGGATTTAAATAAATGCGTAATAAATATTGAAAAAATTAATATCACTGTATAAATCATTAAAAATGTTAACACATACATACTGTACTCCAAGATCAATAATTGAGCTTAATTTACGATATACATTTATAAAAAGGATGCGTTAAATTCACTTGGAAACGCTCAATTAGGCAACGCGATTTTTTTTGAAAACAAAAACTGCGATATAAATTCGAGCGGAAAATAATTTCACAAAAGAATCGAGCAGAAAATTAAATTTCACCGGCTGAATCAAATAACTTTCTTCGACTTTCAATACCCCTGGTCACGATTGCGCGCACTTAAACCACACAACTCGTTTCTCCTTTCAACGAGCAACCACCGCGTTTCTCCTCTTTCTCATTTAGCACGCGTTTCTGCCTTCTCTCTAATTATATTCCATTCTGCCCGAGGCGAGTCCGTCGTCAATTCGAATGAATATTTTTCGAGACAATCGTTCCATTAACCGAGCCGCGGCGCCTAGTTGAATTCGAGTCGACGCCATTTTGTAGAACTTACCCGCGCTTAGTGTCGCGCTCCGTTGCCGGCGTCCCCGCGGACTACAGGACAGATTTAATAGGATTTGTCGAGAGGAACAGCGAAGCGGATATCTTTGGACATTTTTGTAGGTAACGCGGAAGGGGAAACGTGGCTGGGAATGCATGGCACTGGCCCTATCAAACCAACCGGGACGAGCACTTCCTGTCCGCTCATGACATCCTATTCGCTGTTTCAAGCACCGGTATTTTGTCCTTTTATGGTGGACACGGTGGATAAAATTGGTGCTGATGCTTCGAAGTTTGATATTTTAGAATGATGATATAATATAGAATTTTTTATTTATATGATTTAGAAATAATTGTTGGTTGAGATTTTTGAAGTATAATTAGGAGTAACTTGATTTTTTATGATTTTTTTCATTTGTTAATAGAATTATCCTTGCGCACGATGCTTTGAAGTTTGATATTTTAGAATGATGATATAATATAGAATTTTTTATTTATATGATTTAGAAATAATTGTTGGTTGAGATTTTTGAAGTATAATTAGGAGTAACTTGATTTTTTATGATTTTTTTCATTTGTTAATAGAATTATCCTTGCGCACGATGCTTTGAAGTTTGGTATTTTAGAATGATGAAATAATATAGAATTTTTTTGTTATATAATTTAGAAATAATTGTTGGTTGAGATTTTTGAAGTATGATTAGGAGTAACTTGATTTTTTATGATTTTTTTCATTTGTATGCAATAGAATTATTCTTGCGCATGATGCTTCGAAGTTTGGTATTTAAAAATGAACGAATAATTTAGAAATAATTATTAATCGAGATCTTCAACGTAAAATTAGGAATAACTTAATTTTTTATGACTTTTTCATTTCTATTTATTTATCAATTATTCTAGTTTCTTTTATTCTTCATTAGAAAAATAATATAAATTCTGTGTTTAATAAGAGCAAATTTGAAATTTCTTGAGTCGTGCCACTATCAATACCAAATTACATAGCTTAACAATCGAAAATAAAAATCATCAAGCAATCCTAACAATCCTAAAAAGTTTCCTAATTTTGAGAAATATAAGAGATTGAATATAATGAGATAGAATATAAGAATTGTCAGTACCCGAATTTCCTTGTTTAAATTTTAAGTCGAGCACACATTTTTGTTAAAATTAGGAATTTTTACCAAAATAAAAACGCAATCGGGTCGAAAAGAATTCGAGGGCCGCAGCAGGGTTAACGGGATAACAAGTAAAAACTCGAAATTCAAACCACTCTGACAATAATAAGAATAGAAGACTCGAAACAGTACAGCGAAGACGTTGCAGCGATAAAACAGTAGCCTCCACGTTACAAATTTACCCATCGCGAAGCCTGGTCGTTAATAAAATGCAATATCAAGATCAAGAAACTCCTTGAATCGAGGGATTCCTCAAATGGAAACCCGGATCCACGCCACGTAACTCTGCTCTGTGCCTCGAAATTTATGTAGGGACCCGCGTCGCTTATAAAAGTTTCCTTTCGTCGGGAACACAGTGGATTTTCGAAATTGAATATGCATTTGGCATATTGTCAGCGCACGGTGGTGGGAATGGAGACGTAGACGCGGAGGAGATAGACTTGTTGGCCAGGAGGAGGAGCGAAGAAAGGTGGAAGGACCTCGAAACGAACCATGGAGACTTCAAGTCCCGGAGAAAAATCTCAAGTGTCGAAAGAGGGAACGAGCGAGGGAGAGAAAGAGAAAAATGTGAAGAAGAGAGAAGAGGTGGCTGCTCGGTGCGTCTAAGGAGAATATAAATTTTCATTAAAGCGGAGTAGTAAAAGTAGCGCGACGTCTCTATTTTAAAAGGAAAATATTCGTCCCACCACTCGATTTTTCTTGCTCGCGAACAAATTTTTAAGAAGCCTGCTGCGTCGAAATTTATGAAAACTCTGCGAGCACAGGTATCGAGGAACCCTGTTCTCTGCGACCTTGTCAATTTTTAATGGCGCGTCATCGACGGCGATGCTTGACTGTTGAAAATAAATTCTGGGATAATTAGAGAAAACACGCAGGTTTTTAACAATTGAATTCGACTCGCGATACGGGGTATTTATTCATTCGTGAAATTTGTATTTTTCATTGGCACGTGAAATGTTTCGGTTACATTCATCGTGTAATAATTAAATTTGTTAGTTTTTGCAATTCTGTTTAGGAGGTTGAAACTATTATCTCAAAATTGTGATTAAATAAAGAACGCAGGGAACATTACTTGTAAAGTATCTTCGTGGTAGAACTTTAAATTGTTAAATTTAAATAAATATGTTTTTAGTTATTTGTGTAAGATAAACCTGGTGAAGTGGTACTCGACGAACGGTATATGATTAAATATGCTTAAGCAGTGTACGTTTTGCAGTTGCAATTAAACAGAAACAATATTTTACGTTATAATTAACATTTGTCGTATTTTTATTCAATAAAATTAGAAATTTTAAGCGTTGGCTGGTCGCAGTTGTTATTTTCTAGGTCCAAGTTTCTGTTTAATTATGTTAACGCGTTTATAATGTTCTTATTCAATGAAATAATTAATATTGTCTAATCCGATCTAATCTCTGTTCAATAAAATAAGAAATTTCATTTTTGTTAGTTCATTACAATTATTTATATAATTGTAAATAAAATATTAATATCTTATTCAATAAAATAATCAATATTGTCCAATCTGATCTCATCTCTATTCAATAAAATAAGAAATTTCATATTTGTTAGTTCATTACAATTATTTTCTAGGTCCAAGTTTCTGTTTAATTATTTTAACGCGTTTATAATATTCTTATTCAATAAAATAATAAATATTGTCTAATCTGATCTAATTTCTATCCAATAAAATAAGAAATTTGATATGTTAGTTCATTAAAATATTTTCTAGGTCCAAGTTTTTCTGTTTTATTGTTTTAACGTTTTTATAATATTCTTAAATGTATAATTATGATTTGATCGGATTTATACCAGATATTTGATAGAAAACATTTACTTTCGCTTTCTGAACCGCTTGTTCAAACGTATTTCAGTCTAAACAACCCTATACCGACACTCCCTCTATTCTCCCCTTCTCGCAGAAGCCCTCGGAACTTTACGCAATCCTATAGTTAAGACAGAAGAATCCTCAAGTGCTAAATCTCTGTCTCATTACCATTGTAATGTACCCATTCCCTGCTAAGCTAATATTTTCGACAAGCCCAAAACTTTATCCAAATACAACATTCTAACCCGAATCACCTCTCAGACCTTGTCCTAATTTATCGTTCATCTTTCTCTTGCTTGAAAATCCTGCAAAATCCAACATGGTTCTTCGGCGAAAGCAGTAACAACTATAATCAGGTTGTCGGTTGTAAATTGATCGTAATTAAATTTCGTTGTTATTTAAAAAATTACTTTATAATTGACAGAGTAGTAGACTCGCGGCGGGTTGTTAAAGTGTTCGCAATTAGACTGCTGATTTTTTAATGCATTTATTGGAAATTTAAAGCTCTGAAAAATATAGAAAAAATATAATTCTAGCAATTTTTATAATATCTGCTTGGTGAAATAATTTTCTACCCAAGTTCCACTTTCTTCTATTCCATTTGCAAAAATATGAATCTGCATAAAAATCTACAGTCTACTAATTAAAAATCAAATGAAAGATTATAAATAATATTCAAAGCGGGTAAATTATCCCACGGACATTCCTTCGAACAGTAATTTTTCAAAAGATTTCAAAACTACAGTTCAAAAAGAAATTAAAGTAACATGAAACAACATTTTGCAATTGACAATTTACAAACATTTTACAACGAAGCAGTATTCAAAATATTTATGAAAAATAATATTACTAGGTTAGAACAGTTAATAACAGAGATTCCGATTCCGAACCGCTAAAATAAAAAAAAATTCATTTTACGCTCATCAAAAACACTCTGACGTCACAAAAACATGGCAACCTTTTCCCCCGTTGATTTCCACTTCCGTCAAACGGCCACCAAAGATTGCCGAGAGGCAGCGACACGTCGCCAGGACGAATACCGCCCGGACGATATATCAAATTTCTTTCTAATAACAGCGTCGAGGCTCGTGCAATACGCGCAAGGCGCTGTGAAAGTGTCCAATATGGTGACACTCGGGGAACGACACCTGAGAAACGAGGGTGGCGCCGCTAAGTTAAAGCGTCGAGTAATCCGCAGGGTTTAGCCGCGAGAAAACTCAGATTCAAGTTATCCTACCTTTCTTTCTCCGCCGGTCGGTCGGAAAAAGGCCAAGGCGGAATCGCCACCGAACAACCGGGTACCAAGGCGCGGCCATCATCCGGCAACTAAAACGGCCAAGATCGGCTTCACTCACCGTCAGAGGAACACACCTCGCCCTACACTTCATCCTCGCCTACACCCTTCAACTATATTCTCAGCGAGGCGAGGTCAGCTTATGAGAAATCCCTCCCGCCGCGTGCTAACATTACGGTTCAGTTCTCGCTCGGCCGAGCAACTCCCTAGAGCTGTCTATTAAATACCTAATATCAACCCATGCTCGCGCCCTCGTCCCCTTTCACCCTCTACCGCTCTCACGAGTCGTTCTCCTCTCTCTCTTTCTGCGTCCTTCGCCACTTTCATCCCATTCCTACCCTTTGTCTGTGGCTTTCGCTCTCTTTCACCCTGTCTTCGCTATCCTTCACCCTCTTTTCTCTCTCTCTTTCTCTCTCTCTCTGCATCCCGCTTCAGCATCCAACGAACGACGCCCACCTTGCTCACCAACACAACCTTTCGATGGCTTTAGTCTCACCAGCGATCCCTCCTCTCGGTCGTTCCTCTTCGCGCTGGTTGCCACCTCTTCGTCCCGCGTCGACGTTCACGAAACCTAATCCAAAACGTGCCGAACGGCATCCACATTATCATTCTTGTAGCAGACAACGGAAAGTTTGTTTAGACCCGGTTCTCTCTTTCGACACCCAGCCTGGTTCGACGTGGCGCTGTTAGCTGTAGCGCAGTCGGAAAGGGATGAAAGAGACAGCGGCAGGGTTGGAGGACACCGAGCCACGTCTCATCCAGCAGTAATGTTATACGAGTTTCGAGCACTTTACACGCTAATCTCTGACACGGGAGTTGGTTCCCTCGCGATACCTGACTGTGTACCTGTATAGCACGCGATGACACCGACCGATTACGCCGCGCGCCAGACCTGGGCTTCGAGGGCGGCTCTTACTTGCTCTTGTTAGATAATGTAACCCTTGACAATGGGAGATGAATTTTATCGGGCTGGATTACTGCTCTGTTTCATTTTTATTCGGTTGTTTTCGTACGCGTGAGATTAGGATCTTAGATTTGTTGGACGCTGTGGCTATTGTGATTTTTAATCTATTTACGTTGGTATGGGTATTGATAATAATGGGTATTATAATATGGATATTCAGATTTATAGTTTGCTTACGTTAATGTTTGTGGGAACTGTTGATATTTGAAGTTTATTTAATATACGGTGATATCGGTGAGCATTTTTATGATTTACCATTTATATATTTGCGTTAATAGCTAGTAAGTATTGTTTGAATTAAATATTTATTGGCGTTAATGCCCGTGAGGGTTTTCACTATTTGCTTATCAAAGTGACTCCCAAAATCAATAATGAAATAATATTGATTGAATATAAAAAAGGAGCCAATAACCGGGGTATTAAATAAACGACACGTTACATTTTCTGTACATTTATACGAATTTAATTAACCGAAGTTGAACATTTGCACATATCAATTGAATATTAATTCGTAAAAGAGCGGAACAAAGGAGATAAACAAATCGTACACGTATTACACGCTCGATGAGTCATGAAATAATAACGAAACGTTTCTGAAAGTGAAAAAATAGAATACACAAAATATTTTGTCAAATAATATCGATGGATTCATCAGGGAACCGAAATCGTATCCTCTTTATCATGCTGCGATATTTTAACCGGTAAAACTTCAACTGTCAATTAATACGTACATTTTAGTTGAACAAGGAATCCTTTGTCGTTATTAATTAATTTTCACGTGCCCATCGAATCGAGATAGAAATCGATATTCAATCAGATATTAATTCATACAAAATATCGAATAATACTCTCTCGAAAATTAGTCAGTTTCCTCGACGTTTAGATTTTGGATAACATTTTATTTAATTGCGTTTTGATTTAGAAATTGTTTTTAAGCAAATCGATATGTTTTGTTTCCACTGGTCTAATTGCTTCCTTTTCGCGCCGCGTATACGTTAAAAATAAACAAGGATATTATATGTTTCGGATTCAGGTAGAGCACGAGCGAATTGTGGTTACCTTTTGGTGGATCCAAGATTATTCAGGATCGATTTTCCATGGAACGTCTGGCAAAGCGTTGTCATTAGGGAATCATCCATCGTGGAAAGTTGTCGCGTTACGCTGTAATAAATTGCTTTGACCTGCCCTTATCCGTTGCCCCAGTGTCTTCAAAGTTCGCTAGATTACGCTTAAATTAACACATAATTTCTGGATGATTTGATTGACTTAGAACAGAGACTTTCCAGATGATGTATTAAGCAATCTGTAAAAGGATAATCGGTGCTTTCGAAATTTTGATTTGAGTGTTATACAGGGATGTCATAGGATAATCGGTGTTTTACAAATTTTTATTTTAATATTAGAGAAGGATGTGATAAGATAATCACTGTTTTCCAAATTTTTATTTTAATACTAGAGAGGGATGTGATAGGCTAATCGGTGTTTTACAAATTTTTATTTTAATATTAGAAAAGGATGTGATAAGATAATCACTGTTTTCCAAATTTTTATTTTAATATTAGAAATGGATGTAATAGGATAATCGGTGTTTTACAAATTTTCATTTTAATATTAGAGATGGATGTAATAGGATAATCGGTGTTTTACAAATATTTATTTTAATATTAGAGAGGGATGTGATAGAATAATCACTGTTTTCCAAATTTTTATTTAAATATTAGGGAGTAATGTGATAGGATAATCGGTATTTTACAAATTTTTATTTTAATATTAGAGAGAGATATGATAGGATAATAATTGTTTTAGAAATTTTTAAGTATCCGATAATTCACAAAATTTGTAGGAATTTAGATAAATTCTAATTTTAAAAAAAGTGAATTCTGATTATTTGCAGTTCAAAAATAAGATCCATACAATATTAAAGGTCACGAAAAATTAAAAAAGCGTTTATAGTTACAGTCTAAAAATTATAAACCGTATTGTTTTTAAAACATCTTACATTTATTGAACGTACATCATCCATTCTTTTTTTTATTCGTTACACTTTAAACGAAATAAAAAATACTTCCAGGAGAAATTATGTGGAACAGGTTTCGATAAAAGCCGAATGAAAATATTTCCGTACCACTTAGAAAAACGAAGATAACCTCAATATTTTCGTAACCTTTCCTTTTCAAATGAAAATGTTTTCATTAGACGAAGCTTCTCGTAAAACCATACAATTTTTGTTACGCTCTGTTTGTTTGAATTTTCGAAAGCTGAAAAAATATTCTAGATTACGAAATGAAATATCCTCTGTAAGCGAGACGTAAAAATGGCGTACGCGCGGAAGAGACTGAAACATACATAACCTAATTCAATAAAACTAGAAAAACGATATGAATTTTTAATGCGTAGATTTTTCACGCGTATTAACAACTCGAACAAAAAAGAGAACAATTTTTGCATTTTACCAGACATACGAAAATAACGACCAAAATATATTTATGAAACATAAAAATTGAGCTATACAGTATAATTCATCTTTGAAATCCGCTCCGAGTATTTAAAAAAAAAAAAAAAAAAAAAAAAAAAACAATATCGATACCATTCCAACGCTACAAAATTAAACATTTTGCTTTTATAAATATTACAAAATCGACGATACAGGTTTTAAAACAAATTCTACGAAATTATGCATACTTTTCATGACGAAATTTACGAGTCGTATGGAACTTTATCCGAAAGTCGGAAATTGTGACGTTTCCATTTGAAAGTCAGCCTGCGTTTCATCAACGCGATGGACGTTGGCGAATGAAATTTTAGTTCCACTTCACGCGGTTATTAACGTGAAACGTGTAATATGATTAGGAAAGTGTAGGTTCAATCCTCCGGTCATCCACGTAATATTAGGGATTACGTTTATCGAATCAAGGGATTAAGAATCAATATGGCATGCATTTGCGGTACCGTTTATCCACTCGGTATTATCACTTTTTGCTTCAATTGATTCCCGTCCTGTTCGCGTCTAATCATATTATACAAAACCGCAGCGTAGATTGTCCATCCAGCCAGCGGTGGTTCGTTGAAAAGTCAAAGCGTATAGATTTTCCGCTCGTCCGAATTTATGACACGAACGTATCGAGTCTGCGAGTTTTAAAATTCAATTTCATAGGTCGTAGGTTGGATACGAATTTATTTCACTGTGCGTTCGCGCTTGATGTTTGTAAGATTTATAAAACGATACCAAAGTGGAGGTATTTTGGAGCTTATCAAATTGAGTTCCGCAATATTCGTGTATTTTGTGCGGCGGAATGAAGCGGATTTTAATAAGCCGAACCGCGATTCGAACTAAAAATTATTAATTAAGACTCGAGAGACGTATGTCTGATATACATAATAAAATGTGAAATAATATGTGACAATCGCACGGAATTTGTGATTTTTAAATTTGTATATCGATCTCGGAAAAAAAAAAAAAATTAATATTGTCAACATGAAAGCTAGAAGACAGAGTAATGCATTTTAAAAATAATTTAATGGAATTTCGTGCGCCGAATTTAACAGTAGAACTGCAAATATGGTAAAAATGATATTTTGTAATTTGTAATTTCTTGTAAAATTAATTTATAAATATAAGTTGATTATGGTATATTTTGGAAAATTTTCCATAATTTTCTGGTAACAGTATGGACAAAGATTTATTTCACTTGCATCGTGAATTTTAAATATAATAAATGAAATATTAAGCATTTTAAATGAAATATACACACTTCAATCGTTGGTAATTCTAGTATTGATTTTGTAATTTAAACAGTAGAAGAATGATCTTCTCTTGAAATCTCGCGAATATTTATAAATATCTCTTATTGTTAGTAACAATAACTCATTTTTGTATGGACACTTTACCAGAATTATTATTGAAACAATTTTTCTTAAGTAGCTAATGTTTTTAGGAAAATAGATTTGAGTATCAGAATTTATTTTTTAACAATTTTCAAATATATTAAACATTCATTTACAAATATTCTAAATTACTTTCAGTAGACGCCAGATTTTAATACCCTACTTATCTGCGTTCCAATTTTCCTTATTAATCCTTCAAGCTATTTATTATAAAATTTGTTACACGATTGATGGGTAGAATTTAAATGTTAAAAAAATGCGAGCTAATCTGTTGAATTATTACACGAGATAGAAGTATACGGAAACTAAAAAATCCTCCATGCAGCTTTTTATAATATTTAAAAACTGTTTCACATTTGTAAACTCTGCATTAATTTCAAACGTTGGTATGGATTTACGACGTTTGCATTTATATCTGTAGTCATACTTTGTTCTCATTTGTTGCAAACTGAATGTGTACACGCATTAATCTTCTAATTGCAAAGTATCAGTATTATAAAATTAATGATATCGCGTGTGTGCTCCGTTGTAAAGGTGTGCAAACATTTTTTTAGTGCACTAGCTGGATAAACTCTCTACACTCCCTTCAATATTTTTTCCGCGAAGTGTCACGCTGGAGAGCATCAATTTTCGACTTTTATCAACTATCCGTGTTACCGCAATACCCAGTGGTACACAGTGAAGTTATTAAACACGGAAATGAAACAAGATAAGGTTCACAATTTTTCTCGCGTAATTTTCTGTATCTTTAAAGCGGTAAAGTGACGCGTATTTTAATAATCGTTTAGTACATTTTTTAAGAACACGCGTAGATGGAATTATTTCTTACGTAAATAAAATTAAAATAATTGAGACACTCGTATATCAAATCACAGATAAATAACAAATGTGTTTTACTGCATTTACATACATTAAATTTCTAAATCTTTAAATTTCTGAATTTTTCAAGTTCCACTGGAGTATTGTGAAAACTTAAAGTGTGTTTGGAAAGAAAAAGAAATAATATATGTTTGCGATTTTTTATTTATTCGGTTAATTTGCTTTAATATAAAGTAGAAAAAAAATTGGAATTGACAAAAATACAAAATTTAATTTAAAACTTAACGTCCGAAGAAAATTACACATATCGTTACTGCAACCAGTGGACTGCAAAGGCTTAATAAAGGCACATAATTAATGACACACAAGCAGTGAAATAAAAATTATAGAGATTCACAGCAAAATGAAAGAGAATTATTGCATATAATTCTTTATCTCAATTGAAATATATTTTTCTCACAAAAATGAGGAAATATTTCATGACGCTTGCCAAATTCGTTTTAATATCCGCCAAAATATGAACGTAAAAGAATCACATATAAAAAAAACAGAAAACCTTAAAAACTTTCAAAAAAGAATTAATAAAAAGTATTGTGTATTCAAGTAATGTATAATCATCGAAATTACTTAACACTAAAATTACAGATGACTAAAATATTTGTACCAAAGAAACTTCAAGAATAAATATTCGAGAAAAATATATGATACAAAGGAAACAAATGATTAACCATATATTTTACATCAAATCACAAAAAAATACTAAAAATACTAAGAATACTCCAAATACTCCAAATACTCAAAATTGAAAGATTACGTTTCAAGTACTCAGTTACCACTACTATCAAACAAGTACAAAAATTTCGTTTGCAAACACAAGAGATTCTCACCAAACGTATTACGCGTCGTCTGCGCCTGTAATAGTCAAGGATTATGGACATCGGTCTAAGGAATTGGGAATCAATATTGCAAGGTATTTACGAAAGGACTCACCAAGCAGTCTGGTCTCCTTCCTCTGTCCGTGGCACTAATTGCTCGCCTCTGCTGCTCGCGAATTGCTGCTGCTTTAATTAAATCGGTTTATTAAGTCTTCGAACGGATGCACCGCATTGTGATTCCTCCATTCTTGCCAATCCCAACCTCCTCGGTCCCGTCCGTGTCCTTTCTCGTTTCCTTTTTCCCTTCCTTCCTTCCTTTTCACCTTTCCTTTTCGTTTCTCCTCGCAGTTTCCTCGGGATACGTATCGCGTTTATATCGTCGGCGAGCACGTTCGACTTTACGATCCGTGTTAATACCTCGTGGATAACCGCGCCGGGGAAAAAGGCGGTTCAACTTCGCGGAAAGTTTTTCGAGCATCCGCGAGCCGATGCTAAGCCCGGTTCGTTCTCATAAAGTAAAGATCGACGGTTGAATTAAACATTAGATTGCACACGCGACGCTCGGAATTATTTCGTGAAT
>SMSQ01018652.1:0-16804 GCA_019453375.1 Ctenoplectra terminalis | reverse complement strand
CGTCAAACTAATAGTCAAGTATTCGCAGAAATATAAAATATGGTTGTGACGTCATTTGAGTAAACATACAACCAGCAGATAAATATTTTAGTGAATTTTTATTGCGTAAAAAATGATCGAATCGAAACAATGTCGCTTGATATTGAGAGACAGTAAATTAAAAAATTCTACAAATGCATGTATATTTACTGAAAATATCTAATTAATAGTACGCTTAAGCAATTTAATCGGCTTCAACACTTTTGTTAATAGAAACAGTTTTCTTATGTCTCGATCAGCGTGTACTTAACCCTTAGACAATTGAACAGGGAGATCTCCCCGGTTTGAAATAAGACCCTGTATGGCCGAATGGGGAGATGTTTTATATTTCCCTTAACAACGCGGTGCCCATCATTTTATTTATCGTTTCTTTTTTGTTATTTAATGGTACCGAGTTCCAGTTGTCGTAGAGTTATGTAGTCGTGGCAAGCGCGGTCGGCTAAGGAAATGCTAATAGAGTGGTTTTAGGGTTGATGCAAACAAGTCGCGGGTTTGTTGCACCGGGCACGCAACTTCTACTTTTCTACCGAACAACGACTCGTTCGCTTGTCTGCGCTTCCGTATAAAATTCAAAGTACTTCTGAAACACGCGGGAAATGTGTGGTATTTGTTACAGATGAGGATAAAAAATTTTCGAAGCTACAACTAAACTCCATTCGTCCATTATGTAAATGTGATCGTTTAAAGAAACAATATATAATAGTATAAAAATGTTGAAATTGTATCTTTTTGCTTGTATATAAAAAAAACTTTTTCTAAGTATAATCGTAATAAAAAAAGTTTGACAAAAATTCTCTAAAATATTCATACAGTTAAAAGTAATAAATATACGTGTAAATATAAGTTTAAAAGCTCAAAAATACGTAATTTGATTAATATTTCTCAGGTAAGCGATATTATGTGCACTTTTTCAATTTTTACTTGTCCTGTTTTTTTTTCCAATTGCAACTAAAGACCTTTAGATTTTAACAGTTCCAACCTGCCGTATATAAAACACAAATAATTTCTTTTCTATCTGAGATTAATTAGTCATAAAAATATCAATAAACTTTTCGTTGACTTGGAATAAGCGAAATTAAGAGCACTTACCCTAGTGTTTTTCTTAGAAAACTACAAAATCAAAATTAAGTTACAGTTTTTCTGTATAGCTTCTGCTAACATTTGGAAGTTACTTAAATTTCAATTCAATACACATAGTTCGAATAAGGTCGAGTTTTTACTGACTTTCATCGCGAAAAACTTAGTAATCTATCCACAAATTTTTTTACGAAGATTTAGTGAAAACTATTAACAAAACAGAATAAAATAAACAATATTCGAGCCTAGCGTAACACCTCAGTAATTGACTTGCATTTTTTATTAAATCATGAAATTACCACCGATCAATCTAAATGCAAGATGTTTCGGGCTTTAATCGTATAAACAAAATAATATGACAATATGTATAACTAAAAGCGTACCGAACAAGATCGTACCTATTTAGATTTGTTTTTATCAAGGAAATTTTACAAATCTAGCGATAATATTTTCATGATGTAACAAAAAATATGAAAGCACAATTTGTTGATAAATGATTCGTTTGATACGCGTAACCTATTGCCAGCAGATCATCAACAGTTCTAATCAAGGGATCCGATAAATACATCTTTACATGTAAATGTAACAAAAGATCTTGTTACATCTGGTAACTTTACCAACTTTGATGGTTGGTTTGAATATAATTTCTAAACTCACCGCTCGAAATCGTAGAGGGCATAACAAAACCTTCGATTTTTTACACGATCGGTATTTCAGTTTGTGCGACACTACGCGACAAGAAGTGCCATAAGATGATAGGTCTATCCTGTATCTCGTCCGTACTAAAACTTATTTTTATTATTGCTTTCACTTTTCTACATTTCTTCGCAGAACGATTTGAATATTATTAAAATTCATTAAGAGATATTAATCTTCAAATTTTAATGTTTGAAATTTGATCAATAGCAACTTTTCCTGAATCGTATTTTTACATTTATCGGCAGTTATAAAAAAAAAGTAAACAAAATGAGATAATGTTTAGAAAATCAAATTATAAACAATAATAATGTGATATAAAATTTTACAAAATCTACCATTGTTTCTTTTATGCTTGCACCAAAAATAGAACGATTTCCAAGATTCCATTCATGTACAGTTTTGTTTTCGTTCGTTTCTAGAACGGAAAACAAGGAATTCTTTATTTGGCTTTTGTAACCAATTTCAGAACCTTTAAGAAGCTTCGCGCTACTAAACTTACCATCAGATACGTATTTTTTCGCAGTTATTTCAGTTGCATGTTTGTCATAGGATAATGCCATAGGAATGTCTTCCCTAGAAATAAAAAACTTTGAGAAGATATAATTGTTTTTTTTTTTTTAATATTTATTTCATATACCTGTCGAAATTAGCATGGTTTTGGTTTGCCATTTTCTTTGATTCTATCGGAACGTTATATTCTGAATCCACTTCTATCGAATTAATTGAACTATTTGATTTCATAGAATCTTTATCTAATTCTCGATCAAAATTGTCGGTGTTGTCTTTAATCCTATGCATTCTTTTTTTATTCGACGAGCTCGTAACAGACGAATTTTCTGAATTCATATTACTGTGGTACGAAGAATTGTTTTCATTATTCCAAGTTTTCGTCGTTTCACATTGTTCCATGCTCAAGCTATCGTCGCTCGAGAAACTTTTCCTTTGATTCCAACTTTTAGGTTCCCAATGTTTACAGTCTGCATTTTCCTCGATTTCGATCAAACACACCGGAGATGGTTCGTGACTAGATGTAACTGTTCCAAGGGGTACAGCGATACTGGTTGTTTCGCTGGTTGCAACCGAGTACACAGGTGTTTGATGCGGTTGCACCCTTTCCAGGGGACTCGCAGTTTCTTCGATAACATCCTCGATATCAACGATCATCGCTTCTGGTTCAGAATCATCCATAATATCTTCCGTTCTTTGAGGATCAACTGAAAATAACATTTAACAGTAAACGAAACTATTGCTTAATAATTTTCTTTTTTTTTTTAATACGATTGCATAAAAAAAATATAAGACTGTTTCCGTTGATCTTTATAAAATAAAAGCGTTTAACATAAAAAAGAATGATAGCAGTTCGATATTATTTATCAATCCAGAATATTTAACGGAACTAGTTGATAATACTTACTAGACTCTTGGAAAGTGTTAAGACGATCAGCATTTTTTAATCTATTCGTGAGGTGATTTAACGATTGTAGACTGTTCGAACGGCGTATGAAAAATTCATTCTGAACAGGTCTTTCGATCAAGTTGCCAACAGATTTCGACCTCTTCAAACCGCAAACTTTGAGCAATACTGGTTCATCGCTTGTAACTTCTAAATATTTAGCATTCAAGTTATCATGCTAAAATATGTTTGATCAATTACTAATGAATTTGAGTCTTACTTGTTGAAGATGAATCATCCGTTGACGCTTCGATAGTTGCTTGTCTTAGAAACGGTATATAAGCAGGTCCCAAAAGACGAAACGTTGAAGATGTGGGTGATATTCCACGATACCTCTCCCAGTCGTATAGTTTTCTTGTAAATTCTCGTGAAATACCTTCAAACCGGTAAGATCCGACGGATGTTCGAACCAAAATTTCGTTAGTGTCGTTTGTATTTTGCGTTCCATAGGTATACGATCTTAAATGAAACATACATTTTCGTTTACTAAACCTTCGTTTAACAATTACGTGTACAAAATTTTTGACGCCGTACCTTACATATCCATCAAAACATTCGTCCAATTGTTGAGCATCGCTTTCTCGTCGTCCTTTATTCGTGTTATTATTGAACAGTGATAACAATCTTTCTAAAGCGATAAACTCGCTTTCATCGATTCCAGATGCATTTCCAACTTGATGTAATTTCGATCGTGTCGAAGATTTTGGATCGTGACTGTTAGTCTCGCTTATTCCTTTCCAAGATTCCATTTTTCGAGTAAAATCTTCGTAGAATTGCGATTTTCCATCATTGATGATTTCTCCGCTCTCGCAACAAGCTTGCGAACCTATAAATTCTTTATTTTTATACTCGGACTTCATAGGGGATCTCCAGAGTTGCCAGTCAGTCAAACGACGTCGACTTATCCTTTGTTGTTCAAACGGAGCGCTTCCTCGCCGTATTTTCTTGGTGCGTTTCCAATCCTGTAGTTTCTTCTTAAATTCAGGTGCTAATCTTTCTTCGGATAGTAAGCTCTCTCGAGGACTTGATAAATTAGATGAAATTTCACGGGAATCTTTTGTAGCAGATCGAGGTGACAAATTTTTTAAACGTTCCCATTCGATAAGTTTTTGATGGAATTCAGTTCCCAATTTTTCTCTAAGAGCACGGTAATCTTGTCGTCTGTCGATTTGTCCGTTCAGGGATGTTGGTTTTTCAGTATTTTCCACAGTATCATCGTAGTTACTACTTATGGACGCTTCTGATCCTAATAAGTGAAAAATATGACTATTGTCGATATTAATAAAATTACTAATTAATAATTAGTAGGCTGTAAAATAATGTACAGAATGCAAAACACAAGTTTTAATAATTACCCGTTTTAACGAGTCATTTTAAACTATAATTTTTTCTTTGTTTCTTAACTATCTCTATACATTTCAAACTTCACATCACATTACATATTTCCTTAAGTATTGTACCTACATGCTTTAAGTATGCACGACCATCGTTAAAAACTGTACTCTTTTGTCGCGAAAGAAATCGATTGCTCGATAATTTTTTATTCGCATCGTGAATTTGGCATGTTGGTCACAAAATTTATTGTCTCTATTACTCGGAAAATTCATACCGATATTCTAAAATTTGCTTCGCGAAATCGTAAATGTAACAACAAGACACTATGTGGAAAATCGCAAAACATAAAAGAGGAAAATAATATATTACCGAAATGTATAGAATACCAGAAGAAACTTGCTAAATGTCCAAAACCACGTAACGCAAACCTATGTTGTAAGAAACTGTTTTCAGATCCTNCGTAAATGTAACAACAAGACACTATGTGGAAAATCGCAAAACATAAAAGAGGAAAATAATATATTACCAAAATGTATAGAATACCAGAAGAAACTTGCTAAATGTCCAAAACCACGTAACGCAAACCTATGTTGTAAGAAACTGTTTTCAGATCCTGTACCAAAAGTAATAAAAGCGTTGTGCTGTTTCTTTAATAAAATAATTATTCAGGATGACGTTTAATAATTTAGGTATCACAATTCTTTCTAATTTCAGTGTAAAGAGAAAAGTGCTACCGATAATTATCAAAAAGCATATCAGGATGTGACAAATCACGCGAGAACTATCTTGAACGATGTTCAAAACGAATCAAAATCTAAATTAGAACAACTAACGAAGGATATAGAAATATCGAAGAACGATGAACAAGTCCTGTTACAAAAATATTTACACGATATTAAGAAAACGCTTCAAAAATTACTTGCTCTCGATCCTTCGTGTGGTTCCTTAAAACGAAAATCTGTGATGTTTCTGAGTCACCAGATTCGTCAGGCTTTCGACAATGTCGAATGTGATATCAAACCCCAAATAAAAAGAATAAAAAATGTTATTGAAAATTTAGAACGTGATGTACTCGCTAACATCGATCGTGCCAAGGCTTTAATACTCTCTTGTCGTAAATGCAAAAACCCTCGAGCATTAGCCAAATGCATCGAAGAAAATGCAAACTATGCGGAGAAGATATTAGATAAAACGTCTGAAAACGCACGCGTTGGTTTAAATAAAGTTGAAGTACTGCAACGCGAAATTTTGGAACACCATAAAGCAACGATAATAGAAATTTCACAAACATATCGTAAAGAAAGCGATGCATTTTTAGAACACTTAAACAAATGTATTTTGGCTGCTAGAAATGAAAAGAAGCGATGATCACTTTAAAACTAATTTTAAAGAAGAATACTATAATAAGAATAATTAAATTGTTATTAAATTACCATCTTGAAAAAGTGTTTGTCTGGGAACAACGTTGATAAGATTTGATGGAACACTTAGAGCAGAATTTGTTAAAAATGCTCGCCTAACCTTGTTCCATTTAGAGTCTTGCCTCTGCATTTTTGATGTTAGAATTACCGATTCTCCGCCAAACGATTGCTAGATTAAAACAAAATAAAAAACTGAAATTTTCTCTGAAGTTTATAACAATCGTGGTAAACAAAATACTTCGTGAAAGAGTTATCACGTGCGAAGAAAAGCGATAGGATCAGAAAATAAATTAATTTTTCATCACTTGTATTGGATTGAATTATCTAGTAGAAAGAAAAAGTAATATTAACCTGTCGTTTAAAATCTTTATTGGTAGACAGATCTCGATATGTCTTCCTGTGTTGTGAAAAACTTCCCCCAGAGCTGTTTGCACCAAAGAAAAGTGGTGAATTTGTTTCTGGGGAAGATGTATATCTGATATCTTCTTCCTGTGAAGGTATTGTAATCATTAAAGTTGGAGTTGATCTTTTTGATGTCAATTCTGTATCCTTTTCATCTATTCTGTTCGATGAATGCATCGTGTGACTTTTTTCCGATGTAATTCGAAGTAATGATTTCGAATTTCCTTGACCAACCTAGTTTTATACAAAAATTATATTTCAATAGTAGCACGGTCTTATTACAATTGGAGCACTTGCAGTTTCTAGTGACTAAATATCTCGCAGATTAGTGAATTTAATATCATACTATTTAGTTATAATGATTTTGTAAGAGTAACATTTATTTACGAAAGAATACTCGAATATATTCTTAATTTGTACATGGTAATTTTAAAAGTATAATATTTGAAGAAAATTTCGAACAACGAATAAATAATTATATCTATAATATGGTCAAACAAATTTATTAAACATCAATGTTGAACGCGTACGGTCAAAGCTATTTATAATCGGTAATATTTTTTTCATAAGCCATCGAACACTTGTAGGTAACGGACGTTTGAGTAAAAGGTTTATTGAAGTTAACGTTCGGTAGGATCTTAAGAAGATAGTATAATTTAAGGTTTTGTATAATGTGAAAAATTAGTGAGCGATTGAGTTTTATAACGCGTTTTATAACTATAGCACAAATATTTTTTTATTCTAAATTTGTTAAGTGTTCGGTGACTTATGGGCGGGAGTGTACGTTTTTACGGATTATGTACGTTTTGGACAAACATACATTAAAAAAGTATTAATAATTAGATTACTTTTACATTTTATAATTTACATCGGAAGATATAGTAACAGTCTAATAAAGATTTTCAACTGTAAATAGGCATTGCTTATCTGTATACCAGCATTCCGCATTGTTATAACAAATATTAGGTTCGATAATATTTATTCGAACGTTCTACAGAGCCATTCGATTCGTAATAATCTTCGAAAAGACTTTTTCTAAGAAAGAATCTAAATATTTCGTCAAGAATATTTTGATTTTTACACTTTTGAAAGAATTTGTTCTTACGATAGGTATTATATTACTATCATTTACATTTCTTGAGATGCTATTAAATTCTAATGGTATTGAGCAATCATAATATGCAAGTATTATGAATCATAAACTTGCATATTATGATGATTCATAAACTGTGACAAACAAACTTAATATCATAAAATGAATTGCGAAAGATACATGAAATGCGAAATATACCATATTTATCTTCTCTATTATTTATATAAAATATACAAACCATACGTAATATAAAATATGCTTGTTTGCACAACTATTCACAATTGAAAATAAAGAATTCTACTAACGTCTTGATATTTGTTATTAATCAAATAAAAATTTCAGTAAGCGAATAGGAAGAGTAATTACAACAAAACTAATTGCAAAATAACCTTTCTAAAGCTGCAAAAAATAATTTATTGTAACTATAATATTAAGAAAATATTAAGTATCAATTAATGCTCGTTATGATACAAAAAAAAATAAAAAATAAAAAATAAAAAACATTATCAAGTTTAAAAATAAAGATATTACATGCTATTACATGTTAATAATTAATGAACTTAACAATTCTTTTTTGTCTTCTCACTATTATTTTTCACTGTTAAATATTATTTAAAACATAGTCAAATGTGGAAAAGCAAATTTAGTAAATAATAATAGCTGTTTATATACCTCGTTCATCGGTCCGGTTTCGTTGACTTGTAAGGTATCTAGTGTAACGATATCATTATCAAGAGATTCGTTGTGACAATTTGCATATTCCGCCTTTTTATTAGTTCTTTTCTTTAAAGATTGATCATCTAAATGATTTAAAATATTTTTTTGGGAATCTAAAACAATTTGACAAAAAATTGAGTGCGAAGAATATATAAAAATTAGTATGATTATAAAAATATCTGTAACGAAATGAAAATTAAAAAATTTCGTACTATCGTAAAATCCTTCGTTGGACGAACATAGAGATGTAGTTCGATCGAAAGGCGTTCCTAAATCACAAGTCTCATTAATAGGAGGTGAATTGGCAGTATTGTTCGATTCCCTAATTTCATCTGAAACTCTATGACACTTAGTTGTTGGTGACAACAAAGGGATTGTTGTTGTTGTTGTCGTTGTTGCCATTATCGTTGCCATCGATGGATCTATGATCTCTGTATCATTCGTGTAAGCTCTCTCCCATTTGAAAGCAGCTTTAACCCTAGTCCACTTGGAAACTTTTGGTGCTCTCCTAGATATTTCATCTACCGACAATTGCTTCTCGACGTCAAATTTATCTCTCGTCTGTCTCGACGAGGATGATCGAATATTTCGCTTTTGAAACGGCGAATCTCTGCAATTCGATAGCATAGCGTCCAACAAAGATTCTGCGAACCCTGTGTCTTCTTCGCAAATATTAATCATTGCGTCCTTATCTCGTGCAAAAGTATTTTCTAATTTGTTGTTAGCATTACGGAGTGTTTTCAATCGCTCCAAATTCCTGACACGCTTAAAAAATTTTGAATTGCGATTTCTAAGCTCCAGAATTTCTTCTGCAAAAGCATACAGACGATCCAAGTGCTCGAAAGCGTCTTCAACGTAAAAATTTGAAATGGTCATTGCAGACGTTGCAGAATTTCTTGAAGGACACTCCGAAGTTTGACCTTCAAAAGGCAAAGTTCCGAGATCCGTTAAGTAGGCAATTATATCTTCATCTTCTTCGAAATTTCGACTCTGCGCTATTTCCGCTTGGTTTCGTGAATTTTGCGAACGCCAAGGACTTGCCCATGGATCCGGAGGCGGTGAAGGTAATTCACTTTCATCCACTTTATATTTCATTTTGGATAATGCTCTTTGTTTACCAATACGACCAGTGCATGATCGACCGATATTTCTTTCGGTCTTTTGACCATCGTGATCACCGACTTTTTCATTGTCAGCCATTTCGCTGGTGTTAACTAAGATGCGCGATTTACATGTACGTTTTATACCTTGTTCCTTCACAAGTTTATAAATCGAATTACTGATACTCCAAATATATCGAAGTAATCTAATTTTAGAATACCTTTTTTATGAATATCATAGGCGTAGCACACAAAAAGTTTGGCCACGTTCCGTAGTAAAGTTTTATATTTATTTATTTAATTTTAATTCACAGAGCAAAAAATAAAGATTGCTAATAAAGTAGTTGGAAGGATTTTATTTTAGATATCGAAGTCAAGGTAACAGAGATGAATCATGAACAGCATTAACGAGTTTCTTGTAACACTCTTTCGCTACACATCCACCAAAACTTACTCGGTTCACTCTCTATCACTAATCCAACACAGAATAAACACAAAGTCGATCCTATCTTTTTTTATTATACGTTTATTTATTAATAAAACTGATATTATTAAGAAGATACGAGTATAAGAACATCGATAGATTTTACGCCAAATATCTCAAAGATTTTCGTTAGGAATGCATTTTTTACGTTTGGCGGCGTCAAGAGAGCCGCGGAAGAAACGGTCTGAAATCGCACCAGTGTCCTCCTATGATTATTTTCGGTAGTGAGCATTCAGCATTCGTATTTACAACGAGTACAAGAGCGTATTCGTGACGATGAGGCTTTCCACTACGTTAGAAGAGCATGCGCGGGCATGTCCACGATAACCGAGTAAAAGAGGATGATCTTCCTGTTCTCGTCGAAAATAGACGGTGAAGAGACTATGGCGTATCCTCTCGATTGGCCGCCCGCACTTGTATTTATATGCGTCTAGCATACCCTATACTGATTGCAATACAACCGTTTTTCCATACACCTTTTCCATTATAATTTTTATACCATTCGTGCAGCCTTTGTTTTTTTACATGGAATTGATTTTCATTTAATAGATCACTTTGTTATACAAAAACAACGTTTCCTTTTAATATCTTTATATCTGTTTCTTACATTCGTTTCTCGAGACAATGCGATCGATTAACACAGCTTTATATTTACACCATGTATGTTATGTATGTATGTCTGCATATATGACTTTTCGTAACGCCTACTTGCTAACGTATAACGTTAAAGTATTACACAACTTTTTCCGTACGTTACGTATACATATGTATAATACATTGTATACAGTTATGTTTTATAATCCAATGATATAATGTTTTTGTAGTTTTTATCGAATTTTAATTTTTATTACACTTAAGTGCTATGAATGAAATTTTATAAATCAAATTAATATTTAATTTATACGAATAATTTTTATAGCTTTTGTAATCAATTTATGATACATATTTTTATAATTATTGTCCGTACAGAATTATCTATAATTTATCGAAAAGTGAGAAGAAATAAGAGAGTAAACAAGCTATTCTTGCATCGGTAACCGGGTTAAATCAGGCATTCGTGACCCTGCAACGGCTGCACCTGTAATCATTAAATCGTTAAATTCGTTAAATTCATTGAAAAGTTTAATCATAAAATTGAAAGATTAATGAAAGAGTATTTACTCATTAAAATTCCTAACATGATGAAAATACTAGGAAGGCAATATATGTTCAGAAAGAATTTAGTAAAACTTCCAACCAGGTATGGAAATATTCTGGATAAGCCAATAATTGTTCCCCTGAAATATACTTAATTTAACAAAAATTTCATATACTGCTGTATAAAAAAAATTCGTATCCAAGTGTACAAGACATTACTGAATTAATGATACAACCTAAATGGGAGTGATTTTATACAAAAATGTAGAGTAATTTTTTTTATAAGATGTTTATGAATGTTGAAAATATATCGAGTACCTACGTGCAGTTACATCAGACTTTACACACGCCTTAGTTTAACGAAAATCGTAACAAACTTCTTACATTGTAGTTTATGTTTGTCATATCAGTTATCGGGCATGAAAATACAATAGATTAACCACTATGTTCTTCGAATTTAACATCATTGGACTTTTCTGGAGTCACGTTAAATTTCTTAAATATCATAAGAAGAAATCACGAGCAAGGAATAATTAAAATAAAAAATTATTCTTATGTTCGAATATTTGAAAGTACAAAGTACTTTGAAAAGTGTTCAAAGCGTAATACACAGGGCATGATTTTATTAGCATAAAAATGAGTCGTTTGCAAAATACAACAATGTCGAGAAATAGTTTGCAACGATATTTGTTAGACCTTGACATAAGTGAAATCCACGCGGAAATACACGTATGCATATGCATACACAATGCTGCAACATCGAATTGGTCGGAAACGCAGTTTCGTATGAATGTATACATATACATATAAATGAGAAATATATGTTAAGATATTATCGTTTCATTCTTTTGTGTAGAATCACTCTTTTTCAGATTGTACCACCGATTCATTAATATCCAGTACGTATACGTTAATAATAAATAAATAAGTGTTAACCACATAAAAACTGTTTTACGATTAACCTTACGCCAGTAAAATAATTTTCCAGCAAGAGTATTGAGGATGTTGTTCTACCAATTGTGTAAGCTGTTAGTATGATCAATGAAAGAACAATTTGCACTATATTATGAACTGTAAATAATAAAGCGATGCATGCTGCTGCTCCTACTAGTCCCGAAAACACTGAAAAACAAGGTAGAAAGAAGTAAAGTAGGAATAAAATGGTATACTTCAATCTTATCAAAAGGTTTCTGTAACAGTGGTGTAACTTTACGATACCGATATAAACCTATGTAAAATTATTCAAAATATCTACTTCATAATTTAAGAACACTAAAACACAGTGTAATAACGATACATTTACCTAGAAATATTTTTCTACCAATAACATCGATGCCGGCGAGCAACAAAATTTCTGCTAATATATAGCTCAAAGATAAATACAAAAGAACTCTAAACCGCTCTGTGTCTATTTCTTCACAGTTGTGTAAAAATCCTAACGCCAAGCTTTGCACACCAACAACGCATGTTGAATTTTTGTTTGACGGTTTGTTGATGTTTCCCATCTCTTGAAGTAATTGTGTATTCCAAAGTGCAAGCCACATGATTCTAGTTATTTCAATTATTTATTAAACTAAAATCATTCTTAGAAACGATCTTGATAGTAAAAATATTATCAAAACAAATAAAGATGAATGTAATTTTATTTAAAACTATATTTTTATTATTATCATGAAAAGTGTTAAAGTTTAATACAAAATGATCTGTTACCCAGGAAATTGTAGAAAATTGATACAAATTCCTAACACTGTGGTATACTTGAATGGTGCTCCGCATATCTGTCGAATACGTTTATACGTTTTTACACAGAATTTCCGTATCGCTTTAACCAAATTTTTCCTCTCGTATCCGTCCTGTTCATCTGGTCGAACACAGTTATCTAAACTGCTTAACTAGAATAGTAAGATGTTATAATACACTATATAATTAATTTTACTAAATTATGTGGAAAATTTGTTCGTTGAAAACGATTTTAATGCTCCAACACTTTTTAAGCTTTAAAATCACCTCTGTGTAAGTGCATACGTACATTTTTTACTGTATTGATAAAAAAATTAAGGAAATATGTATAACAAAATATTTCGAATTTTTAGTACAACATAACAATGATCGTACTTGAGTGAAATAAAACAAGATATTATAAGAAAGAAATCTTGAACACAGCATTAATTTATAAGAGTTTTAAACTGGTAAAAATAAATAATTAAGTTTGATATTTAATATGTTAAACAAAATTAATTTATGCACATCTGTTTGTTTTTACATGTTTTAAAAAAGTTTCACGATAGAAGATGTAAGACATTATTTTTTAATCAATTTAGTTTTGTTCGGCTTGAAAATAAACATTTTAATATAAAGCAGTAGCTTTATCTTTTTAGAATGTTTATGATGTTATTTCAAAAAAAATAAACGAATATCACAGGAAGGTTAATAATGATTTGCGTTTATCGAATGACGTTATTTTAAAACATCTTTTTTTATTCTTACTATTGAAAATTTTCTTGGAAATTTGAAAAAAAAAAAAACAGATCTATTCATTTTAGTTAGTTACCTTAAATATTCCTATTTTGAGTAATACATTCCATTGCTGGTATAAAAATATACATTATTTATTACGAATAGAGGTTACAAGTATTACATTTTTTTTTATCTTCTCGTATTACTTATAACCTTGCATCTGGAAAACTATTTCTGATAATAAGCAAATAGAAATTAAACGTTACTAAATATCGAATTATTGTTATTAATCTGTGGTTTAATACATTTATTTGTTTTTTATACGTACAACAATGAAATGTTTAAAAATTAAAAAAAAAAATGAAGCATAGTGTATAAAACTAATAATAGAAAGATATATTAATGCAAAGTGATCATACTGGATAAGTATCTGCATGCTTCGAATTGTTAATTGCATATATCTGTTGTAATATTGATAGTGCTTCTTCGTGCCGTCGTCGATAAAGTAAATATCTTGGACTTGCTGGTAATAAACTAGCTGCACACGCCATAATCAAGTTCGGTACAGTTCCTAATCCTGTAAGGACTCTCCACGAATTTGGTCGAAATCTTTTATTTTGTAATCGTATAATCGAAGGCATTAATAACCATGACAACCCTATTTAGAATCACCATGAAAAATTTAACGAATTTAACGTTTCCATTTTCACGTTTTCTTATAAATATTCAGACATTTATCATTACTTCAACTAATTTTAAATAAATCAATATGTAACTTGTATTATCTGTTTAAAATCTTTACCTAAAGTAGATATGTAACCAATTACTCCTAACATATCCAAAACAACTAAATAAAAGCCTCTTCGATTCATGGGCAAAAGTTCGATTAGATAGACTCTTAAAACCACATTATTTCCAGCTAATCTAGAATTATATCGATAAGTAAATACTAAGAAGTCAAAAATATATCAATAGGTTGACTTCAACAATTTTTCGACATTAGACGGAAAGTATTATTCTTGTACATGTACGTGTTTCGTTTTTGTTCGCAACAATATACAAACAATGATTTATACACGGTGTGGTCGCAAAGGTGATAAGGGGATTTCTTCTAGCGCAGGACGTTTAAGTTTTTATAAATAGAAAAAAAACATATTTTATTTTTTTATTCTACATTTTCATTTTATTCTGTTACTTATAAGTTAATAATATTGAGGAATAAAATAATCAATATTCTCGCAATAATTAACTTAAGCGGTACCTAGTATTGGACATAGTACGTAAAAGTTACCAATATAACTTGATTGAAGCATGACTAATTGAAGTATTTAGAAATATCGGCACAAGCCTCATGGTTCCGTTTTTGGCAGCTTGAACAGTGAATCCAATTTTACTCGTTATTTTCTAAACAAAATACACAGATTTTTCCTTAGTTCATCTCTTTTGGTTTTTNTTGAAGTTTATATTTTAGATTTTGCTTTTGTTCCTTAAATTCTTTTTCACTCTCTTTATCTTCAGTTAATAGTTTATTAGAAGATAAAGCGAGAATTTCACTTTTCTCAGATCGTTTTATCTTCACTTCAGGTCGTTTGGTTTTGGCATCGAGCACCGAAGACAATTTGAGAACAGTTTTGTAAATATTAAGAACAGAACCAATGAATGATTGCACGTTTAATGTATCTTCATCTTCTCGGGAACAATATGTGTTCGAGGAGTCTCCATCGTAGAAGTCGAACCTTGTTGATTATTTTTTCCAGTGGAATATTGGTCATGTCGCAAACTAAATAATCAATATCCGAAAATATGTTTCTATTAAAAGTGCAAGTGCATAAAATTTTAGTGCATTTCAGCTCAAACACGGCTCTTTTTAATCGAGCAATTTTCATAAATGCTTCTCCAAAAAGGGCTGCAATATCATAGTCGGTTATTTGAGCTCCTGTGTTTTCTATCATTCACATATCACATCGTTCGTAATATGCAGTTTTGAAAAGCTTCACAAATGTTCTATCTAATGATTCAAGCTTACGAGTTGTATGTGGCTGAGAACTGATTAGATAAACGTTGTCATTTCTATAAAAATTGATAACGTCCAAAGTTTAATGATTACTGTAAGAAATCGCGGTAAACGAACGGCTGAAGCAGGCCATGTGCATTTCGTCAAGGCGCTTTCCCACTTAAGGGAAATTCCTTGCGACCTAGGGCAATAAAACTAAGGCAGGCATACTGGCGGGAACGTCCTCACGACTCCCCGATAGTCCAGGGAAAGGACATTATTGTAACAGCCTTAAGCGCGAACGCACGTATAATTAAACGCAATATTAAAAACGCCTACAGATTTATTCCTGACTCACCGCTCAAATTCTGATTCCACCTTACATTACTGTGGCCATCTAGGGGATCAACATAAGAGTTTCTTTTGTTAGATGGGCAAATTTTGTAAAACTTTGTAAGAACAAAGTGTTCGGTCCTGAAGGGCTCCGAATAATTAGTAACGGTTCTAAAGCAAATCATCACGGTTTATGACATGACAGGCTAGAGACAGCTAATTCTTGTGTGCCATCTGGCTTGCAGACTATCGATGGCACGTGCAAGTTTTTGGTCCGAGTAGCGGTGCCATGTCATAAACCGGGAAATACCAAGGGGGTAGGTTGGCGCGACCGAAACTGTTTTCGCCAACCTGGAGGACCACGTGGCGACCAGAAGACGGTCTCGTTGCCAACTCGCGGCCTACCTACCCCGTAAGATGGACACAGTTCCTCTTACAGAAAATAGCACGCCAAGGGCGTACTGGAAGGGAGGAACTGTGGCTATATAGCGAGGTGCAAACTGCGCCCCGAGAGACATTTTTATACATTTCGACATTAGACATTCTAGATTTTTCGTTATACACATTCTACACATTCTTGTTATAGACTACATAGTACGACATTTCGGTCGTACACATTGTAGATTTCGTTATAGACATTCGTATACATAGTAAGACAACGTGAGACATCGTTGCACATTCGTAGACACTTGTATATATACAAAAATTATATACAGTCCACTAAACCATTCGAAAGGAATTCAGTAATTCGTTTGGATTCCACCGCGTCGTTTAATCGTCGCCAAACACGGTCGACGCTGCGATGCACATACACAAAGTTTGTAAAAACTCGCTACTGTAGAAGAAAAAGACAAGAACCCGAATCTTTCGCTTGCCGGGCAATTGCTTTAACCATTAACACGTTAAGCGCCAATCCTGTTTTGTCTTCCTTTTCCTTTAGCCCGCGATATCCGATTTCACTGATATCCTGGCAATCGGAGATCTGTGTAAGGTTGCGATGAGGCTGAATGTTTATATTACAATATGTTTACTGTCTGAACATTTATTATTTATCGCAATCTGTA
>SMSQ01018651.1:0-23784 GCA_019453375.1 Ctenoplectra terminalis | reverse complement strand
CATTCATACTGCATTCATCCACCGACGCGTTTTCCAAAGATCATTCTTTCTTCTTTCATACCGACCTGCTCTCGCTCTCAACCAAACATTCGTCGATGCGACCACACGACTCTCAAGCATTCCAAGAACCGATCACCCAACGCGACACTCGAGCCGATCACGTAAACATCCTCTCGAATAATCTTTCGCGCGAAACTCGCGCATTCCTTAGGATTACCCTAAATTAATTGAAACTATTTATTCTAGCAAGGGAGTAGCGTTAGATACGCTGCTCGTGAAGGTGCTTTCCCCTCTTAAGGGAAACTCCTTCGGATTTAGGAGAATAAAAAACTAAGGCAGATTGTACTGACGGGGACGTCCTCACGGCTCACGGATAGTCCAGAAGAATATTATCGCATTAGCTTTCGTCGTGAAGGCACGCATTATTAACCCTTTGCACTCGGAGCCATCTCGCGACATTTTTGTTTTGTTGATCGTTCTACTCTTTTTTATCCCATCCTTCTAATATAACAGTACTTATACCGATCTCTCTCCTAACTTCAACATCCCCGCGTATAAGCCACGGCCCTGCTAGGATGCCTTACTCACGAGTCTACTAGTAGGCCCCGGACGAAACGCTTCCCATCCTTTTCCTTCCATCTTTCACCCGCCACTAAATCTGTAATCATTAATATCGTTAATAAACTCTGATGTCCCCTGAAAGGAGACGTTCCAGTGCAAAAGGTTAAATCGAGTATTTTAAAAACGTCCACAGAGTTATCTTTAACCCACCGCTTAATTCCTGATTCACCTTACACTATCAGGGGGAATTTTGTCCAGGATGATAGATATGCTAAAGCCGGGCCCGACTATACGACAGACATTTGTAAGAACAGTTCTTTGTTAACTAAAATACGCAATGGCGCCGAGTCCGCTTCTGTAAGTATATATTAGGTTGGGGAAAAAGAAATCCATTATTTTTACGTAAAATGATTTAAAACTGTTTTATGGTCGATCTTTAGCTCCTGGGCGATGCTACGACTACTAACCTGACGGTCAACTTCGATTATCTCTGTGATTTTATCCACATTTTTGACGACGGGCCTGTCTGTGCGAGGTGCATCTTTAACCCTTTGGCCTATAACCACGAGTCTGACTCGTGGTAAAGAATTTGTGCCATAAGCGAAAACCNGATCGTTCTACTCTTTTTTATCCCATCCTTCTAATATAACAGTACTTATACCGATCTCTCTCCTAACTTCAACATCCCCGCGTATAAGCCACGGCCCTGCTAGGATGCCTTACTCACGAGTCTACTAGTAGGCCCCGGACGAAACGCTTCCCATCCTTTTCCTTCCATCTTTCACCCGCCACTAAATCTGTAATCATTAATATCGTTAATAAACTCTGATGTCCCCTGAAAGGAGACGTTCCAGTGCAAAAGGTTAAATCGAGTATTTTAAAAACGTCCACAGAGTTATCTTTAACCCACCGCTTAATTCCTGATTCACCTTACACTATCAGGGGGAATTTTGTCCAGGATGATAGATATGCTAAAGCCGGGCCCGACTATACGACAGACATTTGTAAGAACAGTTCTTTGTTAACTAAAATACGCAATGGCGCCGAGTCCGCTTCTGTAAGTATATATTAGGTTGGGGAAAAAGAAATCCATTATTTTTACGTAAAATGATTTAAAACTGTTTTATGGTCGATCTTTAGCTCCTGGGCGATGCTACGACTACTAACCTGACGGTCAACTTCGATTATCTCTGTGATTTTATCCACATTTTTGACGACGGGCCTGTCTGTGCGAGGTGCATCTTTAACCCTTTGGCCTATAACCACGAGTCTGACTCGTGGTAAAGAATTTGTGCCATAAGCGAAAACCACGAGTCTGACTCGTGGTAAAGAATTTGTGCCATAAACAAATTATTTTTGTCAACTGATCAATTGATTATGATTACACCCTAGACGTCTTAAAATTACTATTTGTACCTAAACATTGTTTATTATTTCACAATTCCTTTCGTTGCACTGAAATATATATGTTATGAAAAGTATACATTTTGCGCCAGTTCGGGTACACGACTGAACAATTGAATGGCACGGCGCGTGACCGATTTTCTTGTTTACTATAGCTCGCGCGATTGGCAGATATCGTGTAGGCCAAGGGGTTAACATCAAAAATACCTGAACGGAATCGACGAAACCAAAATTGCACGTAATTACCTGTTACAGTATCGGGACCATAAACACCATTCACAATTTCAGCCGCCTGGCTTGCATTTTCGCATTTATCAAAGAAAAATTGTAAAATGTACCGAATTTTCTCTTTGTTGACTTCCATTTTTAACACCTTGTAACTCACAACTGAATGGACCAAACAAAAAACAACAAAAGAATTTGTTTAGCGCGAAATGTCACCTTGACAACGAGCATAAATCTGAAATTGTTTGATCGATACTTTACGAAATATCGATCACTACAGCTATCTACCGAAAAAATAATGGATTTCTTTTTCCCCAACCTAATATTTTTCAATGGATGGAAACGTTTGGTAGTCGACTACCCGGTACGATGTTCGAACAGTGAGTGCCCTCCGGTAATTTTTCCAAATCTCGGGTGATGTTGCCGAGGGCCGAAGGTCCGTCTGGTACCGTCAGGCCCTGTAGTAAAACAGTCGTCGGAGCTTGAGCGCAGCTCGTGCTGGGGTTATTTATGGGATCTTCCCTTTGTCGCATACCGCGATTCTTCCCTCTCATTATTTTCGTATCCAACACATTTGGCCACGAAAGTACGCAACAATTAACGAATGTTCCTTAAAGCTCGTCATAAACGACGAATGTGTGCCACACACTTTGTATACAACGATTATTTGCACCAAGCTGCTATCACTTTATTGCCACACCACCGGTTTTATAAATTTTTGTTATTTATAAAACAACCGTGCGAGAACCAACAGAATCACTGGTTTCAAGGCTACAGTGCTACACTTCGCTGTTGTATCTCGAGAGGTGAACGAGAACGGCGTATGAGAAAGATAAAGAGGATCTTTACGCGTACGAATGTTAGATTGTACGCATCGTGGAAGCGAAGTTTATTTATGGTCACAATCGTTTGCCTCTTGTCTCGTGAAACATGCACGATAAATCCGTCGACGCGAACAGAGGTTTATACAGGCCACTTAAGTAGTGGACTCGCATTTTCGTAAAGCCACTCCTCGCGCTTCTTAGCTGACATCTTAATCCTTGGAAACCTATCTGTCGATCTGTCAGCTGACATCTGCGACATTGATTGCGTTAATTTGCAATGTTGACCCGTCGTACAGTGACCATTATGCAAATTGTCACGTGTGTACTGGTCATCGTTGGAACTCGTAGCGTCGTTAGGCTCGTGAGCTGCTTAGATCATGTGTTCCCCCGGAGACAATATGTTTTAATTGACCTGCTTTTTTTTCTTCTTTCACTGTGCTTCGTTCGTTGTTCTTATGACGTCTCTTATGGTAAAAATACTTTTTTTAATTGCAGTGTCCATGGATCGGTGACTTTTACGTTATAATATTGTTACTATAACGATGCAGTGAATTTGTTTAAATCTTTTGTGAAAAAATTGATCCGTTTGAATTTCTTTAATATTTTTTGGTATGTGTTATTAATGTTCTTTATTGTTCAAATATTTTTATGCTAGTAATTATTTACCATTCTATATTTAGTATGAAATGTTCCTCAAAACATGTTTATCGAACGATTTTTATTACTTAATACGTCTTCAACTTTGGAATAGTGATTCTTATTCATTGTTTGTCTTGGTATAAAATTTGGAATTTTATAGTTTGGTGTGAAAAAGGTAGAAAATTGAATTTCTTGTACAATTATCTAGATATAATTTATGGTAATTTAAAAATAAATAAGAGGTACAATTTATGTAGCTTTGGTTAATTATTAGCTTGGTGCATATGAAACGTCGGATTTTCTTAGCAAATAACAGTAACCTCGTGTCATTTTTTGATCTTACCAATTTTCAAAATTTGATGCAGTAGCATGGAATGATTAATAGTCATTGTTAGAGCAAGTTCTTTTGATGTTCGACGCGAATTATTTTCCATCGGTGCTTTCAGTGCATCGTTATCCACTGACGCTTCGATTCTACCACGTTACTCATTTTATAGACAAATTTCTAAAACGGAATTTCGCGAATTAACGCTCAACTTTCCTCTTGTTCACAATATTATGTCTAAACTCTCCGTTTATGTTCCGAGTGATTTTTGCAGCATTATCGTCAAATTTGTATTCGTATAAGAAAATTGTACGAATATCAACAAAATTTATATTTGGAATAAATGTTTAAAAAATGGCTAAAATGCATAATTTAGGAAAAAGTGTTTCGAACATAATATGACTCTCATAATGGATAACCGAACTGTGTAAAAGGTTATCTCATAAATAATCATACGGTGGAAACAGGAATACAAATATTTACATGTAATCAAAATCCGTCATTTCATATGCACCAACCTAATAAAACACTTAAAACTTGAACTTTTATGATCGATACTTTCATTAAAGCATCTTACTGTTCCAGTAAACGAGCTGTGCTTTAAAAATTTTAGTTCTTAATTAACTTGTTAATCATTCTTTTTAAAAGGCAACGTTTTACACGATTAGAAACTGGTTAATACATTCATGACGTAAAAATATATTAAGTAGAATCATACAGGCTTAATACAATAATCGATGCAATCCACCATTTCTTAGATGAAAGTGCGACTTAAAAGATATTTTTATTTTAACCCTAAGTTGCAGCACTGGTACTATGTACATCGGATAATCTTCCTCTTGAAAGTGAAAAAATAATAGTAAAAATTTAAAGAATCAACTTTTTATTATAAATTCATAATTAATATCTATTTAATTCGAATATTAATAATAAACAATTTTTTGAACTTAAAAATCTTTCCTTTGACTGTATTCTTATATTAATTATTTTGTATGTATTTAATGATAGTAAATACATTCTTAATACGAAATATGGAAAATAAAAACATACAAATATACGATTATAAAGATTCTATAATCCTCGTTTTCTCGTTAGCTTTTTTACTATAGTAACGAAGACGGAATAGGATAAAATTGGCACAACGACCGATTGTATTTTTCCACGTTCGTTGTAAGCGTTTTAATTTAATGAGAAAAACTGTTCTTTATAGCATTCGTTCATTGTAAGGTCGTTCGTTAGAGGATACCCTACTATACTATTATTGCTACTATTATATGGAAGGCCATTTTTTTTTTTAGATAGTGTAGTATACAAAAATGATTAATTGAGGTATAAATAATTTATTAATGTATATCATTCGGTTTTTCGATAGGTATTCTGTCAATTAGTTTCTTGAAGGCAGTATGTTATTAAGTGTATGTACATTGTATTGTACCTACAGAATTTTTTAGAACTTCAGATCCATCACACGTAGGGTAGTAGAGGATGATGATAGGAAAATCTTTTGTTTAATGGACATATATTTAAAGTCGTTTTATTTCTTAGTAACACATAAAGCTTTAAAAAGATACTAATTTTAGGCTCCTGCAAACGAGCAGTTCATTATTTTACTGATTATAAAATGCAATAATTAATATTATTTTGCTTGTTATAAAATCTTGTAATTACCATTATTTTTCAGGTTATAAAATTAAAAAATTGATATTATTCTACTTTAAAACGAAAAATTCTGAGTTACCTATTTAAAAAATATTGTGTATAGTATTGACCAATTTCCTCCTATAGTTACAAAAATATTCTGATTACGTGTCTTTCTACTTTAGAAGATCAAAAGACGCGAATATTTTTTTGTGCATTTTCTAGGAGCATAAGACGTGTAGAATGTCTAAAATTGTATTGTTATGCCACAGTTATGCGGTCGAGAAATCGGTTCGGAATCCGGATACAGGGCCTCACGAAATCACGGACAAAGGTTAACCTTCTATAGCCCGAATTTTGACTGGTTATTGGAGAAAAAATTACGATTGATTACAGTTTTTCATTTTGATTTGAAAATGTTTTAACTAATAATTACCGTAGATGGATCGTGGTGTCGCTACGGTAATACAGTAATCAAATTTAATAGTGCAGTGATAACTGAACAAAATTAATTTTTTCAAATATAGATGCATCAGTTTGTAACTTTTAAGTCACACGGTCCCATAGAGGGTTAAGTTTTGAGCGCAAATACGTATGTTTCTATTACACACTTTTTGACAGATAGCGCACAGCAACGGAACAGAAAGAGGGATCTTTTATTATGTAGTGGGTTTTTATAATAGCCGGTAACAATGCAGGGGTGGCAACGTGATGGGTAAATCGCTTAGGATCGATGAACTTTGGGTAGTGAATTATAGACGGGCATCGGACAAGATCGAGCAGTAACACGATGCTTGCTTATACAGCAACTGTAAACGGCGGTTGTGGCAAAACTGCCATCTTTTTGGCAGAGTCGCGCATAACGGTGCGAAGAAATTTCTAATATCACTGTGGATAAACCTTCAGCTCGATCTGAACTTACAAGGGACGTTCTGTATTCGAAAATTCAAAAAAATTTGAGACTTTGCTGATTTGTCAAGGACCTCGAACTAAATATCACGCTATTTTTTTTATCTGTTGACATTCGGTTTTTCAGGGTGAAAACACCCCTTAAAGTTTGCGATGTGTTTTTTCTATTTTTCTATATAACAGATATCAACAAATTTTTGGAATGAAAATTTAATGGTTTCCTATGCCCCGTAAAACTGTGTAATAAAATCGTTAAACATTTATCGTTCAAACAAAAACGAAACTGTATAATAAAATATAACGAAACAGATAAAACGAAACATGATAAAATTTGACAAAAAATTGAGGAAGCGTACAAATTTAGCAAGATTGGCATTAATATTTAGTGCACGCGATTGCTTACATTTTTACTTTATATCCCTCAATTGAAATATGCAAAAACCATACACAAATACTTGATAGTGAGGGCATCATTCGAAATGCAATGGCGGTAGTTCGAGATACACGCACCAGTAAAATTATTAAAGTACTGCATTACGGGATAGATTTCGTATACATATTAGTGTAGGATTATGCGGACCATCAAATGACAAAACACCCCCTGGTATTTTGAAAAGTGAATATATTTAATAATGAAGAAATAAGAGACAAAACAGAGATATTATAAAGACGCCTTCGAAACGCACTTCTCCACGTCTCGACGAGAACTAACGATTATTCGTGCTTCTCGAAAGTCGTCAGCACGACTACAATGTATCGTCTTTTTGACGCTATGACGTCGTTCGGGCCGCCTGGACCCGTCGCCAGACAACAAACGCGGCCGCTGAACCTACATTAGTTAAACAATAAATGTTATATAACAATTTTATTACACAGTTTTATAGGGCATACGAAACCATTAAATTGTCAATCTAAAAATTTTTCTTCGCTTCATTTTTGTTTAAACAATAAATGTTTAACAATTTTATTACACAGTTTTTTAGGGCATAGAAAACTATTCAATTCTGAATGAAAAAATTTCTTGATATTTGTTATAGTTTTCAAGATATATAGGAAAATAGGAAAGCACCCCGGAAACTTTAAAGGGTGTTTTCACCCTGAAAAACCGAATATCAGCGATACTTAGTTCGAGGTCCTCTACAAACCAGCAAAGTTTCAAATTTTTTTGAATTTTCGGGTTACCGAACGTCCCTTGTTAGCGGTCGAGCAAGTCGACGTGCAGTGTCGAGTGGGTTGCCCGAACTGATGTCACGAGAAATGTGTTGACAAATCGAGTATCGTGAGAACCATGGACGCGAGCGGACGTACCATGGTTCTTAACTTCCGGTTTCTCAGTTCTGTTATATATTTGACGTTACAATTGTGGATAGTGAAGTTTTATATATCGTTTGTAAGATTTGAGTAACAATAAACGATGAGTGCCCCGGAGCGAAGAGCCACGCGTCAAGCAAGACGTAACAATATAAACGGAAAAGATAGTTGACACAAGTAGCGTCGCGCTGAGACCGAAGGAAGACTTTACACATCTTGTCACGAATTTTCTCTTAACACGTTCACTGCCAACTACGAGATATCTCGTTGTGTACCGTGTGTTAGGTCGTAAATTGCCGTTCCGCCATAAATAATCAGTTCCCTTAAAAAGGCGAATGTAAGAGTCGCCACTACCTGCGACGGGACGGCGCCAGTAGATGGGCCTCTCAAGTGGTGGTGTGAATGTATTTATGGTTGCGAGTGAGAATGATCCGGGTATGTTTGGAAAAGTGTGACCGTGGACGAATCTTGGGTGGTCGACAGAATGTTAGCGAAGAGTGGCTGGGTTATGTCTAGTGTATGTTCGAAACCGAGAAACTGGGCCGTGGGAATGAAGTCTACGTGACTGCGTGATTGGAAGGGATAGATGCGAAGATTTTGAGTGCGAGTGAAAAAGGGATGCATGTGGAAAAAAGATAGAGCGATTGAGGGATGTGGATTTAAGCGAGTGAATGTTCGGGGCGCGAGAGATTGTGTGGCAAAAGGGCAGTAAGGAAAGAGAGTAGCGAAGAGAGACATAGAGTGATTAAGATTGTTTTAGTATTGTTAAACTTCAGTTATTATTATTTTTTTACTGTTATTGAATAAAACCAAATAATTCCCACGCGCCACAGAGCTCGATTATTCTGACAAAGACTTCAGAAAGTGTTAGTGACTTCCGTTCTTCCGTGTTCTTCCGTATCTTCCGTTCTTCCGTTCTTCCGCTTTCCTTCCGCTTTATTTCCGTCTCTCTCTCTCTCTTTTCCTCCCTTACACGAAGTACTTTACAAGCAATCGCCGGGAAAAACGTCACACCTGGACACCAGACGCGCCTGGCCCAAGCCAAGGGACCAGGACGCCGTTAGCGGACGAAACAATAGACAAAAAACAGTTTTTTTTTTTTTTTTAATTTATTGTTTATCGTCGCATCAACCACTTATGGGTTATTAGGGACTCAAAAAACAGTTATACATTTTCCCACCCTCGCTACACTAGACACACCCATAATACAAAAATCATCCAATAGACTCAGAATTCACTCACTTCGGACACACCAAACCAATCACAGCAGACACGAAATTTTAGACAACACAAAACAAGAATGCAAGACGCGGGTCGAGAGACAGACAGTAAAAAGCATCAGTCAAAATCAAGCATTAGTCAAAATCAAACATCAGTCAAAATCAAGCATCAGTCAAAATCAGTCATTCAAAGACAAACACACAAGCATTCAACAATCAAACATTCAAACACAAAAATACAGTCCACTAAACATCGAGTAAGGGTTCCAGTCAGAATTCGATTTCTGGGGGTAGAACCCGCGGCAGTTAATCGTTGCGAATACAATCCTCGACGCTCTGACGCATAAACACCGTGAATACCGACCACGACACATCTCGTAACATTTTTTCGTTCTTCAAATCATTATAAATATCTCTTCGAGATTATATTTGCGATTATAAATATTCAATTTAACCCTTTGACTACTGTGGCCGCCTAAAGGCGCTTAAAAATTTTGGGCTTGTGACACTGTGGGCGCCTAAAGGCGCTCGACGCAGTTTGGTCTTCTGATGCGGAGGACGCCTATAGGCGCCCTGAAAATTTAAGCTTAACGTTACTGTTAACTTTTTAATACGTATAGTAACAATTCGTTGCAGAATACAGAGAAATAAATAATATTGTTTCAATGTAGTGAAACTCAGTTTTTCGATTATTCAAATATATTTTCCCAAAAATGTACCCCTAACAAACAATTTCGCCGTTCTCGGCGTACGTCGTAACGGCCGGTGCGTCTCAAAATCTACCGTAGTCAAAGGGTTAAAGAAGCTCTGCTGTTTTCTTTAACACGTTGACTGCCACGTCACCCATATTCGGGTGACAGTAAAGTTTCTGATCGGGTCGCGTCATCCGTATCGGGGTGACGCTTATTTGACTACTTGCGAAGGATATTCGTATATGTTTAAAAAGATATTTTGCCGAGGAAGTAACAAAACTATTCAATATTAATTAATATAAACTATATTTATTAATATAAACTTAAATTTATAATAGAATATTCATTAATACAAACTATTGTTATAAAAGTAATACGAAAATGGTTTATTAAGAAAACTATATAGAATGTAAAACTTTAAAACATTTTATACAAAGCTGAGGCTGGTCGGGATAACTTGGACAATAAGTTGTTGTTCTTTGTAAATTTTTTCTTGTCTCTGATCGGTCCATTCGACGACTTGTATCTGCATAACATGCTTTCTCCGGAATTATTTTTCCGAACGGCGATATTGTGCTGACTCTGACGACGTCCAGGATTTATTGTATTTTCAGTCAACCCTAATAATTTTTCAGTTAATAACTCCCTAAATCTTCTAATATTTACATTCCTCTTTGTTGCAATTTTGTAAAGCGTCAAAGCGTTTACCATTATTCTTGCGACAAACAGCGAATCGCATTCTTAAAATATCAGTGAGAATACCCAGCAGAATACGCTTCGTACAGCGGTACGCGTGGCATGAAGGAGATTTTACTGTAAATGCGCGTGGCAGTCAACGTGTTAAACACTTTTGACACTCGACATAGAACTTTCTTAATTTTCTCGCCGGTCAACGTGTTAATGAAATAGTTAATAAAGTGATTCGTTCGATTTACCAAGATCTATCAGTGATTTATTTACCAGGCAAATGTCTCGTTGGACATGCACAAAATGGCAGCGAAGGCTTTCGTGCAACGTTATGCATATTTGGTTCAAAGTACGTGGACTACAGGATAAAAAATTAACCCTTTGCGGACGAGCACTCTTTCGACTTTGATTCGTGGCAGGTGGATGATAATTTCTATATAGAACGAGATTATAAATTGAATATCTAAATAGTTAGACAGAAAATGAAATAGAAAACAGACAAACGGACGACCAAACTTCGCATTGGCGTCTCCTATTCGTTTGTCGCTGTGGAGGCGACAATTCGACTTAGGAATCAAATTATAATGTCGCCGCAGCAGCGACATTCGTCCGCAAAGGGTTAAATAATGGATAAAAGAGTATTTTAACCCTTTCGTCACGAGCGCCGATTATAATCGGCATCCACGCAACGATCTGTGTATACGAGCGTCGATTATACTCGGCAAAAAGATTCAAGTGTAGCTGTAGATCTCTTGATTCTATCGATCCGTACTGGATTAATCCTACTAAAAGTATATTTTGAACGCAGGTAATATATTCTGGACTCCGGCGGAGCGGATTGCCGTAACGATAGGTTTAACGATGCTTAACATTTTGAGAATTATTATCGGATAAGAAACTCAGATTTTTAGTGAAACGGGGAAACTCCATAGCATAACTGTTTCGCAGAAGTGTAGTTCTACAGTGACAAAAGAGGTCAGAATAATTAAGAGGCAACAGCAAATAGAACGCAACACCATGTTTGAGAAAAGAGAGAGTCTGTAGAATACTACTAAAGTAGCTGACTAGCTGTGAGTGCAAATTAATTAGTAAAAAAAGTGAATACAAAACTTTGTCTGGTTTTCTTCGAAGCACATTAAGCGGGTGTGCATGATATTTAAAAGTCTATTAAATAAATTGTCTTCGCTTGTTAACATTATTAAAGAAAATTTTTTTGGGATACTCAACGTAATTTAAATTAAAAAATTGCAAAATAAATATTTCTTTATATCCGAAACCGTCGAATAATTTTTATAAAATTGAAACTCTTTCTTTCAAATAGGTTTAGCATCGCAAAAAATTTATAGTTATAATTTTAGTTCATTTGGTGGTTTTAGGTCATTTCTCAAGAAGCAGCAGTCGATTAAGCATATTTTTCTTATCACGACATGTATCAGATTATACAGACACTATTATATAACGATTTTCTTGCTATAAAAATTGTGAAATACTATTAAATGATACGTGCAAGTATGCGTGAAGTTTGTGGAAAAATCTGGCTTATAAATTTCTAAAAAAAAACTTGTAAAGTTTGATCTATATTTCGAAGTGCTAAAGTAAGTAAACCTCTTAATATTGTTATATAGTGATAAAATTTTAACGAAGCAGAGAATGAAATGGTAAAGTTACTGTAGGCAATATGTAATTTCTTATTCAACGCGTTACCAAAATTCCATAAAAACGGGCAGTGAATAGCAGATTACTTGTTGGAAGGCGCTCGAGACCTGTGTTTTTATAGCTTTTTTACCGAAAAATAAAGTGTGGTCAGACATATGTTTATTAGATAAAAGCGATTTCTTTCATCCTCTATAATTTCTGTTCCTTAACACTGTAGCACTAAAACGCTTTGTGTAACCTAAATTCAGAAAATAACAGGAAATAATAAAATGTTTCTTAAATAAAAAGAGACATATTTATCGATCGATAAGGCTGTTAGAAAATGAGCAGATCAAGTGCAACAAATTAAAACAAATTAAAGGATTGTAGAGGATGAAAGAAATAGCTTTCGTCTAATAAAGATATGTCTGACCACATTTTATTTTTCAGTAAAATTAAAAATTTTCGTGCGGTCAGCGGTCAGCGGACAATTATAGTCAATAATATTATTACAAAACACCATGTTCGAAATGTGAAATTTTTTTTTATTACGTCCTAAGATACCATTCGTCGGTATTTCTACGCGATTCTGACTCCATCATTACTATACAATTAAAGAAAACAGGCATTTGTTGTTTTCACATGTGCTAATGTTGTATTTCGCGTGCACAAATAAGAAGTAAAATACTCATTTTAACACTAGATTTACGGAACCCGTCAATTTGACGGATTTCAGATTTCATGCTTAAGTTCAACAAGCATGCATCGGGAAAATGTAAACTCAAAGTGAAATTTATACACGGAAAATGAACAATAAATCTCCGGTAATAAAAATTTAAAATACAGATCTTTTTAAATATCATACGTTCACTTTGATTTAAATCAATAATGTATCCATCAAAACGATCCAATTAATGCCCGTAAACCTAGTGTTAATAAAGAAGCTCATATTTGTTATAAACCGGTGATTCAAGCGACCATCATTGCCCGAATATGAGGTCGCTTGAGTCGCCTGAGCCCGATATTAAATTTGAATCTAATTCATCATCTTGATCGTATATCTGTATTTGAATAACGTTAAATTGTAAAAAAAAACTTAACACTAGGTTTACGGGCTTTAATTGGATCGTTTTGATGGATACATTACTGATTTAAATCAAAGTGAACGTATGATATTTAAAAAAATCTGTATTTTAGATTTTTATTACCGGAGATTTATTGTTCATTTTCCGTGTATAAATTTCATTTTAAGTTTACATTTTCCCGATGCATACTTGTTGAACTTAAGCATGAAATCTAAAATCCGTTAAATTGACGGGTTCCATAAATCTAGTGTTAAAACCATTTTACTTCGTAGATGACGAAAATCCTAGAAAAATTAGAAAAGTCAAGTGGTCTGCAGACACTTCAAAAGTACTGAAGCTAATTCAAAAAAGGCCCTTTATACGATTAGTTACAAGAAAATGAAATATTCTGTTTTTCAGCAAAAAAAAGTAAACGGCAAAACAAAAATGAAGAACACATTCGTAAAAACATTAAGCTAAAAAGCACAAAAAAATAAAAAAAAATCAAGTATTTATAATAAAGACAAATAGACCACAATTATCCATAACGCGACTACTATTACCCTCAGATATAGATAATAGCGATCAAAGGTATCTTTTATTTATTTATTGATTTTATTATCTAGATTAATACAAAGCTAAGGATTTTCGTAATTAACAAACAGCTTAGTGGTTTAAGTCTATAAAAAGTATTTTTTAATAAATACTTGATCTCACTATTCGATTTTATTGCAATTATAGCCTACTTCTTCTCTAATCAGCTGTTCACTGACCATTTTTATGAAATTTTAGTAACGCGTTGAATAAAAAATTAAGAAAGACGATGTAATCCGAGGGTAACGAGAGCCGATTTTCAGATTTTGTAGATTAGGATTTCAAAAGTGTCTAGGAACATTCCCTGACGTGTGCTATGGTTGGACAGATGGTTCGTATGATTATTGAAGTCAGCTGCTGATTGTCGTCCAAGGTTTCAACTACTTAAGCATTTTGTGCGAGTAGTCGGCGTAGGTTGTTCGCCAATGACTCGCTTGCTCAATTTAGCGTACGTGTCTTACAACTGTTATTCGAGTCAATTTTGAGAGGAACACAATTACCTTCCGAAATTCCCTAATTGAAGGCGGCATTGTTTTGTTTAACGATTTCGTGTCAAAAATAAAGTGCACTCGGAAGTCGAACAGCGATATAAATATAAAATGGAGTACCGCCCGCAAATAAATATCAATCGTTCTCATTAAAGTTGTGTTCGTTCGTTTTATTTACTTCAATTTGATGCACGATCCAACAGTTTCTATCATTATTAGGCCATCTTTAATCGAAATTTAATTTTGTTAAAGTGACATTAACACATTGATGACCGGCAGCTTTTCTGAAAATTTACCTCACGTGCCCGGCTATTGTTTTGAAAGCGGATGTGGAAGTAAAACAATATAAATAAACTTTAATAAATTTTATTTATTATTCAACTCTTGATATTTCTTTTTCGTATGATAAAAAGTATAACAATCACCTACGTGTAATGGTACATCACAAGTTTTGCAAATATATCAGGTTTCGCTCCGTTTTACTTTCGAAGAACATACTCTACACGCTCTAGTCGGATTTGTTTCTTTTACAAATTTTTTTTACAACTAAGAACGAAACTTGGCCGGTCTTATAAGCGAGACACAACTCGAGGTATGCAGACCAAATAATTACACTACAAGATTTCCAACAGTGCGCCGTGAAAACAATAAAGATGAGGAAAAAAGCTTATCACGAGTTAACTCGTGACCGGTCAGCAATGTGTTAAAGTAATAGATATTTTAACCCATTTTCATCGGGAGCGGATATAGTCGCGTTGAGTTCAAGCTATTAGGAAACGAAAAAAATTCACCTTTTTATTAGAGATAAATATAGTTTAAATTCTTCATAATTATAATTATAAGTATTTTAAGTATTTTAAGCAGAAACAATATAAGAATGATGGTAGCATTAAAACGTTTTGCCTATTTAGTTGGTACACATTATTTGAATTTTTCATTTGTATTAATGTTCCGTTCTCTATCCAAGATTAAAGATGGTAAGCGAGGTGTTGAAAATTCATGCTTTCGTACTTTATAAACTTATGTTTGGGGATACAGCAGCGAATGCAGCAAAACGCATTTGTAGTGTTTGTGGGGAATGTTCTATTATTAAAAAGAGAGCGTACAAGAATGTCTCGAGTCTATTTCAAACTCGTGAAAATTGAAAACGACAACAAGATTAAAACAGCGGTTAATTCATTTTTTATTCTATTTTTTTATTTTTGCAATCAAAACTCAATTTTTACATAAATGGAAAGTTTAAAAAAAGCATTGAAGAAGAATTATAGAATAATGATCAGCAAATGAAATTATAATTCACTAAAGTTCGGATTCCTTGAATTCTGTACTATAAATCCGCACGAACTTTTTCCGACACCTAATAGTTACACGTAGGAATTTATGGTATTATATTTCTCACAGTATTAAAATTATACATACGTGTATCTTATAGAGGCTCCTTTTCAACTTCTATGCTTTTTTGACTTTAAATAATTTAAACAATTTATAATTGTGACGTATGCAAAGTAGCACTGTAAATGCTAATTTAAAAATATTTCACACGGGAAGTTTGAGAATTTATTTCGTTATCAACATTTAACCCTTTGCACTCGAAAAGGGACTTTACTTGCCACTTAGATTAATACAGCAATTCGAATGGTGAGTGATAAGGAACAACAATTACTTTATCAATAAATATTCCTCTTTACATTTTAGATGTTCGAATCTACGTGCACTTCGTAATACAACATTGTGTTTAAAGTTATTATTTTATATTTAGTGTATACATGTTTGGATAAAATATAAAAAATATGGTGAACATTAAAAGAAAAAAGAAAAAATGAAATATGGAAAAATATTGTTTTGTATATAAACAACAATGATGCGTAGCAACATCTTCCTAAATGCTACAACATTTTTTATACAAAATAAGAAAATTGCATGGGATTGTTGGTAATAAAATTAAATATTACAAACAAATATAAATAAATTAATAAATATATTTATATATAGAGAACAGTTGGGGATGCTGCAGTTCCGCAGTGCTTAAGTACGAGCCGCCTCTGCTCAGATGATGATTTGCGGTCTAATTCGAGCTACAAATTATTATTTGATTCATTATTATAAATATGTATCAACAAATCAATGTTTAATTTTTGTTAATACCGTTACTCTTTACGAATCAACAAACTCCACAGATAGGGTTTGATGACTTATTGCTCTCGTTAATCTAAAGAAATAAAAATTACAATCTAGATTCAATTAAAGCGGTTTTCAAAATTGTGTTGGTATATCTAAGTGAATATTTACACTTTTATTATGCAAATAATCAACAAAATACCAATGACTTATTCATATAAATTGGATATGTTAAAAATTAGTCAAGCAGTCAAATTAGTCTCTCCTAATGTCACATACATTACTTTAATCTAAACAATGTAGCGTCATGTAATGAATTGTGAAACACTGTTACAGTAAGCCCTCGACTTTCGCACATAATTGGTTCCTGAAAGTGTGTGCCAATGCTGAATGTTCGAAAGTGAGTCCTTAATTTCTTTCTGTTCGTATCAACACTGCAGTTTTTCCGTTTCTCGCTCATGTTTATCAATTTATAAGGGCGAAATATTTAAAATTAAACAAATAAATTAGAAAAACACACAACACGTCGACGCACGCCCTAATGCAAGACTGAAACTGTTTTGTTCTCTTTATCCGAACAACATAGTAATCTGATGGCTAGTCTGATGTCCCCTGAGAGGGGACAGAGGATTAACCATCTATAGCCCGAATTTTGTCTACTTATTGGAGAAAAAATAACGATCGATTACAGTTTTTCACTTTGATTAGAAAATGTTTTAGCTAATAATTACTGTAGATGGATCGTGGTGTCGCTACAGTAATACAGTAATCAAATTTAATAGCGCAGTGGTAACTAAACAAAATTAATTTTTTAAGATATAGATACTTCAGTTTGTAGCTTTTAAGTCACAGGGCCCATAGAGAGTTAATCCTTTATAGCCCGAATTTTGCCTGCTTATCGGAGAAAAAATTACGATCGATTACAGTTTTTCACTTTGATTTGAAAATGTTTTAACTAATAATTACTGTAGATGGATCGTGGTGTCGTTACAGTAATACAGTAATCAAATTTAATAGTACAACAGTAACTCGATAAAATAAATTTTTTAACCCTCTATAGCCCGAATTTTGTCAACTTATTGGAGAAAAAATAACGATCGATTACAGTTTTTCACTTTGATTAGAAAATGTTTTAGCTAATAATTACTGTAGATGGATCGTGGTGTCGCTACAGTAATACAGTAATCAAATTTAATAGCGCAGTGGTAACTAAACAAAATTAATTTTTTAAGATATAGATACTTCAGTTTGTAGCTTTTAAGTCACAGGGCCCATAGAGAGTTAATCCTTTATAGCCCGAATTTTGCCTGCTTATCGGAGAAAAAATTACGATCGATTACAGTTTTTCACTTTGATTTGAAAATGTTTTAACTAATAATTACTGTAGATGGATCGTGGTGTCGTTACAGTAATACAGTAATCAAATTTAATAGTACAACAGTAACTCGATAAAATAAATTTTTTAACCCTCTATAGCCCGAATTTTGTCAGCTTATTGGAGAAAAAATTACGATTGATTACAGTTCTTCACTTTGATTTGAAAATGTTTTAGCTAATAATTACTGTAGATGTATCGTGGTGTCGCTACAGTACTACAGTAATGAAATTTAGTAGCGCAGTGGTAACTAAACAAAATTAATTTTTTAAAATATAGATACTTCAGTTTGTAGCTTTTAAGTCACACGGTCCCATAGAAAGTTAACTCTCTATAGCCCGAATTTTGTCTGCTTATTGGAGAAAAAATTACGATTGATTACAGTTTTCCACTGTGATTGGAAAATGTTTTAGCTAATAATTACTGTAGATGGATCGTGGTGTCGCTACAGTAATACAGTAATCAAATTTAATAGTGCAGTGGTAAGTAAACAAAATTAATTTTTTAAAATACAGATACATCAGTTTGTAACTTTTAAGTCACACGGTCCCATAGAGGGTTAAACAGCTGAATCTTTAAAAATGTGCGAAATAGCGAATTGTGCGAAAATAGAATGTGCGAAAGTCGAGGGCCACGTGTACTAACTTAATCCAACACAAGGTTCGGTCGCTCAAGAATCCGTACGATAGATTTGTACAATACTTTCGGACGTGGAAAACGACACGAGAATTGGTACAGTGCAAGGAGTTCGTCCTCGATGGGTTACTTGATGTAAATACAATGAATTAGAGAATAAATAATTCGGAACAACGAGAAGAAAACGACAAAAATTAAGCTGTCTTAAAAATGCGTGTTAAAAAGTAATGTAACTTGATTCGACGATGATGATACGGACGATAATTGCAAGTTTAGATAAACGAGCGTTAATTAAAAAATTCTGGATAAAAATGTTTTTCAATTTTTATTCAATTATATCCTTTTATACTAAACTTACGAGATACTATGTAAAGCGTACAAAGGTTTATTTTCACGAGCAATGACGTAACATCAACAATGCGAGCCATGGTACCGTCTGTAAACGGGTCCATAAAATAAACAATTTTCGCAACATACGTGATTTATCACATACGAGAACTTTTGGCTGTTCTTCCGACAGGTCCATGTTGCCGATTAATTTGAAATTTATGGGGAGTCTTGTGCAGGAAGAGTGGACCCTAAGGCCCGATGCAGACGAGCGACTTTTGTCCGCGCGATCTTTCTGCGATCATATGTTTGTCTTTATTGTTTTGAATTGGAAAACAAAGAACACACTACCGGCCATAAGTGTTGTCCCACCTCCAAATTTCGTTACTACTCAAATGACAGGTATTTTATTGTTATGAAAATGTGCGTATCATTAAATCTTAATTATAAGGTCTATTAGCCTTATATATTATTTATATTAATAGATGGTTTCTATTAAACCAGTAGTATTATTAATATATATATTAATATATATTATATAGTATATTATATTATATTATATTATATTATATTATATTACATATATTATATATTATATAATATATATATAATATATATATTAAATAAGTAAATGAGTTTACTGTTTTTTTTTATGAAACGACAATTTTAGAGGTAAAGAAACCCATTTTTCTAAAATTTTTATAACGATCAGGTAATACGGGCACCTTGTTCTTCTCAAATTTTATACCGCATTTTATACCGCGTTAACACTAGGTTTACGGGCGTTGATTGGATCATTTTGATGGTTACATTGAAATAGAAATTTTTTGTAATATCATTAGTTCGGTTTGCTTCAAATTAATAGATTTCTATAAACAGAGATTTATTTATTACATTTTTCTATAAAATTTTCATTTTGAGTTTACATTTTCCGCACGCATGATTGCTAAACTCAGGCACGAAATCTGAACTGCGTCAAATTGACGGGTTCCGTAAATCTAGTGTTAAACTTTGATAGAGTAAACAATTGATTTTCAAGTGTTTAAAGAATGTCGGGGAGAAAAGTTATTTAATATAACTTTAATTATTAATTTAAGTTATTAGTAATAAAGTTAGTAAAAATTTTAGTTTAGTAAAAATTAGTTATTAAATTTTTAATTTAAGTTATTAATAATATCCCTTGTTTTCGTGTTATTTTTAGGGTGTGCAAAGACTTATGGCCGGTAGTGTACATGGTCGTAGCGAGATCGCGCGAACAAAAGTTACACGTCTGCATCGAGTCTTAACCTAAAATTTTATCTTCGGATATTTATTAGTTTTCGAGATATTAATAAAAAAAACTGTCAACACTATATATTGAGTAATACAACCGTCTTCGCTGTGGTGGTTATCGTAGACGACTATTCAGTAGCCGATGACGCTGTAGCGAGATCGGTCTCGGTATCTATAGGGTGACCAATTTACGTAGATTTAAATTAGGTTTGGGCTACGTTTTCAATGGTTGTTTCGTTCAGTGAGCCTTACTCGAACGAAATTCGTCACTCTATAGATATTGAAGCCGATATCGCTACAATTAAAGACGCCGAGAGAAAAACATGATAAATTTCATGTTTTGTGTTCTATAAGAGAGTAATTTTTAAATTAAAAACGTTCTCAACCAATCTCTGTACATTTATTTTTAAAAACCAAATACCTTTGAACCTGACAGATTGGTTCTGCTTTCAGCTGATATATTAAAGTCCTTTTAACTACCAGATAACATAAAAATAAAATAATCAACAAAAATGGACTTATCGTGTTTTCTGCTTGTAGTCTTCAATTAGTAATTGTATTATTTTTTCAATTGATCGAAACAATAGTAACACAGGAAATATAAATCTCAAAGTAAGGAATCAATCTTCGTTTTATCAAAGATGCAATTTTTCAATGATCTATTTGAAATTATAAATGTCTCAGAAATGGTGTTCAAAAAAGTACTTAACCCTTTCGAGACCAATTGCACACCGTGTGTGCAATGGATTTCCGAGGCTATAAGACAGCCTGCACACCGTGTGTGCAATAACAGTAATGTGCAATTATCAGTTGTTCCGAGTAAACTAGTCGTCGAAATAAGATTTTTCTGAAACTAATGAAATCTGTAAAGTACAGGAAAACAAAATTTGGCATTGGTTTTACTGTGTACCAAAAAATCTAAAAATTATCCGAAGCCTTTCTTACATGAAAAATACTATGAATACGCATGCAGCGAAGACTTAAGATAATAAGTTTCACTCCTGGGGACCGTGTTCGAAAAAAATCGTCGTCTCGAATGGGTTAACCCTTTCGCTACTACGGGCGACTATAGTCGCTCGACTATTGGATAATATCAACAGCTGTAGACGCTCAATGAATCGCATTCATATTTGGAAATTATAAGCATATAATGAGAAAAATAGTATTTATTGTTCACGGATACGTTAAATTAGATAACTTAATGCATAAGAGCACAAAGAATCGTTATAGCGAGACAATATAATATATGTCATCGATGCTATGGGCACGTTTTTCGGCAAACACCTTCGTAGCGAAAGGGTTAAGAAGAATGTTAGAATTATTGTTCGTTTGTCGATTCTCTGTTTATTGTATCATAATGTCGAGATTTGTCGATCTCTCTGATTGATGTGATGTTTGTCCCAAATTATTTAGACAGGCTTCTCTTGACTCATCGTCATTCAATAAATTACCAACACAAAATGATTTTACAGGGTTGCTTGAATAAATCAGACGTACGTGATAGACGTAAAATTAATTATTTTATTACGGATAGAAGTTTTTTTGAATTTTTGATTTTTTTTTTAAGGATATTGTAGTTATTAACCACTCGACTTGCGCCGCTATGGCGACATGAATAATTTTCTTCAGAGATTAAGTTTTGAATTAAATTTTGTATCTTGGTCAATTCAAGCGCTTCTTTTGTTTTAAAATAAAGAAAATTAACTAAGTAAATAAAAAATCGTAAACATTTGTAATTTTCTGTTTCTCTTTCCAAAAGAACACTAAGTTTTCGCAGTAGTTCTTTGAAACTTAACACTAGAACTACCGACGATTAAAGTTTACTTATTTCTACCGAAGAAATCAAAGTGGAGAGTATATAAAATAATATGCAATGCGACTCGGACAAAAGTTTATCTATATTTTTAATAGAAAAGCGCGGAAAATCTGCCCAAAGACACCGTAGTTAATTTATAAAGATTCTGTAAAAAATTACGAATGGGTCATTTTGACCATTTTGGTAGTTCTAGTGTTAAATAAGTTCGCGAGTGCAAAGGGTTAAACTAAGTTTCTACATATTTGTAAAATGTTTATTCTTATTTATAGTTTTATCTTTTTCTGCAAGGTAGTGGATAATTGACATGAATTCTATAAGTTAATACTTAAATGGATTGAAATGTTGCACAACTGTGCGCAGTATACTTTTCTTTCTTTGATAATAATTTTGCGTGATTGAAGTATAATGAACACCTGTTTTGCATTTGTTATTTATATCATTTATATTATTTGAAGTTATGCATATTATTGTTATATTTATATCATTTATATTATTTGAAGTTATGCACATTTGTATCATTTTAGTTGTATACTATTTTATGAAGAATCTTAATTTGTTCTTATCCTATCTTATTTATTCATTTATTAAGGCCACATCCATCTTGTGGTTATTTGTGACCACAAAAATATACAATATTACATAGTTATGTAATTAAGCTGCAATAAAAATAATATTCTAGTGTATACACAGTATATACACGTTATAGAAAGCTTACAATATAGGTAACATACACATGGATTCATAATAAGATGATATATATTAACAGTAACAATAAGTATAAGTATCTATTTTATTTTATTTTATTAAAGACATAAATTAATGTCTTTAGTTTTTATTAAAGACATAAATTAATGTCTTTAGTTTTTATTAAAGCCATTATTGTCTTTAATAAAATTTTTAAGAAAAAGTAAGAGGTCTCTACAGGGTAACTAGTCATTAAGGATTTTTTTTGGTTTATTCAGAAAGTAAATATGTCTTTTGTTGAGTGTATTTTTTAACTGTGTTTATTAAAACAGTTACACTACCGCTCATAAGTATCCGGACACTAATAAATTTGCCAACTTGATCAATTTCTATTGATTTCAGTACATAAATGTTACTGAAACATGTAAATTAGTGACAGTTTAATGACTGGAAGTAATATTTACTACCTTCTTAAAGAATCGATATACTGTAAATTGAAGTTATCCATTAATAAAAATTTACCAATAGCGTATTAAAATGAAATACACGATTCGTGAAAGGACACTCCTTGATTTAACCATGGTAGAAAAACGTCATTATTTAATCCATAGGTTAGCAATTAAATAACCCAAATATAAAGAACTTTTCAAATAACAGAACAGTTTTATAAGGTTCGACACATGTAGACTTTAATATCATTTTTATTTCATATTGGCTCAGTAATTTATTCACAATATTATATTTTATCCTGTTATAATATTCTGCTAACACATAACTGTAACAATAACAATTGAATAACAAAATCATAAATTACATTCTGTTAAAAATAAGCAATTGTCCGGATACTTTTGAGCGGTAGTGTACGTCGAGTTAAAGTCTTTTAAGAATGTGTAAAATTTAAAAACGTTAGAATATTGTATAGTATACATTATATAAGATATTTAAAGGATTTCAATTGTCTGTCGTATATTAAGTTAACGAGAAACTTCTAAAGCGTTTTCTAGTATCCTCTCTATTTTTTTGTTTTAATTCTGTAAATGTAATGAAACGAAACGGCTGCAACAAAATATTTGTACACCATTGTATTTATGTTAGCATTTACATACTGATTAATTAGATTCGAGTACTTGTATTAAATTTCCTATCATTTAATTGTACTTTGATGTGGCTACAAAAATTTGGTGCTATAGAAATGATACGTAGAACCTGATCAGAAAAGGTCTGATTTAAAACTATGGGTATGTACGAATACTTCGATGGTAATTTTTATTAAATCTCAAAAGATTTGCTTTAATCAATGTTTTTCAAAATTATCGAATATTAATCTTCAAAATTGTAAT
>SMSQ01018649.1:26829-40160 GCA_019453375.1 Ctenoplectra terminalis | reverse complement strand
TGAAATTTATATACAGAAAATGTGCTAAATATTCCTCTGGCGACGATGATTTCTTAATTTAAAGTNTTTCCTTTACTAATCATTTCCTTTACTAATCATTTTCTTTATTAATCGTTTTCTTTACTAATCGTTTTNAAATTATCCGGCAACGGTGGAAATAATCAAACATAACAACGGTACAATTTAGCGAGCGCGAAAAAAAAAGAAGTAAAAAAAGAAAAAAAAGAAAAGAAAAATTCGTCACGCTCGTGAGAGGAGTAACAATCGGGCGCCGTAAGTGTTGTTCATTGGAAATTTCCAATCGAACAGGATAGCAGAGGGACGGATATAGGATAGGACAAGGGTTTCGAGAGCCTGTCGATTTGGCGGCGCGTAAAAAAGTCCTGGAACAGTCGAAAATCATTCGTTCGGCAACGAGAGCCGCCGATGCACCGGAACTGGCTGCACGGCCTTATGCACCGCGCGCATTAGATCGATCGCGGCCCTACAGAGGAAACTGCATTGCAGCTACCGAACGCGCCGACCAAATTTCCAATTTCGAACTCCGCTGGTTAAGGTTCTGAGGATTTTTATCGTTTAATTGGTGACTCCGTTGAAACGAACCGTTTTTCTGCCAGCGATTCCTATTTGCTGATTTATTTATTTATTTATTTATTTGTTTGTTTGTTTGCTTATTAAGTGTGAATCGTGTTGCTGTTTTTATGTGATTATGATTATGAACGACTCGAAGAGTTGAATATGGTTTGAAAGATTTAGTGGATTGTATCGGTGTTAATATATCTTGAGCGGGAAACGGCTAAACTCTATTTGTGTATATTATCAGCGCGGGAGACGACAAAACTCGTTTTCGACGAATTATCGGTTTTTTGGCGACAAACCGATTTTTTTTACAATAAATAGACTTTCTTCTAAATTCCTAAAAATGGACCACGATAGAATAGAATGTGATGACGAAGAATTAACTTTTCGATTTTTGAGAAAGTATCTTTATTTTTATAAAGCGAGTAAAGAATTTTTAAGAAGAAACCGAGAGTTTTGTTAAAAAATAATCCACGGTTCAAAAATTATAGCTATTTTATGCGCAAGTAATTTTGCGCGCGAATTGCAAAAAATCGCCCGCTATATGATGAGAGTTTGACAAGAAAACTAATTAATTATTCGAACGAAATTATTCGAACGACTCAAATAGTTGAGTATCGGTTCGATAATTTAGAATTATAATGCTTTGCGTAAATCTTGGCTAAACTTCCGGCCGCAGCGAAGTCCGAACTCGGATAAATAAAATATTAATTTCTCGGGAAAACCGGGTATCTTTCATTNCGGGCGCCGTAAGTGTTGTTCATTGGAAATTTCCAATCGAACAGGATAGCAGAGGGACGGATATAGGATAGGACAAGGGTTTCGAGAGCCTGTCGATTTGGCGGCGCGTAAAAAAGTCCTGGAACAGTCGAAAATCATTCGTTCGGCAACGAGAGCCGCCGATGCACCGGAACTGGCTGCACGGCCTTATGCACCGCGCGCATTAGATCGATCGCGGCCCTACAGAGGAAACTGCATTGCAGCTACCGAACGCGCCGACCAAATTTCCAATTTCGAACTCCGCTGGTTAAGGTTCTGAGGATTTTTATCGTTTAATTGGTGACTCCGTTGAAACGAACCGTTTTTCTGCCAGCGATTCCTATTTGCTGATTTATTTATTTATTTATTTATTTGTTTGTTTGTTTGTTTGCTTATTAAGTGTGAATCGTGTTGCTGTTTTTATGTGATTATGATTATGAACGACTCGAAGAGTTGAATATGGATTGAAAGATTTAGTGGATTGTATCGGTGTTAATATATCTTGAGCGGGAAACTGCTAAACTCTATTTGTGTATATTATCAGCGCGGGAGACGACAAAACTCGTTTTCGACGAATTATCGGTTTTTTGGCGACAAACCGATTTTTTTACAATAAATAGACTTTCTTCTAAATTCCTAAAAATGGACCACGATAGAATAGAATGTGATGACGAAGAATTAAATTTTCGATTTTTGAGAAAGTATCTTTATTTTTATAAAGCGAGTAAAGAATTTTTAAGAAGAAACCGAGAATATTGTTAAAAAATAATCCACAGTTCAAAAATTATAGCTATTTTATGCGCAAGTAATTTTGCGCGCGAATTGCAAAAAATTGCCCGCTATATGATGAGAGTTTGACAAGAAAACTAATTAATTATTCGAACGACTCAAATAGTTGAGTATCGGTTCGATAATTTAGAATTATAATGCTTTGCGTAAATCTTGGCTAAACTTCCGGCCGAAGCGAAGTCCGAACTCGGATGAATAAAATATTAATTTCTCGGGAAAACCGGGTATCTTTCATTTTTTTTTCTCGCTGAAATTGCTGAACGGAATCCAGAGAAGTTGAGGCACTCAGTAAAATTACCCCTTTCACCGGCTAGTGCCTGTTGAAATGTCAACAAACTTTCGCAATCCTGTTGCTTTCGGGACGAAGCAAATTAATCCGGCATAACGAAGTTCGTTACCGGTTCTCGTTGATTAACGAGTCAAAATATGGGAAAAAGAGGCTTCGCAAGGAACGCCAACTCGTGCTTCTTTGATCGTTTGATCAGTACTCTAGGGAAATTTTTATTAAATTAACTGATACCGTGTCTCGACGTGAGCGGTAACTTCAATTTATGTTACGTTGTGTGTGAATTTATTAAATTAAAAATAGGAAAGTAAAGGAACATCTGTGAAATTTGTAAAATGAATGGAACTTCTTGAAACGTCTTCCGCTTTTACTTTTCTTTTTTTGCTTTTTTGTCGTCAATAAATTCTGAAGACATCCTTCGGAATAGGAAAAAGGAGTTTAAACCGAAGCCACGCGTTTCAATTTGGTCGGTTTATGCGGAAACCTGGTTGTTCGTCGGGGTTATTGATTGCTAGAAACGCATGGCACGACGAAAAAGAACTTTTACGATTGTTTATCGCAGACACCCGTCTAATGACGCGTAGCAGACGAGCAGCAGTTGAGAAGTTTTACTGTTCCGAGTTTATAAGTTTTCCAATCAACGAAACGTTCCGGTTGACGACAGTCGTTCCGAGACAACTGCATTGGATAACGGTCTCGCGAAAAATTGATAGATTTCAATTTGATACTCGCGAGTTTGTTGTCGCTGATGGGTTGAAGAAATTGAAACAGCGTAACTGCAGTCAATATTTTGGATGATATCTAGTTTTCTTCTTCGGTTTGTTAGATTTGGAATTGGACGTTTTGTTATTGGTAGATTTGAAGATATTTTTAATTTTATTATCTGTTTGAATTTTAGGTTTTTGTATCTATCTAAATCTTTAAACTTTGAAACTTCTTATTTTAATTCTTCGATTTTCAAAGTCTCAGGAATCTAAATTTTTTTAATTTTTAAATTCACAAATTTTAATTCTCAAAATTCACAAATATTTAAATTTTCGCTTATCCAACATTCACAAATATTTAAATTTTCGAATTTTAAAATTCTCAAATATTTAAATCTTGGGATTTTTAAATTTACAAATATTTAAATTTTCAGATATTTAGATTTTCGAATTTTCAAATTTACAAATATTTAAATCATCGAATTTTAAGATCTTCAGATATTTAAATCTTCGAATCTTCAAATTCTCAAATATTTAAATCAACGAATTTTTAAATTTTTAGATATTTAAATCTTCGGATTTTAAAATTCATAGATGTTTAGATTTTCCAATTTTTAAATTTGCAAGTATTTAAATCTTCGAATTTTCCAATTTTCAGATATTTAAATCTCCGAATTTTCAAATCTCCACATATTTAAATCTTCGAATTTTCAAATTTACAACTTATAAAATTTTCCAATTTTCACATTCTCAAATTCTGTAATTCCGAATTACCTAAATTCTCAAATTTCCAACTCCCAAGTATCCACCTTCTCAATCATTCAAACTCTGAAACTTCGAAATTTAAAAACGTTAATAAAAGTTCTGAAACTCTATATCTAAAAAATTTCAAACATTCGAAACTATTAACAGCACTGAAACACCTTCAAACTTTCAACCCTTTGAAGCCAAAAGATTTACATTTGTCAGCCTGTCTGAATGACCTGTTGTGCGCACAAAAGCACAAAAGCACAAAAGCACAAAAGCACAACGAGGTACAGATTTCACTAGCAGCCTAGAAATTGGCATGATGTTTGAAAGCTTCTTGAGCCTCGTATCCGCAGATACGGCCGATCGAAGGTCAGTGGCGCAATCACACGTTGCCGCAAGCTGCATTATTTACGGAAACTCTGGGACATTCTAAAAGCGAGTGTCGTGCTAGCCTTCAATTACGAAATTGCCGATTGCATCGGCTGAGAAAATAGACAACACCCAGCTCTTCCACGAATTTTCATTTCTATTCTACCTTCGAGATCAATTAGTTTCCACTTCGAGAAATATTATGCTACAATACTTTTACTTATTTTTAATTTAAGCGTATCTAAATAGTTTATTATTTTTGGCTTGCTATTTTATAAACGTTTAACGTACAGAGCATGTACCTTTTATATTACAATTTTTAAAAAAAGGAAACTGGGAACAAGTTGATGTTATTCAAATTATTATATTAAATATTTATTATATTATCACAACTACATACAATAAGATGTATATTTATTCTTATTCTTAGATTTCTTTTTGGTATTTCCATAAGAGTCATTCTATCGCTTTATTAATAAAATAAATACAATTTTTAGAAAATTTTAGGTAGAGAAATTATCATTTTTTATGTTTAATTTCATACAATATTCATTCAGTTGAAAAATATAGCTTCTCGATTATTATATAATTTTTTAAATAAATCTAAAAACATCGAAGTGGACCACACATTAAATTTTACATCTATAATAATTACACTACAGATTTTTACTCATTTATAAGAAATTTATAGATACAAAATTGCACAAAATGTGGGTAATATAAAAAGAAAATAAAAATAACGAAATTATAGGACGTTTTATACCTAGTAAGTAAACTTACTTTTTTTCCCCAGTTCTTTTTATTTTACTATATTCTCAAAAATACAAATTTGCATAGAAATCCCCAGTCTGATGATAATTTTACGTATGTTTCGAAGATTTATCGTATCGTTGTGTTAAAAACTAGTTAGGAATTTTCAAGAGCTTCAGGAGTTCAGCATATTTTAGCTGTCCAAAGAAAAATGATAACCAAACGATATAAAAATTGCTTTGCATCGAAGATCATCCTTGGAGGAAATCAAATTCTCGTCATAATTCCACACGCTGCAGATTTTATCCGCCTAGCGTGACGTGATTAAGTAGCTTGCCCGCTAGGAATTTGTTAACCAGCGGGTGAAGAAATTAATCGAAGTCTAATTAAGCGTTTATTCCCAGCCCATTTACCTCGAAACCGTAATGGCGAGTTTTTCTCGGACGCCAGCGGGCGAATCACGCCATTCTCTGTCGCTCGATCGTTAATTTCGGTCTCAGGAGGATTTAATTGTCGGCCATGAGGCTGTGGTCCGTTCCCATGAAGCCTCGCGACGCGATCCCGCGTAAATTGAAATATTTTCTTCGTTTTCATCCATTCTGATTGTCGAGTCTCGCGATTTTTAATTATTCACATATATTCCTGGTTTAATATTAAATAATATTTTTAAATAGGGAAGGAATTGTAAGAGTGGGAAAATTGTTTTTTTTAGTTTTTCGCAAACATAATTCATACTGACGATTATCAAGCTTCACAATTTTTAATTATTTACATATATTCACAGTTTAATATTAAATAATATTTTTTTTAACTTTGCTNTCGTCATAATTCCACACGCTGCAGATTTTATCCGCCTAGCGTGACGTGATTAAGTAGCTTGCCCGCTAGGAATTTGTTAACCAGCGGGTGAAGAAATTAATCGAAGTCTAATTAAGCGTTTATTCCCAGCCCATTTACCTCGAAACCGTAATGGCGAGTTTTTCTCGGACGCCAGCGGGCGAATCACGCCATTCTCTGTCGCTCGATCGTTAATTTCGGTCTCAGGAGGATTTAATTGTCGGCCATGAGGCTGTGGTCCGTTCCCATGAAGCCTCGCGACGCGATCCCGCGTAAATTGAAATATTTTCTTCGTTTTCATCCATTCTGATTGTCGAGTCTCGCGATGTTTAATTATTCACATATATTCCTGGTTTAATATTAAATAATATTTTTAAGTAGGGAAGGAATTGTAAGAGTGGGAAAATTGTTTTTTTTTTTAGTTTTTTGCAATCATAATTCATACTGACGATTATCAAGCTTCACAATCTTTAATTATTTAGATATATTCACGGTTTAATATTAAATAATTTTTTTTTTTAACTTTGTATGAAAAAGATAATTAATAATGGTAGAAATATAGTTTTTTTAATTTTTCGTAATCATAATTCATACTGACGATTATCCAGCTTCACAATTTTTAATTATTTACATAAATTCACGGTTTAATATTAAATAATTTTTTTTTAGCCCAGCTTGATAAAAAAAATTAATAAAGAAAGGAATTGTAAGAGTGAGAATATAGTTTTTTTAATTTTTCGCAATCATAATTACCACTGACAAATATAATCCAACTTATCACGGTTTTATGATTTTAATTTCTCATCTATTTATTCATAAAATTTCAATTTCATACCTAACTGAACCTTATGAGTATTTAATGTGTTTCACGATTAAAAAGGGAAAATAGTGTCTCAATTTTCCACGATCGTAATTAATGCTGACAAATGTAACCTACCTTGTTGTAATTTATTTTTACTTTTATTCTTCATTTTTATACCAGCTTCTTCAATCGTATCCTTGATGATGTTTCTTTTCATAAAAATATCAAGCGGTTGCAATTTTATCGCATATTGAATGCTTCCTGCTTGTAACACGCTAATAACACGTGGATTCGCTGATGTATGGATAGATAAATATCAGCTCGACGCCCGACATTAATTAAGCATCACTTAAAGAACGTACCGTGTCACTGCCAAGAAAGAAGCGCGGTTCATTGTCACGGTTCAAGGTGCTGATCGTTGCATCACTTATTAAGTGGAAACCATACTGTCTGTCAGCATCTTCGTTTATTTTCGGCTAATCGATACCTGAATCGCAATTTTCCATTGCCTAATTAAAACCCAATCGATGCGATTCGGAAAAGAACCTGTGATTTTTTTACCTTCGTGCAAAATTAATTGTCCATCTTCTTTTTAATACATTTTTTTAATTTCTACATAGAGACTATGTATAATTTCTACATTATACATAGAGAATTATTTTGATTAATTATTCTGATTTTCTTCTTTTGCAAATTATTTTTCTACTGGTTGAATTGTTTTGGAATTTTTTTGTTGGTATGAATTTTATTATTTTGTCATTGAACAGATGTTTAATTTTTTAAGTTTTGTCTGGGTTGCGATATGCAATGTTATAGTCATTTTGAATTGATGGTAATTTTAATATTTCACTGATAATTGGAATATAATTCTTGTCGAATTTCATTTCAAAATTCAACTATAATTCATTCCAATTTAATTACGATTCGAAGGTTTCGGTTCCAAATTCAGTGACGATTCGGATATTTTTCATATCCAAAAATATTACCGAATTCGATAATAATTCAAATATTATTCTTGTCCAATTGGTATTTCAAAACTCTGTGATATCCCGAATATTTTCTATATTCATCTCAATTTCCAAATTTAATCACAATTCCAACATTTCAGTTCCAAATTCACTAACAATTCTAATATTTTTCTCACCCCAAAAGATATTACCGAACTCAATAATAATTCAAATATCATTCTCGTCCAATTGTTATTTCAAAACTCTGTGATATCCCGAATATTTTCTATATCCAACTCAATTCCAAAATTTAATCACAATTCCAACATTTCGATTCCAAATTAAATGACTTTAATATTTTGATTTCAATATTTTTCTTACAAGTCAAATATTCTCATCGTTGAGCTTCCTTTCCAAATTATACAACGGTTATATTTTGCTCAACCAACTTGCAGAAGTAACAGAATAAACTGTCCCTGTTTCACAAGCGACATTTCCGCCGCCATGTTTTCCCCTGAAAATATCTGGAACAGAGTCCGGTGAGTCCCATCGGTGAAGAATAATATCGCGGCGCGAGTGTCCATGACAAACTTCATATCTACCGGATGTTCCGCGCTCTGAACCGACCGCAAGTAAGTTGGACGTGCAACTCTAGCAGCGGCAAAAGTCCAAAATATTGGCCGTTGAGAATTGATCTGGATTTCGATTATAGACTAATATTTTCTGTCACGATAAACGTTCTATTTATCGAACCTTTTTCTCAGAAAATAATACATTTGGTTCGTTTGAAATTTTTCTCCATAAATACCAGACTATCGAAATTAACTGTTACATGATATTTAAGAAAATCGCCCGATAAAATTGTATTATTAAATCAGTGTATAATTATTACACGTAATATTGATCAAATATAAATGTAGCGTTGGAAAGGAAAACATTCTTTTTAAATAGAAATAATTTATTAATAGCAGTTTGCCCTGAATAAATTAACTCGTAGCTTCTTTAACCTTTAACCAGGTGGGATTAAATTAATCCCAGCAGGTTTTAATCTACCGTATTTCTTTTTCGAAGAAAAGTTTTCGAATATATTAATTCCTTCGCCTTAAAAAGATTTAAATGATAAATCATTTATCTATTTTTTTTCTTTCAATTTTAAAGTCATATTTGCAGACAGTTAATAACTCGGCAGTACAATAATAAAATTAAATAATACAGTAATAAGCAAGTCGAATAAAATTTCAAAACTATAAAAATCATATATAAAACAATACTATAAAAAAATACTATAAAAATCTATAAGAGGTTAAAGAAATTAAAAAAAAAAAATAAATAAAAAGGATTCTTCAATATTAATCACTCTCTACGTTTTATGTTAAATAAAAAAGAGTCGCAAAAAATATTGAAGAATAAAATTTCAAAACTATAAAAATCATATATAAAACAATACTGTAAAAAAATACTATAAAAATCTATAAAAGGTTAAAGAAATTTAAAAAAAATAAATAAAAATGATTCTTCAATATTAATCACTCTCTACGTTTTATGTTAAATAAAAATGAGTCGCAAAAAATATTGACCTATAAAAAAAGTCCAATGATAATCCCATGTCAAACTAGCTCCACTGTTATCCAATTAACTTTATCCTAATAAGCTATCGGTCTTAAGCGTCCAAGAGGTCCAAGACGATATTCACCCCTCGATACTCCGCTCCTGTTTTCTCGTATCAAGTTCGTCTTATAACATAATCATTAAATGGCTACCGGTACAAACTAATATAGAGTTGCGTTACAACTTTAATATTGCAACGGAGTTCGGTGTTTCGCACAACTGACGGTTTGCCAATATGGACACGACCGAAACTTTAAAGCGATACCAGTGGTTGATGAACACAACGGTTTGGATTTTCCCGCTTATTGTCCTCGTTTTCGTAAACAATTTGCGAGAAAGGTTGGTTAAAAGTTGTCAGAAATAACGGCGTTCGCCATGTAATTTAATATGTTTAAAACGGAACTGAGAGAAATGAGAAAGTAGCAGTGGTTTCTGGCTGGAAGAGTCGATGAAACAAATTTTGAGGATCTTTTTAACTAAAATGATCGGGTTGTAATTTCTCATAAAAATTCTATAAATTCACAACGATTTAAATCGGTGAATTCTTCGTCATTTTCCGGGAAAAAAATAAGTAAAAATTTATTTCTTTGGATACAAACAGGTCTATTTTAATCGTCGGTAGTTTTACTCTTAAATGTATAACACTGAAACTAGCGAAGTGTTCGAAATAATTGGTTTATAAATTTGCAACGATACAATTTAGAGAATTTTTCACGATTTTCTGTAAAAAACATAGACAAAGATTCCTTTTCTTTACGTTATACAATTTTTCGAACACCTATCATTTTTATTTCTTCGAGTACAAATAGGTCTGCCTTAATCGTCGGTAGGTTTAGCGTTAAATAGGGTCGCAAAATATGAAAGTAAAATATTTCGAACCTAACCAATTTATAATTTCAAATATTTGTTAACTTCGTAAAAAGACCGACTTTATTCTGTATTGTTCCTCTGTTAGCATTATTTGTATCGTCCAAATAATCCGAAACAATCTTGTCCACCCGTAACGCTAATGGACTACGTTTCAACGACGAGGAAAAAGGAAAAGAAAGGGCGGCTTATTTTACGTGCATCGCAAATTCGGTTGCGAAGAAGGGCGGGGTAAATGTGTCTTTAAATGGCGAAAAGCGGCAAAGTGAAATAATTTCGCCTTATCACCGGCTATTAACCGCGGCAGTCGCGTTTTTAGGACAAAGCCGAAACGGTAGCGTGGTCCGCTCATTAGAGCCGTTATTGTTCGCTGTTCGTGCTCATTATGGAGTCGTTTCACTTGGAATTTCACGGTCCTGACGGTTAGCTGCCAATTGGCTGGCGCGATAAAAAGGACGAAATTTCGAGGGAGCCACGTGGACATTGCTATCAATTCGAACGATACTTGTTGAACGATTAACATTGGTCGTTGATCGCAATTCTCGTTCTAAAATTCTTCACAATTCTATAGAATTTCGTAAGAAATAGATGTGACAGATTTTTATACGCGATTAGTTTCGTATGTGAAACATGGTATAGCAGTGATAAAACAATCACCTTTCAAATGGAGATTAAATGATCTCCCTGCACGAAGAAGCCTGCCATAAATATTCATTTTTCCGTAGATAGAGTGATACATGTGTTGCCTCGTAAAATAATTTTCTAGGCATTAAGAAAGTTATATGGCCGTGAATCTGTATTTAAAAAAACATGTATTTTATTCGCTCAGCACTGTGCTAACACGTTTTATTAACACTTTGCACTCGGAGCCGTCTCGCGACATTTTTATAGGAAAGCGAGCGAACAGAAATCGTTCGATATTTCGTTATACACCATACTTTTTGATTTGCTGTCTCTTGTCATTTGAAACAGAGAACTTCAAGGAAACATGCATTTTTAAAAAAAAGTTACGCCGACGTAAGTTCGTCCTCTGTAATCATTAATATCATTAATAAACTCTGATATACTCTGAGCGGAAACGTTCGAGTGCAAAGGGTTAATATACTTCACTGATACCGGACAGTCCATTTGTAGGAATTATAAAGTGAGAAACTGTAATCAATCAATAATTCTTTTCGGAAGACACTAAAGAGCTTACTGGAACTGTCAAATCGTGTAAAAACCTGCTTAGTTTCTTGAAACATGTAAATCTTCTGCGCCTAATTTAAGCTTTGATCCAATATGGTATTACCTAGTCTAATGGTCACTTTCGTCTTGCACTGGGACTGTTTCACAGTCATCCATCTGCTTTACACATGTCTGAAGTGGAATTTACTTCATTGGTTTCGTATTAAATCAACGTTTTCCCAACGGTGAAATTACGTGGTTATAACCCATTCGGGTTGATGCAACTTTAAATTTAAATTAAAAAAAATAATAATTCTTTTCTTCAAACCAATCAAAATTCCGATCACAAAATATCAATGAGAAATACGACAGCCGTATTCTGATACTTAATCAAACAAACAGTCGAACCCATCACTACCCCATCGAATTAGTTCAAATTAATTTAATCGCCGACCGTGGACGATATATGCCGAGTATATTCCATAGCCGACGTTAAGAACGAAAGGATCAAAGTTAATACTCGCCGATTAAATTAAAAATAATCATTATTGCATCTTCGAAACGACTATTTCCCTTCCGTGTACTTTATTCGAGCCCAGTGACTCAAGAAAGTAAGGATCAGCCGATTGATCGTGCTCGTTGAACTCGATCCGAGTCGAAGGCATCCAGAGGCAGCGGTCTTGGAGGAAAAAGGATCCCGAGGACAACGAGGATCCTTTTATCGCGTGACTGACACACTTGGATGAGCATCGAATACTTTTTCCTTTCGGTTCGCTGTGGATGCTCAGTCAAGGAGAGGGCAGAGCTCGAAGAGGAAGCCGATTGCCCTCGAGGTATCGAGAGAAAATGCCTCGACCTTGGATGACAATCGCGATTCACCGTGCAGAGGAAATATTTCTAGGCCTGGAGAAGGTTTCTTCGGCGGATTATTTGAGGAAAGTTCTATTGTCCTTATCAGGAGTGCTTAAGTCGGACGAAAATAGGATTCGGATTCTTTTACTGTATATCTGGAATGATTGTTTCTGGTTGGAGTGTAGTTTCAGACGAGTTTGGAGGGATTCTTGATTATTTTATCTCATTTGATATCATCGGAAGGAGATACTGTTAATAGAGATTGTAAGGAGCTACGATTGATTGCAGTATTTTACTTTGATCGCGAAATTTTGAAATAATTGCTATAGATGGACTGTGGTATCAGTACACTATTATAGTAACAAAATTTAATAGTACAGTGATAACTAAATAAATTTTTTTAAATATAAATACACGAGTATGTAACTCTCAAGTCACACGGCGCTTTTCATTAATATTACCAGTATCCGTGTCTAAACACTAAAAATAATAAAAATTCTGCCTTAAAAGTTGTACGTTGAAACCATTAGAAAGTTTGAAACGCCGAATGCGTATTTTTATATTCCGTTTCTTCGACTGAAATCATTTCACATTCTGTTTAACATGCTTTTCATTTGAAATAAATTGATTCTCTTCGTTTTTTTTTTTAACTTTCGTGTCGACTCTCGTGAGAGCAGAGTGATTCCAGGCTAAATCGATTTCTTTTTAAGGTCGACATTGACTCGTCGTTAATCCTATTTTGATTAATTTGATTAATTTGATTTATTTTCGTTAATAATACCAGTGTCCGTGTTTAAACAGTATTCATGTTTCGGTAAAAATAACAAAAGTTCTGCCTTAAAAGTTGTACGCTGAAACGATTAGAAAGTTTGAAACGCCAAATGTATATTTTTATATTCCGTTCCATTCGATCGAAATCGTTTCGCATTCTGTTTAACTTTGAGGCCTCTGAACTTCTTCCGACGTTCCCGCAAATTTCATTTTCGTACCGTCGTGTAATTATACCTATCGATCTTCGCTGTTGGACTGTTGACACAGTTCCTAACAAACTAACGCAGAACTTCGCCGCGATGCACGAACGTGCGGGGCCCGAATTTTCGAGTGATCGATACCGAGGCATCGCGCGTTTCAAAACTACGCGTGTGCATATTTCAAGCAACGATCAAGCAGATTCGAAGATTACTCGAGACGCAGACATTGGATTCTCTTGCGGAGAAAATTATACAAACGACGCGGAACGAGCTGCGATCGCAATTGAGAAAAAA
>SMSQ01018649.1:0-26720 GCA_019453375.1 Ctenoplectra terminalis | reverse complement strand
TTTATCAGAGAAAGGAGCTACGATTGATTGCAGTATTTTACTTTGATCGCGAAATTTTGAAATAATTGCTATAGATGGACTGTGGTATCAGTACACTATTATAGTAACAAAATTTAATAGTACAGTGATAACTAAATAAATTTTTTTAAATATAAATACACGAGTATGTAACTCTCAAGTCACACGGCGCTTTTCATTAATATTACCAGTATCCGTGTCTAAACACTAAAAATAATAAAAATTCTGCCTTAAAAGTTGTACGTTGAAACCATTAGAAAGTTTGAAACGCCGAATGCGTATTTTTATATTCCGTTTCTTCGACTGAAATCATTTCACATTCTGTTTAACATGCTTTTCATTTGAAATAAATTGATTCTCTTCGTTTTTTTTTTTAACTTTCGTGTCGACTCTCGTGAGAGCAGAGTGATTCCAGGCTAAATCGATTTCTTTTTAAGGTCGACATTGACTCGTCGTTAATCCTATTTTGATTAATTTTATTAATTTTATTTATTTTCGTTAATAATACCAGTGTCCGTGTTTAAACAGTATTCATGTTTCGGTAAAAATAACAAAAGTTCTGCCTTAAAAGTTGTACGCTGAAACGATTAGAAAGTTTGAAACGCCAAATGTATATTTTTATATTCCGTTCCATTCGATCGAAATCGTTTCGCATTCTGTTTAACTTTGAGGCCTCTGAACTTCTTCCGACGTTCCCGCAAATTTCATTTTCGTACCGTCGTGTAATTATACCTATCGATCTTCGCTGTTGGACTGTTGACACAGTTCCTAACAAACTAACGCAGAACTTCGCCGCGATGCACGAACGTGCGGGGCCCGAATTTTCGAGTGATCGATACCGAGGCATCGCGCGTTTCAAAACTACGCGTGTGCATATTTCAAGCAACGATCAAGCAGATTCGAAGATTACTCGAGACGCAGACATTGGATTCTCTTGCGGAGAAAATTATACAAACGACGCGGAACGAGCTGCGATCGCAATTGAGAAAAAAGATTTCGAATACAACCGCCATCGATACGAACTTTTTTTCACTTTTTACGATTTAATAAAAAACCGCCTGTAAAATTATCGGCAGAAACATTAGCGGAAGTAACGCGAGAAGTTTTATTTTAAAATACAAATTTAATTATTACCTCTTTCGAATCTGCTGAAACAAAGTTATGGTATCTCGCATCTCGCTTACGCAGCGTCGAAGGTTCATTTAAGTTTCAAGTTTTATCGATAGCAACGGATGAAAATTTGCATCGTTCGAAAGTTTCGATAGAAGTTTGGCCAAGTATTTCAAGCACGCTTAATTGTTAATGTTCTTGTTATTTTTATTGTCGGACGCTTTCTCTACTTTCCAGTTAATTATCTTTATTGATGCTTCTCCTGGTTTTCAATTACTCCGTTTCACGAAACGACCAACCTCTTTTTTCACACGCTTCTGCAGCGTTGTTGAAATGAAACAGTTAAGCGGTGAAACTCTCTACTGGACAAGGTTTAGGTATCGCCTTCACCCTCGCGGTAAAACGTCTGGGAAAGATTGACAAATTACATTAATCAGCGTACCTGAAAAGATAAATTGTAATGTGTTTTTAAATTATAAGAATGAACGGCCGCTAATTTTTCCAGTCGGTGCGAGACATAGGTCCTGATTTAATTCTTATCTTCTAGAAAGACTAGGTCTAGAAAGGACATAACTCCTAATTTAGTTCTTGTCTTCTAGGAGGACTAGGTCTAGAAAAGACATAAGTCCTGATTTAATTCTTGTCTTCTAGAAAGACTAGGTCTAGAATGGACATAGGTCCTGACTTAATTCTTGTCTTCTAGGAAGACTAGGTCTGGATTTAATTCTTGTTTTCTAGAAAGGACATAGGTTCTGATTTAATTCTTGTTTTCTAGAAAGACTAGGTCTAGAATGGACATAGGTCCTGACTTAATTCTTGTCTACTGGAAAGACTAGGTCTAGAAAGAACATAGGTCCTGATTTAATTCTTATCTTCTCAAATATATACTTTTACCATCTTTTCAAAAAGACTACCTTTTTACATATAACATATAACAACCGCATAAAAAAAAAAGAAAAAAAAAAGACTTGCTTTTAAACCTTCAGATACAAAGCCATATTTCACTAACTCACAACTCGACACATTACACATCCGAATTTACTGCGCCAAAGACGCATCTGGTTTTCAAAATGTCGCCGCGACAATAAAAGCACGAAATCCCAATGATACATCGCTACTTCGCGCACAAAAGCTTCCGCTTTATTGCAAATAACTCGTAGCAAGGGAACAACCCGGGTCCGCCTGCAATGAGCGTGAATCAACGTCCGCCATACTATTTTTACGCCGGTGAAGAAGCGACGGTTACGGTCTTTCGATTACTTATTCATGAATGCGTGCCCGTAATCGAGTCGAGGGAGAGCCGCAGCCGATATTAACTTGAGCCAGGAATCAGCCCCAGTCTTCGAGTGGGCTAATTAATATTCACTTTGCCGGGAATTAGCGCGTGCCACCGACGAGCCTAGCAATTGACGACTCAACTCAGTCCAGTGCTCGAAAGTTAAGTCTCGAAACTCGATCCGTTCCAGTCATTCTCAGGTTTCTTCCTTTAATTATGGATCGTCTTTGAACTCGAGGCAGTTTTCACGTGTAGATCGTTCCAGCGAGCTCTTAATCCTTTCGTTTTGATTAACTTAGAACACGTAATTCGAATAACACTTCCATCTTGGGTAAACGTTTCGTTTAACACTAGAACTACCGAGCCAGACGAGATGACCGGTTCGTAATTTCTTATAAAAATTTTATAAATTTACAATGATATATTTTTGGGCTATGACTTTTTGTAAAAAATATATGCAAAGAAATGTTACCCTTATTATAGATACTTATTCAAATACCTATCATTTTTAATTCTTTGATACAAATAAGTCTACTTTAACCCTTTGCGGACGAACGTCGCGGCTGCGGCGACATTATAATTTTATTTCTAAGTCGAATTGTCGCCTCCACAGCGACAAACGAATAGGAGACGCCAATCCCAAGTTTCGTCGACCGTTTGTCTGTTTTCTATTTTATTTTCTGTCTAACTATTTAGATACTCAATTTATAATCTCGTTCTATATAGAAATTATCATCCACCTGCCAGGAAACAAAGTCGAAAGAGTGCTCGTCCGCAAAGAGTTAATTGCCGGTTCTAGCGTCAATTTGATTTAACCCTTTGGATTCTCGTGTCGAGCTGGAGTTCCGATTATTAAACGAAAATACGTTTTAACGTATTCTTTTACGTTGAGATTAAATTTTACAGGCATTTATCAGCGTAGATATGTCACCGATAAAAATATGATCGTTAAGGCAAATTCAGATCAATAAGAGAACGTGGAAATAAAGAAGCGTCTCGGAGAGTCTCGTAGGGTTCCTCAAGATCTATCTCACCACTTAAGGGTTAAATAATTTATTAGGTTCTATATAGGTCACATGTATTAGGTTCAAGCTTATAATTTAGGGGATTGATCAGCGTTCCTATATCCAGTAAATTCCTTCGATGAATTGATTAAAACAAGCAACCGTTAATGCTTTGCATTTTGCTGGCGCCGCTATGGCGACACGTTTAATTTTCTTCGAAGGTTAAGTTATGAGTTAAATTCCGTATTTTTGTCAGCTCCAATTTTTTTTATTTAATATAAAGCAGAACAAATAAATATATTGTAAACACTTCGTTGGATACGAAAATAATAAGAGAAAATAATAATAAAAATTGAAACTAAACGGCGAGAGGAAAGTCATATAAACAATTCTACTTGGGCGAACTAAGGTTCCAACTCCGAGAGCCATTTTACAATAGAGCCTAAGTGGTACTCTGTAACGTTGGCCGAAATTTAGGAAACTAAGGAAACTCACCTAACCCTTTCACTACGTTGCTGTAAAGACCAAAAGCATTATTGATATACGTATCAATACAGTTTTTATTAACATAACACGAATATGGATATTAAAGTGTAGGTACGTTGTATAATGAATTATGATATAACACATGTAATTGAAAATAAGAATAATTCAGTGCTATAGAAAATCTCCATGCACAATTTTAACAAATGGTTACTTAATTTTTGAGCGCGTATATACGTACCATAATAAATGGTTACTTAATTTTATGGGGGCGTCTTTCGTAGCGAAAGGGTTAAACGCTTAAACTTAAAAGAAACTTATTTCAGAGTTGTGGATGAATTATATTTAAAATCAGAAATTCAAGATTCGATAAAGCTAGCGTTTTTCTCTCTTTTGAAAATTGCACGTGCATCGTATCGAGATTGTATCGAGATTTTTTACAATTCATAATTTTCTTTCCTCTCCAAAGCAACACTTTAAGTTTTCACAATGGTCCAGCGAATCTTAAGAAAAGTTTAAGATTGCAGAGGGTTAATCAAATAATTCGCAAGATTCATCGCAATACTTTACAATTGTTTTGAATGACACTGTAGCTTCTTGCAACCAACCTCTTTCCCGCACATTACAAAGCGTTGTTTTCATTCGATTTTAATCGCTCGACGCCACGCTCGTTATCGTTCACGGCGCAGATAAGCTCGAGGTTTCGAGCCGGCTCACGGTTGCCGTAGGTCGCATAGTTATAAATGAAGGTGAGGCCCCGACGTGATATCGCGAGCTACGCTTAACCCGTTTACGTTCTCGAGGAAGAGATAACCGGAGCAGTCGTGGATCATATATCGTTTCTCGAGCTCGGATCCATCGAATCGGAAAAAAGGATGTACGAAACGGAAAAATTCGAGCCACTACCCGTAAATCCTATTCGTGGCGAGACTGCGCGTCTGTAAAAGCGGCGATCTTTTAAATTTTTCGAATTTATTGGTTCTGGAAGAATCGAGCATGTATCGAGTTCGCAGTGGCATGAGTTATTGCTCTTCGTTTGACCTGCGGTGTTACAGTTGGATAGAGTCTGCGAAATATTCTTCCGAGTCGATGAGGAAGTTCGATGCTCCATTTCACGTGAACTTGTAAGTGTGCATCATAAATATGTTACGCGATAGTGTTAGCTCTAGGCGTTTGGAATGTCGGTAGTGAGAGTATACACGTTTGTTGTGTCAAAATTTTTTTTTTTTTATTTGAATTGTTTTTTGAATTTTTATATTGGAATTATTTCTTTTTGTTTGAATTATTTTTTGAATTTTTATATTGGAATTATTTCTTTTTGATTTGAATTATTTTTTGAATTTTTATATTGGAATTATATTTTTTTGTTTGAATTATTTTTTGAATTTTTATATTGGAATTATTTCTTTTTGATTTGAATTATTATTTGAATTTTTATATTGGAATTATGTTTTTTTTATTTGAAATTACTGAAAACAGATCAAACTGAAGCCTTTTCACTCCATTTGCGTTATGGAGACAAGTGTAATTCTCTTTAGAAGCTAAGCTTTTCTTCTCGTTTTTATTTGAAAATTTTTTTTATTTTAAATTAACCTTTTGTAGTTGAGAGGCGACTCGAGTCTTATAAATGACAATAATTGCTTTATCAATAAATATCTTTCCTCTTTACGTAGTTGTATTAGAATTGCTGCATTTAATCCAAGTAACGAGCGATAATCGCCTCTCAACTGCAAAGGGTTAAAGACTGATCAAATTGAACCCTTTGCATTCCATTGGCACAGCTGAGAGCCACTCAAGAACCAAACTGATCATTTAACATCAACTAAAATCAACAAACTTACGTGTCTAGGAACCATAAACCCGAATTCTTTTTTTTTCTATTTTTTTTTTATTAAACCACGCCAATTTCATTTGGTCGTGAAAAATGGTGGAACCCCAGGGACCAATAAATTGCGTCATTTTTAATCCATGGGAGATAAAGGTAGACGGAGCGTCATTCCGCTTCGTTCCGTTGTATTTTCCCCGAATTTCGATAAGAGCACCCCTAACCGATTTTTTCCCTGCGAGCAATCGAGATACACGTCATTAAAGTTGGGAGAATCGACACTGATAACGTCGACGGTAGATGAGAGATCGAACTTTGTTCATAATTCATTCTTTATCGCTTTTCTTCCTCAACTGTTTATTTTAAGTTGCCCAAGTAGAATTTTAATTGGGTAATTAGTCTCCCCGGTGTGACGAGGAATCGAGAGGATTTGTTTTATTAAAGTTTCCTTTTCAAATAATTCGTTCGGACTTTTGGAATCGTTAAAAGTTATGTTTTATGGTGCGACAAGGGCTGATTATGAGCCAGTGGTTTGTAAAAGTGGATCGGAATTTGGGAAGGGAAATTTTTTAATGTTTTTACTCGTTGGATCATGAAAATTAGATTTTATTTTCCAACTAGGGAATTTTGGGTATAGAAACATTTCAAGACAGGATTTTTCAATTCTCACATTATTTTCCTTTATAATTCTCGTATATAAAGGTTTCTGAAAATCACGTTTAGCTGTGAATAGGAAATTCGTATGAAATTTAATATATAATATTCGGTATGGAAACATTTCAAGACAGGATTTTTCTATTCTTATATTATTCTCATTTATAATTCTCGTATATAAAGGTTTCTGAAAATCACGTTTAGCTGTGAATAGAAAATTCGTATGAAATTTAATATGTAATTTTCGGTATGGAAACATTTATAATTCTCGTATATAAGTGTTTCTGAAAATCACGTTTAGCTGTGAATACAAAATTCGACCTATTTTTTCATTTGCAAATCATATTTCGTTCGTTCATGACACGTTTCTCCATATAGATTTATGAACCCAGTGATCCAGGCAGGACTCCTGGTTCTTGCTTGCAATCTTGTTATTCTGTGCTATGGATCAACAACGTCCGAGAATCAAGCAAACAAGATCAAGTTAGGATGTACAAGCAAACACAGCCTAGTCAAATCTGAAATTTGTCTCCCGAAACAATTTGTAACTTGTACGGGTTATACAAATCCTCGATTAAGTAGTACAAATTACCGTAGATATTGCGATGATGAACCAGAAAGGTTAACATTTCGGCGATGTCAATTTCTCTTATTAATTTTTGTAATTTTACCACGTATTTTCGAAAATGTAGATTTTAAAAAGGTCTCTCTCAAATTTACATTTTTTTAACTTCTGCCACTATCAATGCCTAATTAATTAATTTCTAATTACCTCACGGATATTCAAAAATTTCAATTAATCGAATTTATTTTCAAAAATGTAAATTTTAACAAACCTTTCTTAAATTTACTTTTTTTATCATTTTTTTATCATTTTCTTAACATTACATTATTCTTCTCTGTCTCGCGAAACCGAGAGAAATAAGAGATAAAAATCAAAGAACGATAAAAAAACAAAAAGAAAAACAAAATGTGAAAAAATAAGCACGTGAAAGAGCATTCACGGGAAAGGAAGTCAACGTCCGGAAGCGCGATGCAGCCAACAAGAATCGTCGCCGGAATTCCATCCGGGGAACGGGAGCCGGAATTCCCCTGTCTCCATTCCGCAGCGCTCTGCAGAATGGATTTATAGGGGGGACCGCGGCGGTGGGGGAATTAGTGATGATACAAAAGCGGCCTGCTCGCGGACGATCGGAAATGCGAGAAATTCCCATTAAGCGTCGCCGGGACGAGGCGGCACGAGGTCGATCGTCGTCATTGATCTTGCAAATTCCACCAGCCTTCTGTTCTTACTCTTTTGCCGGTCGTCCTCTAATTCTTAGAATCTATGAGAATTTTACTTACACTCGAGACGACGCTCGAGGTCGATTTACATGGCGATCGCGACTTATACGCGTGACGCAATTTCCGTTGCTGGCTGATTCCTTCCGGGATGGAATTCTATTTTATTTTATTTTTACGAGCGAGGAAGTATGATTTTACTTGAATATAGAGAAGCTTTATTTTTTTTTTTTGTTCTTAATAAAAGAATTTGAAAATGATTTGTGTTTTCGTTGAAGTTTTTTTTTTCATTATTTATTTTTGCATCGAAGTCTTTTTTTATCATTTATTTTTTGTATTGAAATCTTTTTTTCATTATTTATTTTTGCATTGAAGACCTTTTTTCATATTTTATTTTTGCATTGAAGTCCTTTTTTCATATTTCATTTTTCCATTGAAGTCCTTTTTTCATTATTTATTTTTCCATTGAAGTCTTTTTTTCATTATTTATTTTTTATATTGAAATCTTTTTTTCATTATTTACTTTTGCGTTGAAGTCCTTTTTTCATACTTTATTTTTCTATTGAAGTCTTTTTTTCATCATTTATTTTTGCATTGAAGTCCTTTTTTCATAATTTATCTTTCCATTGAAGTAATTTTTTCCATTATTAATTTTTCAATTGAAATCTTTTTTTCATAATTTATCTTTCCATTGAACTCTTTTTTTCATAATTTATCTTTCCATTGAAATCTTGTTTCATAATTTATCTTTCCATTGAAATTTATTTCCATTACTTACCATTATATTGAATTCTTCCATGATTTATTTTTTTACGATTGTATTAATTTAATATCAAAGAACAAATTAAACCGAGAAAACGAGGGATTGATGAGATTTAAGGGAATGAAGAGAAATAAAAATTGAAATTAAAAGAAAGTAAATCTTTTATGCAGCTATGATATCAGATGAAACTATCGTTGATTCCTTTGTTAATAGATGAGACAATAACGTTCAATCTATCGATTTATCCAGCATTCAATAAACGATTACAACGCACGATCAATCACGTAACATGTCTGGTATTCATTCCCGTGATTATTAACTGAAATCGCGACCGGGTATTGCCAGGTTGACTCGCCGTTAATCCATACGATCAATTTGTTGCCGATTCATTAATGCACAGCCTGATCGATGCGGTTCCCATGCAACAAGACTAAACCCACCATCGATCTCGAAACGTTATTCGAGCTCAGCGAAACCCATCGAATTTCTACAATTTCTAAGAGCAACTGCTGATTCATTGAAACGTGAAGATCAACTTTCAAATCGATAAGGTTTTAATTGCCAATTATCGTGGAACCTTACAGAAAGAATCTAAATCTCACCACGAAATAAAGTTAGAATAAATTGTTGCTTACGTAAATACTTTTAAGAATAATCTCGTTTTATAAAGACAGATCATAATTTAAAGTTCGAGTTAAGATTATCATTTTTAAAAGTAGTCTTTCACGCATCGCAGTTCACTATTTTTATCCTTTCAAGATATGAAATATAAAATACGAGAAACTTTGTTACCCATCCGTAATGTGTTAAAATTATAAATCGATTTATTAGTTTAATTAGTTTTACTGAAATAAAATGAAATAAATAGATCTATATTAACACCGAAATGTGATTGAGAATTAGTTCAGTCACTTTTGTTGAAACAGAATAAAATAAGTAAATCTATATTAACACCAAAGTGTGATTGAGAATTAATTTAGTCAGTTTTACTGAAATAAAATGAAATAAATAAATCTATATTAACACCAAAATGTGATTGAGAATTAATTCAGTCAGTTTTATTAAAACAAAATGAAATAAATAGATCTGTAATCAATACTAAATAATCGAGAGAGAAAATAATGCGATCTACTGTAAACAAAAAAATTTACAGAAACTGGTCTAGTCTTTCATACATCCTAGTTTACCATTTCTAACCTTTCAAGATTCGAAATATAAAATACGAGAAACTTCACCACCCGTCCGTAATGTGTTAAGATGAACAATTTAAAAAAAAGTGATAAATTTCAATCTTAAAAAAAAAAAAAAAGAAAAAAACAGTAAAATCATCATAACCTACGTTATCTATTAACTTTCCGAACATAACAATAATTTCGATCTCCCTTTTATAACGTGAAGACCATTTCGAGAGGATAACTATCAATTTTAATGGAAACTGGTTTTCCATTCTGTTTGACTCGTGTCGTATCGTAAAATGTGCACTCCATAGTTATACGAAATCGATAAAATCAGAGTTTATATTTTTAGAGTAACGTGTATGGTAGCCCGCAAACGTAACGAGTTTCCGAAACGTACAACCAACTCCAATACTATTGTGTACCAACGCGAGTACACGCATTATTTATATATATAAATCGAGTTCCGGTGTACACTGTAAACTTTGATAAAGGCGTAGGAGAGAAGTTGGCTGTGTATAACTTGAAGGTGTTTAAAATTCAAATAACAGAGTTTTCCATAATCGACCGAGCGAATTTCGGCGCGATAAAAAGTTCCTCGCCGTCGCCAATGTTGATAAGATTCTTCGCTTGGATACAGTTTGAAAAAGTTTGATGAGCCGGGAAAACGATCTTGGGTGTCTTGTTTGAAAAGGCAAATTAAATCTCTTTGTTTAACCTGAATTTATAATTTTTTAGCAGCTAAGGGCTTTACATTGTTTGTTCGTTGGCATTAAAAATCGGGAAATTAACAGTAAAACTGTAGAACTGTAGTCGATACGATTTTTTAAAACGAGTTGTAAAATTTATTGTGCTACATTTTTGGAAACTTTCTGTGATTTTTTGTAAAAAAAAATATATATATATATATAAATTAAACTTTATTTCTAGGGTAACACGTAGTTTTTTGGATACTTATTATTTTTATTTATTTTTTTTTTGTTACAAATAAGTGTATTTTTCTTGAGTTTGTTTGACCCAAAATTATTTTATCCTTTTGCTACAAATTAATATATTTTTCTTGGGTCTCTGTGACCAAAAATTATTTTATTTTACATAAATATGCGTTTAAAAATTCCTTTACCATATTTAACGTTTATTAATATAATATTCTATATTTTTCAGATCTAAAACATTTAAGAATTAAGAAAAAAGAATTTTCTAGGAAACATTTTTATGGCAATGTTCCGAATTTCTTGATTTACTTTCTCTCAAGACACTAAAATCATTTTTCTAAGCTTTAAAAAAAAAAAAAAAAAAATTATAGGAAAGATTAAGAATTTTACAAAATTTTACAAAGTAGTATAATACAATAATAAGGAATTATAACATATAGTGACCAAACACGTTTACCGAATTGCTAAATTTTTAATTTTTCATTACACTGAATTAAAACATAAAAAAAAAAAAATAAAAAAATTGTGGAAACCTCACCATTCGCCAATAATTGGTCGCATTTATGGAAAACAGAATTATCCACGTGTTTCTCGAGGAACTATGGACAAGAATGCGAACCGTGAATCGGCTTTTTCGATCCGATACGTTTTCAGAAAATCGAGTTCCGGTTCCGCGCGACGCGAAATAGAGCAAACGGATCACGTGTTGCGAACGTTACAGCGTGCAATTGCGGCAATGAATCGCGTTTCAACCGGAAGATAAATTGGAATCGATCGCGGTTTTTCCCACGAGGTGACATTTTCAAATTTTTCCTGCTCGAGGCAGCGATCCTCTTTTTGCCGGCCCACTTGGCCGGCTCGCTTGCTCGCGTTGGGAGTTTGTCGACCCGCCACGAGAACCAAAACCGACGGCAAATCAATTGGAAAAATATTACGGCGATACGTGAACGTATCGATGTGTAGAGTTTACCCTCGTTCGATTCGACTCGGACTCGATTCGATTTATAGTCCTTCCCAACCTTTATGAAATCGGTGCTCAATAATTTTTTTTTTTATAAGAGACAGGTCTGGTCTGAGTAAATTTACTCGTAAATGGTTTTCCAATTTTTTTGTTTCAGGCTACATTTATTGAATTAACATAAGTATTAATTGTGGAAAGTATATTTATTTCTGTCGGTGGTATCGAAATGAAATGCACTCGAGAAAATACGTGTTACATGTATGTTTTTAAGAAGAGAATTGTAAAATAAAATAAAATATATTTTTAGGAGAACTTTATAGCAAAATATATAAGAAAATCATCAAAATTTTAGAAAACTACCTTTTAAAATCTTATAAATTTGCTACCTTTTGGAGAATTTTTGATGATTTTCTTAAAATATACACATATTTTAGTATAAAATTAGTATAAAATATATTTTAAGAAAATCATCAAAAATTCTCCAAAAGGTAGTAGATTTATAAAATTTTAAATAGCAGTTTTCTAACATTTTTACGATAGATTACAAATTGGTCCACTATCGCTTTGGTAGTTTCATTGTTAATAATTATTAATCATTACATTATTCTCCTGAGAAAATTTCCATTATAAAACATTCCTTCACGAAAAACGTTTACAAAACAGAAATAACGAATTACAAAAAAACTTCCTGCAGGAAACACTGATCTAGTTATGTTCCTTATAAAACTTGCTTAATTTTCTCAGCAGCGAACGTGTTAATACTCCAAACTTTTATATTAAATACCAATCACTAGTCACTGTGGCCATACGAAGCTCAAAACCCAGAAACTGCCAGTTTGAATCTAAATAATTGAAAAATGGAGGAAAGTCATTTAACGGAGAAGAAGTTTATTGAAAAAAACATTTTTAATCGCGTTTTTCACACGAAAGACAGCTCTGAAAAGTTGACACCAAAAGTACCAAAATTGTAATTTTACTTTTCGGTAATTTCCAATCGACAATTAACGCTCAAACACGCCGTTCCAACCGCAAGCAGAGAAATAGCGTCGTTGAGACTTAACCTAGACCAAACACCATCTGAAACGAGACCTAATCTTAGCTCGACACGCTTTTAATCGCTGTTAACGAGGGTTATCCTCGTCCTCGAGGCGCACCGTCGAAGAGGGATGGCACCCTCGAGCTCCGTTTCCGCCGACGCCTCAAGGTCGCGTTCTCCAATGTCGCCCCAGGTGGCGCGTATTACGGTCACCGTGTTGGAGTGGCTGTCAGCGTTATTTCTTGGCCATGAAGTCATATTACAAGGCCGTTTGCGACGTCTCTCTGGAAGAAAACCGCCGGAAGAGAGAGACTTCTCAGGGAATATGGCGGCTGATGGCACGTCTTAGAGAAGATAAATGGCTGCTCGAGGGATACTCTGTTTCTCTGGTTCCGTTTCCGTGGATTATTCTGACGACAGAAATCTAGTTTGAGAAACGGATAATATATATGAAGAAATATTACACGTGTATAATAAGAAATTTATGCGTTCCGCTTTGAATATTATGGTTTGGGAAATTTTAGTTTGTTAATTCGATTGGATGTTTCGTTTTGGTGCTTTTCGTTGGATAAATATAATTGGGGATTTATATATTCTTGTTTGGATACTGGAGCTTGAGAAACTTTAGTTTGCAAATTTTTTTAATTATTTTGTTTAGACGTTTTTTTATTATAGAAATATAATTGGAAATTTAGATATTCCTGTTTGGGATGTTACAGCTTGAGAAATTTTAGTTAGGTGCTTTTTGTTGTACAAGTATTGCTGAAAATTTATATTTTTTTGTTTGGATATTGAAGCTTGAAAAATTTTAGTTTGCAAATTTCTTTGACTATTTTATTTAGGTGCTTTTTTATTATAGAAATATATATATTTTTGTTTGGGATATTACAGCTTGAGAAATTTTAGTTAGGTGCTTTTTGTTGTACAAGTATCGCTGAAAATTTATATTTTTTTGTTTGGATATTGAAGCTTGAAAAATTGTAGTTTGCAAATTTTTTTGACTGTTTTATTTAGGTGTTTTTTTATTGTACAAATATAATTAGAAATTTATATATTATTTGGTTGAATGTTAAAGCTTGGAAAATTTTGGTTAGGTGCTTTGTGTTATTACTGAAAATTTATATATTTTTGTTTGGATATTGAAGCTTCAAAAATTTTAGTTTATAAATTTCTTTAACTATTTTATTTAGGTGCTTTTTATTACACAAATATAAGTAGAAATTTATATATTTTTGTTTGGATATTACAGCTTGAGAAACTTTAGTTAGTTAATCATAATTAATCATTCAACTTGGATTTTTTGAAGTCGGTGTAAAAATTTGGGATGCGTGTTATTGTTTATTTTAGTGTGCGTATTTCTTAATTCAAGTTGCTGTGTTAACGCATCCAATTCGAATAATGATTACAATCCTACTCAAATGACATCTCAAATAAAAGTTGATTTGGATAATGGCCAGCTCCTGTTATAGAACATTGTTTACAATAGTATGAATAATATGTAAGTTGTTCTTGAGTATAAATATCTCGCCACGATGTGTAACATATAAAAATATGCACCAATGTTATTTGTTAAACCTTACGAAATTTGTTTCTATTAATGCAGTACCCGTAATAAAGTAGTATTAATTTTACTAACGTAATGATTGATATAAAAAGAAATGGTTCAAGATATATGGCACTCGAAGTTCGTAATAACGGTATAATTAACACGGAAACGTACACAATTATATTATCTAAATATTAATAAAACGGCTTCTCTGATCGCGAAAATAAATGATCATTAAACGTGTAATTTAGTTAATTAAAAAACTAGAAAGCATTTCGTATCGCGCCAATTAAATTTTTCCCAATAATTAGAAATGACAACAAGCAGATTGCAAATCACGGAAGTCAGAACATAAAGTTAATATTAGCTCGAACAAAATCCATTAGTACATACTGTAAAACAAAGATTAATCGCGGGATGCAGCACCGAACCATCGATCAAGATCTTTTTTATTTCCCACGCTGTAACATCAGACATTAATCAAACATAACGTTACAAATATTATTTCAACATCTGTCTGTACAAAACCGAAACTGTGTAAAATCTACAATTATTATAAATGTTTACTCGTCAAGCCGCGCATCCCCCACCCTTAACTCTCTACGGTGCCATGTAACTTATAAATTACATCCTCGCGTATCTACACTTCTCGAAATTTTATTTCATTTATTCACTGTCATCCTATTCTTTATTACTATTCCATTATTTTTTCTTTTTTCTATTCCATTACTTTTACTTTTATTTTTTCTATTCCATTATTTTTATTTTTATTTTTTCTATTCTATTATTTTTATTCTAATTTTAATTTTTTCTATTCCATTATTTTTATTTTTATTTTTTCTATTCCATTATTTTTATTTTTATTTTCTCTATTCCATTATTACAAATTTTAATTTCAATTTTAATTTTAATTTTAATTTTTTCTATTCCATTATTTTTATTTTTATTTTTATTTTTTCTATTCTTTTATTTTAATTTTTATCTTTTCTATTCTATTATTTTTATCTTTATTACTATTTTCATTATTGTACAATTGCACTGGCGCCAGATACCGATTAAAAAACTGTTGAAAATCAAAACGAGAGATCGCAATGATTCGTAACTCTCTTCCGACAACCAAGTAAAATTCTAGTTATAGAGGGTTAAAATTTAACGTCCCCTGTACACAACGAAACCCTCCGCGGTAATCCTTAAAACAAGCACTCCGAATCGCCTGAGCATCATGTCACCATTACCCCTAGACTCTCGAGTCCAGACTTTACTCAACAACCCCCATCGGCATCAAGCATCAATCATGCGAGGATCCTCGCTTGAAACAGCCATAAAACTGGCGTGGAACGTGACCCGACACAAGGCCGCAAGACAAAACGTCGAAGGTCGGGACATGATCGAAGCTGTTGGTCACGAATCCCTGGCGGGGTTGTCGTTTTCGCGGAGAAATAAAACTGGCGTTCTCGAGGCTTTCGGGAACGTAGGAGTAGGAAGGGTGGGCAGGGAGGGCTGTTTTTCATCGGCATAGCAGCGTTCCGTGGCGCTTGCACGCTCGCCGTCGGAATAATTGACCCAAATGTACCGCAAAAATAGCGGATCATAAATTACACGGACGGAACGGGAGTGCACTTGACACGGCTCTGTCGCGACACGGTCAACGAAGCCGGAGACGACAGACGACGGCGGCATAAAAAGAGGGTTCCATTCAAGGTTACTCATTCTTCCGGCGTGTCCTCGTTTCGAGTGGTGACAATCGGGAAACTCGGGTCGCCCGAGCGTCGGTGACGTTTTACAAAGGAGCCTCGCGGAGGACGGAGGGTTGAAAGGGAAGGGTGGTTGGCGGCTCTCGTCTGATTACGCGTTGTAGTTTCTGATGGGGCAAATTTGGGAAATTTTTTTTCCTTTTTTTATTTTTGTAGAAATTGTGGTAATTTTTTTTTTTATATTTCAGTAATTTTGTTTGTTTTGTGGAAATTGTGGTCATTGTCTTTTTTGGGGATATTCGAGAATTTTTGTTCGTTTGTGGAAATTTTAGTAATTTTTTTTGTTTGTGGAAATTGTAGTAATTTTTTTCAGGATATTCGAGAATTTTTTTTTTATTTGTGGAAATTCCAGTAATTTTGTTTGTGTGGAAATTGTATTAATTGTTTTTTTTTTATGATATTCTAGAATTCTTTTTGCTCGTGAAGAAATTCCAGTAATTAAAAAAATTTTTTTTTTTGTGTGGAAATTGTAGTAATTGTTTTTTTTTTGGTGATAGATTTGATTTTTGTTTGGGCAGAGTGTCTTGGAAAATTTCGTACGATGGTCATTTTGATAATGAATTTATATCTGTTATCTTTTGTTTTGGAAATAAGGTGGGCTTTAATTGCAAGTAATATTATTTCGAATTATTTCGCAGAAATGAAAATATTCTTGTATGATAATATAATTTCTATATAAAACATGATTCCTAAAATATGATTGTATTTTTTCCCTTTTGCGGGTAGGTTTTTAAATTTTCAGTAATCTTTGCGACTATTTGCTTGATAGTGTAATTTTTACACGAAGCATTATTTTTATTATTTCTTTCAACGGATGAAGAAGCTTTCAATTTTCAGTAATGCAATTTTAAAGCGTTTCTTGGGTACGTCAGGGATTTTCGTATATGGATTTACCCTCTAATTAATTTATAAATTGTAATAGCTTCGTAAAAGTTTCAAGACTTAGTTTCTGCTAATTCCGATTCTTAATATTATTAACAAAATAATTCGTAATTTCTTGTTCCATAGTTCTGCTACATTGTACAGATAATTAACGCTTGAATTACCTTGATTCAATAATAGTGCATTGTTCTCTGTTACGAATTGTTATCAGATATTATTTGGTAACCAGTCTACGGATATTCGTTCAACGATTCAATCTTTGATACGAAGGTTGATTAAATTAAATCTCTCACTTAATAATTCAGCTACCGATGCGAACATTAATTTTTATTAAATATTCATATAAAATCTAAAACCTCTAGCGCCAGCCAAAAATTATTTCATCAATACATCTCCGTCTAAATATCTCTCCATATATGTAAAATATATCAAAGTAATTTAATTAACAAATTTTCTATCAAATAACACCAAATATCTTATAAGAAATTTCCAAACGTGAAAGTACAATCTTAAATTAACAATAAACAGTTCGAACAGATACTTAAATTCGTTTTAAAAATTGTAATTGAAGGAACGTTATTCTTCGAGCGGATTCAGAATTATGCAAACAATTTCATCGAACGTCATCGTTGGTTAAAAAGAAAAAAGAGAACACAGGACAAACAAATCTTCTGGTACAGTATTAGTATCGTACAGAATGAATAAATTGAATAGTCCGAATGATTGTAATGAATTGAGTAGATTAAGTAGTACAAACAAATCGAATAAAGTGGGTCGTCTAGTGTGCTTGATATCTTTCACGTACCGAATGCCTCAATCGAGACGACAAGAACTTCAATATCAAGTTAAAATACCGTAAAACCGTTCCATTCAACTCGCTGTTTGCACTGTGAAAATGGCTCGAGCTAGGTGCAAATAAATCCTAAAAAAAATTACTCAAATTTCTTTATGTATACAAAAATTAGAATAAAATTAAAATATCTTCCATCCACAATATTTATAGGAGATTGAACTATTTAGTCAACATAGTTAAAGACGACTTATTTTTGTCCAAATTAAAAAAATCATCTTCGTTATAATTTTTCACTCAGTATTTGACAGTCTTTAATTTCTTATCCAACCGAACAATCCTTTAAAATAAAAATCCCAATTCTAGATTTATTACACCACGGAATAGAATCAGAATTAATTGTTGCTCGTATAAGTGTTTTTCAGAATAATCTCGTATTCTGAACACAGATCATAATTTAAAGTTCGAGCTAAGAAGATCATTTTTAAAAGTAATCTTTCTTTATAAAAATTAAAATCTTTATAGAAATATAGTCACCAGTCCTTAACGCGTTAACAAAATCGTAGAACAAAAATTAAAGTTCGAGCTAAGATCATTTTTAAAAGTAATCTTTCATACATAATCGTTCACTATTTTCACCTCTTCAAGATATAAAATACAAAATACAAGAAATTTCATCACCAGTCCTTAAACTATTAACAAAATCATACAACAACAAAAATGACGTTACAATTATAAAAATGTACAAAAACTACCATTAATTGCCTCCAATTTTTCTGTTTTCCAGATCACCGCTAAGAGGATCCTCCTAGACGCGTAAAGCCAAACAACCAAGCTCTCAGCCCAGCGTACACCTCCCAGATTACTCTCCGAAGCCTCCTTAACAAGCACCAAGGAAGCACCGAGCAAAAAGAAACAACGGTGTACCGACCAACCGGCTATTACGCTGGCAATCGTCCCAGGGGACAAGAAACTTGGCAAGAGGCAACGCCCTTACCACGACGTAAAGATGAAGGCCAGCCTGGTACGTCGGCTCGTTGGCACGTCCGTGACCTAAGGCCGCCCGTCGAGTCTCTTCCGGCTAAAGAAGAGGAACAAGGCCAAGGGGAAACGCGGTTCCGTGCGGTGGCCGAGCATGACGACGATCGTGACGAGCTCCGAGCCGACGGAGGTGGTGTCCTCGGTGGACGTGACGACTCTGTTGAACGCCATCTCGACCGAGGACAACCAGTTCGCGAACAGCAGCTACTCGAGCGAACAGAAGTGGTCCGTGCCTGCTACGATCGCGAAAGGGTGCCTGTTAGGGTCGATCATCGTGACAGCGGTGTTCGGTAACCTTCTGGTGATGGTGTCCGTGATGAGACATAGAAAGCTACGGATCATCACCAACTATTTCGTCGTCTCGTTGGCTCTGGCCGACATGTTGGTCGCTATGTTCGCGATGACGTTCAACGCGAGCGTTCAGATGACCGGCAGGTGGCTCTTCGGCTATTTCATGTGCGACGTCTGGAACTCGTTGGACGTTTACTTCAGCACGAGCTCGATCCTTCATCTGATGTGCATCTCGGTCGATCGTTACTGGGCGATCGTGAAGCCGCTCAAGTATCCCGTCATCATGACCAAGAGGCTGGCTGCCTACATGTTGCTCGCCTGTTGGATCATGCCTGCTTTCATCTCGTTCATGCCCATCTTTATGGGCTGGTACACGACAGCGGAGAACAGCATGCATCGGCGGAAGCATCCCGAGCTGTGCGAGTTCAAGGTGAACAAGGTGTACGCGATCTTCTCGTCGAGCATCTCGTTCTGGATACCGTGCACCATTATGACGCTCACGTACTTCGCCATATTCAAAGAGGCGAACAGACAGGAGAAACAGATGCACAGCAGGATGGGCAACGTGATGCTGCTGAGCCACAGGCCGAGCAAGGATTTGAATAATCTTAACGGGGAGTTGAACAGTGCGGGCTCGTCCAAGACGCTGACGTTGAACGAGATCAGCACCGATCATCTGCACACCCCGACGAAGGATAAGAATATCATGAAGATGAAGAGAGAGCACAAGGCTGCCAAGACGTTAGGGATAATCATGGGTACCTTCATACTGTGCTGGTTGCCGTTCTTCTTGTGGTGGGTCTGATTGCGAGAGTTCAGGCTTGGATCCTTTGTCGGAGGATAATATTGAGGATAGTTCGGAATGAAAATTGGCAGGCTTCTTCGAGGTCTTCGAGACATTTATTTTAATGGATGATATTCGATAAGATTCTTGTTTAAATAGTTCTTTGTTTAAATACTTCGAGGTCTTCGAAACATTTATTTTAATGAATGATATTCGATAAGATTTTTGTTTAAAAAGTTTGTAGAGTAAAGAAAATTATGTTACATATTTTATTTAACCCTTTGACTGCTATGGATGCATATATGCTTCCGGTGGAAGCTATCGTTGTAGACTATAAATGACGGATATATGCGTTTGACGATCAAAGTGTTCAGGTCGTGTATTAAATAAATAATACACGCTCGAGAATAATTCTCTGATATTATTTGATACAGCGCAACTGAAAAATTGTAATAGAAACTTAGTTTGCCTGTTGGATAATCGAACACCGATAGAGTACACGGTACGCGGAAAAGCATTCAACGCAGAGCGTTTAAATCTAGAGTGCTCCGCGGTCAAAGGGTTAGAGGAAATGTTAAATGTTTTTTGATTAAGTTCGATTTATAATTTTTAACGGAGAAAGGAATTTAATTAGGAATTTAGAGATTAAAGGTGTTGAACTTGTTCGCGGTATTGTTAATTTTGATTGGATTGGAGATATTTTTGGAATGCCAGTTAGGTTAATTACGATGTGGAAACCCAGGAAGACCGTGACGCACATGGGTATCGTGCTCAGTTAATAGATTCAATTGCTCTCGTTAGGATAAGAAAACACAATTGAGCGAATACATTGATGGTAGTAACCGGTTTATGTGAAACATAAGAAACACAGACACATATTCTAAGAATATTATTCATTATAAACCAGACAACATCCTATTATTCTACAAAGAGCGCACATAACATTTGCATCGATGAAACTTAAAAAATGCAAATTTCAAAAATCATTCAAACCAAACTATCCATCTTTAAAATCTACTTGTACGAAACAAATCAAACTGAAGCCTGTATAAAAAAAATACCTTACAGTGCCACATTTTTCACAAAAAAGATTCCAGAAAATTCCCAATTTTTTAATTTACCGCAGCACAGTAAATTAGAACAAAAAAATTTTGATAAATAATGTGGTAATTAAATATGATTAAAATTGGTCATTTCGATAATTTCAAATAATTCTTAACCCTTTGCACTCCACTGGCGTCGCAATGGCGACGCGCGTAACTTTCTTTAAAAATTAAGTTTCAAGCTAAATTTCCTACTTATCCTCAATCCACACATTTGTTAGTTTTAAAATAACGCGAATGAACGGAATAAATCAAAATCCTAAACATCTCTAACATTCTCTTTTTTTTCAAAACACTTTAAATTTTCACAACAGTCCTCTGAAACTTGAAAAAGTTTACGCGAATGCAAAGGGTTAAAAGAGTCTATGCACCAACTAAATATGTTCAATGAACTTTCGCGCAACGACATCGGTCGTCAGAATATAAACAGAATGTTAATCGGAATTAAAAAAAAGAAATTCTTGGAAAATAAAAATTTTTCTCGTTCCCAGGTACGTTATCACGACTCTCTGCGGCGATTCATGCCCATGTCCCGACATCGTAATCGCATTGCTCTTCTGGATCGGGTACACGAACTCGGCGCTGAACCCGCTGATCTACGCGTACTTCAACTGCGACTTCCGAGAAGCCTTCAAGAATACGCTGCAGTGCGCGTTCTGCTCGCTCTGCAGACGAGAGCCGTCCGACCTCGAGGCGCTCGATTTCCGTCGGCCGTCCCTAAGGTACGATCTGGTCTGACACGTTGAGGTACGCACTACATTCTATCGCTTTTTTCGTACCCTCTTTCTCTTTCTTGTCTTACCCAATCCCTGATCGACCCGATTCTTTCAAGCTTTATTCTCGTACGAACAGGATATATTTTGCGGTTATTATTTACTTTTGCGGATATTACGTATGTGGACTATGATGGTTCTATTAGGTTGAAGAGTTCCTTTCGTTGTCGCAGCAAGCTCGTCCGGCAGTGTTTGTATAAATATAAAATCTTATTTGTTAAACGTGAGATGCGGAAAGGTAGCGGAGCAAAATATTAGGTTGCCTGGAAAGTTCCTTCCGTTATCTTCACGCGATGCTTTCGTCTAGCAATGTTTAACACTAAAACCACCGACGATTAAAGCATACTTATATGTTTCAAAGAATTAAAAGTAACAGGTGGTTAAAAGAAATATAGAATGCAATGGAGATAAATATTTATTTATATTAGTTACAGAAAAACGCAAAAGAATGTCGAAACCATGTCATTCTAAGTTTATAGAATTTATACGAGAAACTGCAAACCAGTAATTTTGACCACTTTGGTAGTTCTAGTGTTAAATAAACATTCAGCCGTATTTGCTAAACGAGAGATGGAGGGAAAAAATAGCGCAAAATGAATTCTGTATAAAATAATAATATATCGTAAAACATAAAATATTATGTATCCATTACTTCTTAATAAAACGAAAGAAACTTCTGGGACAACCTAATAGATCCGATGTAACGTAATAATATATTATAAAACATTAAATTTTATGCACCCATTGCTTATTAATAAAACGAAAGAAACTTTCGGGACAACCTAATATAAATTGATCGCATTTTTAAATATATTTTTTCTGAGATCATTAACCCTTTGCGGACGAAACGACATTATAATTTGATTCCTAAGTCGCATTGTCGCCTCTACAGCGACAAGCGAATAGGAGACGCCGATGCGAAGTTTCGTCGACTATTTATCTGTTTTCTATTTTATTTTTTGCTTATATATTTATTTATTGTTTATATATTTAATTTACAATCTCGTTTCATATAGAAATTATCTTCCACTTGCCACGAATCAGAGTCGAAAGAGTGCTCGTCCGCAAAGTGTTAAACCCTCTGCGCTCGACTGGCGCCGCTACGGCGACGTGCATAATTTTCTTCAGAGATTAAGCTTCGAATTAAATTCTGTGTCTTTCGACAACTAAGATCGAGGGTTAAAAAGTAAGATGGTATCGAGAAGATTTCACGGAGAGATTTATTTAACGAACATCCCCTAACTTCACGTGCAATCTTGCGTCGTCGTTGACTCGACGTAACATTTCAGACCTCATTTGTATTTCAGCCAGTCAATGTGGAACTTGCGACAAAGTAGAACAGTACACAAGTTGGTTGTGTGTAAGAAGTTCATTACTCGATTTCCAAGGATTTATCGTGGATGTGTATTCTGAATGAAAGCGTAACAGAATTCTAGAAACTAGGATTTGCTTCATCCCCTTTCTAATTATATGTGAATAAACAGAACGTTGTAACGGTTAATTTAATATAAGATTTCTGGCAATTAATTCGTTACAAAGTTAGTGTTAAAAATCAGGAAATTTATGGTTTCATTCAACACGATAAATAATTTTCATATTTTTGTTAGTATATTCGTGAAATTCTAGATTAAATTGTAGTCGCTTGTTTATTTTTAACAGGTACATTATTTTAATAACAGATCCTTTTTTTTTCTTTCTTTCAATATCAGTGAAATTAATCATTGTTTAACTCGGATATTTATGGAAAACGTTTAAATCAATTTTTCAAACATTTTCATCGCGATTCTTTTTTAACGAAACTTCTGTTTTTACACTTTGCAAATGTATCGTCTGTTCTTCGTTCCTGTTTCGCGGCCCATAACCAGAGAATAAAAGTAAAAATTTACGATTAAATGAGAGTAATAATTAAAACACATACCATCGGAGCATTTCACAGTGGTGTATAGTAATTAATGATGCAGATGCGGAAAAAAGAAATAATTGTTACGTGCAATTTACCCGCGAAATACGAGAATAGGGCTTCCAAAACCCAAATCTTCCGAAAACTGAAGATAATTCATAATTTAACAATTTACGAAATATTATACAAAGAACGACATAAATTCTATTTCTCTTATTACAATTTACACCATGCGGGGAGCAACAGTTTCCTATTATTACCCTCTAAATTTCACATGAACAATAATTATTACATTAAATTTATTGAAACAAAACACAAGATATTATACAACTCTTTTTTTTTTTTTTTTAATTACCAGATTTTTTTTTTTCTTTTTATGGAGCATCGAAATTTAGGTCATAAGCGATTTTCGTGCTTTTAAATTAACAATATATTAATTTAATCTCCAACAAAACTGTATCCCCGATTCGAACAACCCATCGAAAATTCGATTCTTATGATAATAACTCTCCATTCGAGATTCGACCTCATCAGTCGTTCGATAAAAGTTATCGAGAATTCCGCAACAATTTATTCGTCCACAGCGGTAATAGAATTCTAAATATGCGACTATAACTGGCTGCGTACGGCGCCAAAAGCAATTTTGGAATATGACAGCCGCGTCCACGCATGGTTTAACACCGCCCGATACACGAATCGCCTTCCTTCTGTTTGATTACATGCTCACGCTCGACTTTATTCCTCGTTGAAAATTACACGTCATGCGGAGCTTACTGAAATTAATTGTGCAAATTGATTAAGGAAATTGTGCAAGTTTTACGAGCTGACGCGATGGTTAACACCATTTTCTCGTAAACAAAGCGTCCTATGAAAACATTTTCTTCTATATCGTTGACTATTTTTTTTCTCGGTTGTGCCGTCGATTACAGGACACTTTATTATGTATTTTAAACATTTTTAGTCGCCTACAATTTGAAAGGAAAATTTTAGACACGCAGAATATATTACTTTTGCAAAATTTTATAAAAATGAAATAAATTTGTAGGAATAATAAATATAAGTGGAAAAAGGACTGTCGTTCGGTTTGGGTATTTATGAAATTAGTTCGTAATCTCTATAAATTATTTTTAATATGTATACTTTCTCTATATCATACGATCGTCGACTTTAATCGAAAATAACAAGTGCTGAGAGTTACATACTCGTGTATTTACATTTAAAACAATTTATTTCATTTAGTTATCACTGTACTATTAAATTTTGTTACTGTGTTAGTGTAATGATACCACGGTCCATCTATAGAAATTATTATTTTAAAAATTTTGCGATCAAAGTAAAATATTTTAATCAATCGTAGTTCTTTTCTCTGATAAACAAAATTCGGACTATAGAGGCTTAATGGTATAGACAGTTGTTAAAACAGAAAAAAAAAAATTGAGCTGTACTACATATATTTTTTAAAATTTATTTATTGTAAAGCTTCCAAAAGGAAGATTTACATATTTACTTATGTACTGTATTTTCTTTTCCCGTCAATACCGTTTTCTTTTTTTCTTCGCGTATTCATTTGAGGTTTCAATATTGCGTCGATAACGACACGATTAAAAATATTTCAAATTCGCTTTTATTAAATACAACACCTACATTATATTTCTATCTTAACAAATTTACGAAAAACCACAATAATTAATTAAAAACGCCTCTATTAAAGATTGTATAAAAACTACTGCCTCTCCTATGAAATTTACATTATTCATTTAATCTTTTTTTTATTTAACATTATAGCTCAATCTTTTTTTTTTCGTTTGTTTATTTGAGGTTTTAATATTGCATCGATAACGACACGATTAAAAATATTTCAAATTCGCTTTTATTAAATACAAGAACTACATTATATTTCTATCTTAACAAATTTACGAAAAACCACAATAATTAATTAAAAACGCCTCTATTAAAGATTGTATAAAAACTACTGCCTCTCCTATGAAATTTACATTTTTCATTTAATCTTTTTTTTATTTAACATCATAGCTCAATCTTTTTTCTTTTTTTTCTTTTTTTACGATGTTATAATTCTCAACCATCCATTTGTTTGAAAAATAGAAAATTTTTTAAGAAATGTGCACTATCGCGATCGCAACAGACCCAAGGATCGTAGGAGGGTTAACTGCCGTTTGAAAGTTAACTTCCTTTCAATCCTTGCTCCTTGTATAAACGAGAGAGTTGCAGGACTTGGTAACTTCGATTATCACGAGCTGGCCAAGTCGCGTTTTTAGCGGTACTTTACGACGAAGTTAACCCCCTATCTCACGTGGAAATTGCAAACACTGGAAGCCACCCTTAATGCAGGGTGGCTTCCAGCCCTTCGTTCTGTATAATGAAAATATATCTCGGCGACGCTGATCCGCTTGAATATTCGCGTTTATCGTTAAAAGATATAATTGGGAGATAGAAAATTCATATTCCAAAATTATCACCCTTTTTCGTGACGAAGATTTGTTTAAATCCTCCGCTTAACACTAAAACTACCGAAAAAGTCAAACTGGCTAATAATTTTTCAGATTCTATAAATAAATTTTGTAGATATTTTATTTGTTATAATATCTCTAAATAAACGTTATGAAATCGTATGTAATTTATAACGGTACATTTTTAGGAATTTTTTTCTATTTTTTGTAAAAAATACGCATAAAAATTGATTTCTCTTGCGTTACGTAGTTTTTTGCAGCGACCAAAAAAGAATTAGTTATTGTGGATCGGATAAAATTGAAACACGTTAGGATGGATTAAATGAATTGTTGATAATGGTGAAAAATTTTATGTCATGTCGTTTCATTTCGTTTGTTTGTTTTTTTGTTTTCTTTTTTTTATTTCCCGTCGTTTTGTTACTTTCTAACTAATGTTTAAAGTTTGCTCGTAAAGCGGCTATAGTGAAAATAAATTACCTGGAAGCAACGCGAATAAACGCGTAACTCAAACATATTATTTGAGCAATTTGTTTCGGCGGAAGTGGGTTGCGTTTTATATCACGCGTAGTTGTAAAATTAATTAAATGTTCCCTGTTTTCGCTTCGTTTGAATTCTGAATTTTGGTTCGAACTTTAAACTATTTTTAATCTCGATTCTACTGGTTCTTGTTCTATCTCAAAATAACGATAATTGAAATATTTGTTTTGTAAAAATTTACCGAAAAGAACATGAAAGAAATAACAGAAAAATGAGAAGCTGTTACAAAAAAAATTCTGCAAATTCTTTTACAAGAAAATAAAGTTCACCTAATATCTCAAATAACTAATAATTTAAGGCTTCACAAAATATAATTATCGTACAAATCAA